>OY987251.1:1826700-1904239 GCA_963920765.1 Ulota crispa | reverse complement strand
ATATATATATATATATATATATATATATATATATATATATATATATATATATATATATATATATATATATATATATATATATATATATATATGTATATATGTATATGTGTGTATATATAAACCTAAGTATCGATTGTTTTTATTTATGTTTCACAAAAATTGAACAACTTTTTACATTTTCACCCAAGCAAATAATTATGATTATTCATGCTCACTTTATAATTGAACTGCCAACATGTTATTAATACATATATTGGTGAATAGTATGTCCTATGTCCTACGAACACTCTCAAATTTAGGACATGAGCTCCCAATTTCACAACTTGAGCTCTCAATTTCAAGACTTGAGTTCTTGTTTTCAAGACTTGGGCTCTTGATCCATGCTTAACCATGCTCATAACTTAAATTGCTTGACAAACTAATACATATTGTTAGGCACTTGTGAGTCCAACGGGAAGCAAAATCATGGCAACCCCGCTTATGCAAAACACTTCTCCATAAGAAAATAATTCTTACTTCTTGTCTGCACACTCCAATTTCAAACTTTACCCATGCAATATTATATTTGTCATTGTTGAACATTATTGTTTTCTCACGCATAAAAATATTACTTGTTTTTTACCTACACAATTTTTATACCCACATAGTAATCATTCAAGTCATGTTTTTATATTATGTAATTTTTCCCCATACATTTTGTTACGCATGCTGTTTTTACCCAAGCATCCAATTTTTTTACCCATACATTTTGTTAACTATGCATGCTATTTTTACCCAAGCATCGGGTTTTTTTACCCAAGCATTGGGTTTTCTTACCCATACATTTTTTTACGTTTGCGGCATCGGGTTTTGCACACCATTGGGTTTTGTTAACCCCTAAAGGCCCAAGCCCTTCTTTTCTGTGAAACTCCTTGAAAACTGCCATTTTTAGGAGAGTTAGTAGAAAGGTAGGAATTTTTTTTGTTTTTGAAATCCAATTGTAGGATTTTGCCCTAAACTATGTGAGGTACTTGTGAGAAAAAAACAACTCATTCTAAAAGAAGAGGAAAAAAAAATTTGGGAATTGATATGTGCACACTGGGGGGTTGATGTTTGCACACCCCCTCAGAGGTAAATTATAGATTTCTACCATTGAAAAGTTGAATTTGAGAATTTTGAATTTAGATTTGGACTTAGAGACCATGATTTACTCTAGAACCATAAAAAAGGTTGCAATTGAACAACACTCAATGACAAAGCTTATCTTTTTTTATAAACAAAAATAAAAGTAATACTTTTTCCCCTAGCTAAGCTTTTTCATTTGGTGTTGTTCAATTGCAACTTTATTTATGGTTCTAGAGTAAACCATGGTCTCTAAATCCAAATCTAAATTCAAAATTCTCAAATTCAACTTTTTGATAGTAGAAATCTATAATTTACCTCCCACAGGGGTGTGCAAATATCAACCCGCGGTGTGCACATATCAATTCCCTTTATTTTTCCCACGTAGAAGACCAAGTTAGGTATGTGTAGGAGAATTTTCAAATGTATTGAAGGTGTGATGCATACTTTGTAAAATCTTGCAATGCCATAAGGCCATGAAATTTGCATATACACTAGGCAAAATTGGAAGATTTATGTAAAATTGAGAAATTTGAATTATTGTGATCCAAATGATCTAATCCAAGGAATCTTAGTCTACTACTACTTGGAAAAAAGAACAGTCAAATAAAAATTTAAGCACCAAATTTTACAAGGGGCAAAAGGAATGGAGGTTTGGGGGTCCCATACCTACCCGCAAACTAAAACTTATCACTCATCAATCAAAATTGGATGGATCAAAGCTTTCCACATATATAAAAATCTAAAGAATCAATTACAGATTTTAATTTTTTTTAAATGTATTTTTTTTTAAGTTTTTTGGGCTGCCCAGATTGCCCGCCCTTCCCAATTTTCAGAAATTCATGCATAACTTCTTCAATAAATGTCAAACAAAAGAAAAAATTAGATGTGCACTTACATCTTTGAATTCCCCACCAAGCTCAAAAATTTCAAAAATTTATAAAAATTAGTTTAATCATAGGTACATGCCCAAGGCCCATTTGGCCCCCGAGGAACCACTTGGGCCTTTAGGGGTAAATAGCCAGTTCTATTATATATATAGATATGTAGTTTGTTTCTACTCCGAACCAAACCACCAAATTTCCTTAAATTTTAAAACCTTTTAATCTTAGAAAAAAATCCAATTTACACGCAAATAGAAAATTGAATTATCAAGAAAATAGCATCATGTGCAATTCGTAGTGCCAGTGTAGTAGTACAAGGTTAGTTTTGTTCTACCATGCAGTAAAATGTCATGAAAAGAAATATAAAGTTTTATTTTTATTTTTATTGCTAATAGATTATCTTTTAGACGGATTTTGTTACATGGAATGTCTTAAAAAGTGACCTATATGTCAAACAAGCACATTAAGATTTCTTTTGAAAGATTAATAAACATTCATGCTAACATTAAAAATTTGATGATTTGATAGGAAATTTTAAGAGAGGGTATTTGAAATAGCACAAATTTAGACTTCGGGAATGCAAACTGAAACCTTGCAAAGATAGTAAGTGGGATGTTAATAATGTTATAACTTGAATTGTTAATTCAAAATGTAAGCTTTAATTGGTTTTAAGTTCAGATACAATCTAACATTTACTTTCAAGCCTAAATACATTTTACAGTTGCATGTATACGTTTCTTATTATCTGGTGTACCGATCTTTTAAGAATCAAGATAGAAGTTATCTTTATCTTGTACTATAAGGAGAGACAAATATGTAGAAGTGAAGGTTGACTTTTGTAAATTAAAAGAGGACTGTCATCAATGGAATGATTCCTAAAACTAATTTAATAGTACAAGGAAAACACATCTTCAGCTGTTTCAACTACAAATGATTTCTAAATGGTAGCTTTTATTTTTTAAATTTTATAAATGACTTGTATTAGCACTTGCTATGCTATGCATTCACCATAGTATATATTAGTAAAATTTTCACATAATTTAATAGAATGCAAAATGATGATTTCAATAAAATTTTGAATAAAATTTCTTTTAATAATTTTGTAAAAATATTTTCAAGCATACATACATTGAAGTGTATAACACAAATTTTAATGAATGATATATATGCAATGATGAATATTTAAAAGAATATGCATATCTTGGAATGGAAAAATACCCAAATGTGAATAGTGGAAATGCTTAAAATACATTTTGATTGTATCCATTAATTTATAGCTTACAAAACTAAAATTGTGAAAGTGAAATGAAGTGTGATCAACATAAGGATTTATACTAAACTTTTATAATATCACTCTATTTAACCTCCATAGTATCATTATACCACCATAGTATCATGTTTAACATAGTGTGATATTACAAAAGTACAATGACCAAAGAGTTCAATGTGACATTATAGAGGTCATTATGATTTTAGGAGTATGATTGGTGGTTGGCGTTTGCTACATACGCATTCACTATTAAAAGTTTATTTGAAATTTTATATGTTTGATAAAATGCAAATTAAAAGTTTCAATAAATCTTCAAGTTGCATCTATGTGATAATACCACAAAGAATGGAGATGTGATATCATAGAGGGCCTTGTGATTTTAGTAGTATGATAGTTCTTCTTTAGTCAAAAGTAAATTTTTATATAAATCAATCTCAAATAATTAAAACACAAATACCAATGTGCACTTCAAACAAATGATATCAATACTAATGAAACTAATATCTAAGACGTGATTTTTTGTTTAAAAAAATTAGCCCATGAAGAATATGAGATTACCTAGTATTCATAATTTGCAAATTTGTTCATCAGTTTTTACGTTAGGTGCTATAACGGACATGGATCTTTGCTTGCAACGTCAAGTAATTGTGAGTTGTAGTGATGACAATTTTGTTCGGTTATGGAGTTGTGTTCAGCTAACGTGTGTTGCATCAATACGGTAATGTTGTATTCCTCTTATCATTGATTTTCATATGTGTAATTTATTCATAGAAAATGAAGTATTTTCAAGATATGCGGATTAACATATATAAAAAATATGTCATCTAGGAACTATAGTAAAATCAAATTCCATGCAAAGTCAAATAACTTGTATATGCAAAAGGATTTGACTAAACAAACATGATTGTGATATATATTCAATAGATAATTTTAACTACTCCTTCTATCTAACTGTGAATATAGTTCTTATAAGTTTTAATATTGCTACAAGTGCAAAATCAATGTACGGGGAGAGCCAAAAACAATAAAAGGTTAGCCAAATGAAATGTGAAAAAAACCAATTGAAATCTAAGTCAACCTATTAAAAACCGACTAAATTTGAAAAAATTCTAATTATAGTGTAAGTATTAAAGAATAGCCGGTGCATGCAGTAAAAGAACCGAATGAAAATGAGAAACCTAGGCTTTTTGCCAAAGAATCTCAAAACTCTCCACACACTTGTGCAAATAGCCGGTTCAATTTTTCCTAACATTTTCTTTTTGGTAGTCACTGTATTGAAACTCTAGAGCACAATTCAAAACCAGAATTTCTTTTAGAGAACAAAAAAGAAAAAGAAAAAAAGGAACAACTGAATACAAACGTTTCAGCAGGTATTATTGATCCATGCGTATTCAAAGAACTTT
Organism: Ulota crispa; assembly: GCA_963920765.1. NCBI lineage: Eukaryota > Viridiplantae > Streptophyta > Bryopsida > Orthotrichales > Orthotrichaceae > Ulota > Ulota crispa. The sequence goes on along the minus strand of OY987251.1, from coordinate 1,899,581 downwards.
CTGGGGTTATGAAATAATAATAAAGATTATGACGATAATAATGATATTTGTTATTAACAATTATAATTATTATGTTGCTATTTTGATAATAATCCTAAATCTAGTGGAGAAAAAGAAAACTATTTTCTGTGAAAGAGGTGGAAATAAACTGTGCATTTATCCATAGTCCGACATTGCAAATTTCTTCAATAAGACAAAACCTGCAACTATTTTCAATGCCGACAATCAAATTTCATCATACTAAAATTGTTGAACATTAAAAAAATTAATACATAAGCGGTGGCAATAATTTAATTTACTATACTTCTTATATACAAAAAAATTGTGGCAAAATGTAGTAAGTGAATCTGAAGTAATCGCAGATTGGAATGAAAGAAAAACATGCCACCGGCAACCCAATAATCAAATGACAATCAATAAGATTGTAATTTTTTTTTTTTATAGAATGCTTTTGAAAAAAAATCAAAAATAACAGTTTGAGCAAGGTTAGTATTACATGAAAATAGTAATTACTCATTGTTTCTGGATAGATCATTTACCGCATTTTACAAATGACATGCGGCATAATATAGGGAGGGTTTTATTTATTGGAGATAAAAATTATAATAGAATTACAAATAACAAAGGGAACATTCAAAGTGGTAAATATAGTATAAATAATATAAGGTCCTTAGATATATGGGACATTACTTAATTATATATATAATATAGGGGTGATACATGTAAGGGTATGTTCACATTTGGTGTTAGGAGGGTATTGGGGTGATGAATGTATTCTAAAGGTATGTCCAAATACATTCAATTTTCCTTTGCCAATACCCCTCTTAATAGTAAGTGTTAACATACCGTAAGAGTATCCTATGCAATATTATTGGGATTGTTGTATTTAGTATGGTCTTTTGGGGCTCATCCAAAATCCCTGTCTGACAAGACGTTCACTATGCCCATGAAATTGCAATTGAAGTTGATTATAGAAATAAACAACTGATGTTGGGGCTCAAGCTCTTTGTTCTTTGAGTGATTATGAATTGTCTTCCTTTTGAATCTAGTACATGAAGTTCTTTCACATGATTTGCTTTTGTGTGTAGTTGCTTGTGAATTCTTCAAATTGAGAAATTTCTTATTCCATTGTATTTTTCAGTTAGAATATGCTCTCCCTTTCATCTCAGCACTTTCCTTAACCCCTAAAGGATGTTGATGTACTGTGTACTCAATCTTGTGTTCTATACGGATGGGGTATCTAGGTAGCACATAAATCCCATTGGAGTTGTAAATTTTAAACCAGTCATAAACATTTTTATGATAAACTAGGATTTTTTGGGGAATTTTTGACATTTGTCATATAACCATTTTTTCAAGTACTAAATGATCTTTTTGTGAATACAGACAACACTTTTGGTAGGCAACATCCTTTAGGAGTTAAGAATTTATTTTTTCCCTTATAAATAAAATAGCTTAGTAAAAATGGTATCTCTAAACCTGTATAAGTAATTATAGAGTACCCTAAAATAGGCCAATTTTTCAAATCATATAATCATAGAGGTCTTATTATTCTTGCCTAGGAAGTACATAGCCCCCTATAAATTACCCCCTCGCCGCACGTGGGGTACCCAAATATACAAAGAGTGATCTACCTAAATCATTGTTACATATGAAAAATGCAAAAACTCACATGCAATCGTAGAAAATCTACAATAAAGCTAATGGAAGTGATTTGATGTAACTCAACAACAATACATGATTATTATTGTACAATCAGCCAGAAATAATACTACAAATAATGGGCTAAAAAATGAAACTTTCACAATAAATTATATTAACCCTTCAACGCCCTAGGGGCCAAAACATTGCCCCATCTTCAGTGTATTTTGCGACATTCGGGGAGTTGAGGGGTTAACCTCCAGCGCCCCAACAACAGATTCTTTTTGTTCTAAATTAAAATAAGTTTTAGAGTGGGATGATGCAATTGTACTGCTGCAGTAAAGGTACAAGGGAAGAGAGGGAATGGGATACTTGGGTGCAGTCATTGCTACAGTCACTTTTTTTGGATCTCATTTTTCAAAGGGAAAATATCGAAACTAGGCCTAACAATTGGCCGTATTTCAAAAATAGTCCTGACAATTCAGAAATATCAAAAATAGGTCTCATACGGGTTCTAAGTTTTTGCGGTTGATTTTTTTCAATTCCCTGAACCGGTTGGTGAAAGATTTTTTTTTGTTGTTTTCTCTATATCATATTATAAATATTGAAATTTTTGATTTTCAACCAGCTTTTCAACTAGATTTTCAACCAATGTTTACAAATTGCAAACGGTTTTTTCTCATTTCAACCAACTAGCTTTGAACTAGCTATTGATTCTTCCTGAACCGCCTCACCATATATAAAAAATAGGCCTTGCAACTAAGGTGACCAAATTTTGTGCATGTTTATATATGGGAATTGATATGAGCACACCTGGGATTTGATATATGCATGCAAGGAGAGGGGTAAATTTTAGATATTCACCATCAACAAGCTAAATTTGGAAAGTTCAACTTTAGATTTGGATTTCAAGACCTTGATTTAGTCTAGAACCACGATGGAGACTACAAATGAACTACGCCCAATGGAAAAGCTTAGCTTTTTCTACAAACAAGGGAAAAACTAATAATTTGCCTTGTAGCTAAGCTTTTCCATGGGACATAGTTCAATTGTACCCTCCATTGTGGTTCTAGACTAATCAAGGTCTTGAAATCCAAATCTAAAGTTGAACTTTCCAAATTTAGCTTGTTGATGGTGAATATCTAAAATTTACCCCTCTCCTTGCATGCATATATCAAATCCCAGGTGTGCTCATATCAATTCCCATATATAAACATGCACAAAATTTGGTCACCTTAGTTGCAAGGCCTATTTTTTATATATGGTGAGGCGGTTCAGGAAGAATCAATAGCTAGTTCAAAGCTAGTTGGTTGAAATGAGAAAAAACCGTTTGCAATTTGTAAACATTGGTTGAAAATCTAGTTGAAAAGCTGGTTGAAAATCAAAAATTTCAATATTTATAATATGATATAGAGAAAACAACAAAAAAAAATCTTTCACCAACCGGTTTGGTTCAGGGAGTTGAAAAAAATCAACCGCAAAAACTTAGGACCCATATGAGACCTATTTTTGATATTTCTGAATTGTCAGGACTATTTTTGAAATACGGCCAATTGTTAGGCCTAGTTTTGATATTTTCCCTTGAAAGATCACAAGTAAGGATTTACACGACATAAAATATACAAATTATGGTTGGTTTTGCTATTGTACTCCAATGAATATGGACTAAAATTTACTGAGAATGTTGAATTTGCAAAAAACGGTTTTGCTTCACTGTAGGTTGAAGTTGAAAATGAGTCATTGTAAACACAGGTTTATTCACTACACCAGTTCATTGTGTCATCAGTATAACTTGCTATAATATGTGACTCCTGCAATGTTTTCAAATTTTAAAAAAAAAATCGGAAGTCCCCATAACAGCAAATAAACATATGGTGAAATGTGGACAAATCATCTATATGGAATTCTTGAGGATGGTTTATGAGATTATAGAGAATAACCAATCATGATTTATAAAACAAACAGCAGATTTTTCTCAATATGTATGATAAAAAAATCATTAGCATTCGATCCTACTTAAATTTACAATGCTCATTCAGAAAATTAATTTGACTTTTTGGAAGGTTTTGCTGGGGATGTTCTTAATTCAAATTTCAAGTTCAAGGGTCACGCCATCTTTTCAATGATCTCCAAAAATTTTGAATGAAATGTTAATCAAAGGAGAATATCCTAGAGAATGTATTTTCTGCAAATTAAACTTATTGTAATTCAAAACTTCACAAGTTAGTTCAATTAGTATAAAAGTCAATAATGTACAAAACTTCTTTACACTAGTTTGGGTGAACTTTGTACTAGTTTGGCCTAATTAATGTGAAGGCATGGTACGTTCCCTTCTCTTATTTTCAAGGTACGGTTTTGGCTCTAAGCTTTTCCCAGCTTCTTGACATCATCTCTCAAGCAGTACAGCTTTCAACGTATTTTTTACGTGGAAGATATACTCAGAAATAATCCATAACATGTGGCCACTCGAGTCACAATATTTTAGGTTAAATTTGAATGTTGTACAATCACCTAACATACTTTGAATACTTTAATTAACCTGCATTAGAAACTCATATTGATATTAAATTACTTCATTTTTAGTATTATTGGTGTGAGAAGCAATACTAAAGAACACTTGAACACGTAATGTTGATTAACTTTAATTTAAATTAAATGGCAATTCATTCACAACATGTCTTTTTGAATATAGATTAAAAGAATAAAGTCAGGGGACATCATCATTGCGTCATACAGGCCCATTTGGGCAATAGACATTCATAGGGCTTGAAGCACCAAGTTGTATCATTGTAACTTGACGCCTTCAGACCTTATTTCTATTAACAAGAAATTGTCCTATTATATATTTATATATATATATATATATATATATATATATATATATATATATATGTATATATGTATATTTTGATATATTGATGTAATGTGTGCATATATAAATAGATTTACATATACATATATGCATATGCATATAAATATATTTATATATTTATATAAATAATACACATGTATATATGGTTGTTCCACAAAAAAAAGATCCTTCTCTAATGGTAATTTTCAAGCGCTAGTCTCTCTAATTAAAGCACCATTTGTGAATAATGGCATTTGTTTTTTATTGGCTTAAAAGATGAAACTTGTGCTCTTTTGAGAGCTAACTACATGATACAGGTATGTCAAAGAACCATTATCAGTTGCAATATATTGCTATTTTCTTCTGGTTGTTTTTTCCGACGGCATTTTCATATATCGCTTGATGGCAACTACGTACGTACCTTTCAAAGCCTTTTTCATTTATATAATAAAAAGTAGTACATATCATACACTATATACATGAACATACTTTTTACATGTTATATGAATTACATTCAGTCTCTGTTGTAATCGTTTTCAACATTTTCACGCATCACAATATATTTAAGTACCCCCAAAGCTATGAAATCAAAACTTTACGACAATTCTGAGAAGGAGTTACGCATTGCATGTCAAAGAAGTTCGAAGGAAATCCGCTTCCAAAATAAATTGAACTTAATCGTACAACATCATTGTAACATTTGCTTTCAGAATTTCAAACAAGTAGAATGTATTCGCCATTTATGGGAATTCATGTCACACTTACAATGACAAATTTCAAACTTTGTTAAACTTTGATTACCAAGAAAATGATTAAATATGATTCTGTATCAAGAACTTGTAAGGATTTAGTGTGGGAAAGTAACAAGGGTCATTTTCAGATTAGAAATGGTATATATAACATATTTGTTGTTGGTAGAATTCACTTCTTATAAAAACTTTAACCAAATAATTTAAACCATTTGACAAGAAAACAGTTACAAACTTAGCAAATGGCTAATGTTCATGAGTGATTTGTGACATCCTTTCAGTCAATGCCATATGAAAATGTTGTTCTGGAGCAAGATTTTTTTGGGTATTGTAGATGAACAGTAAGAACTTGCATGCCCTTTCAGGTATGGAGAGTTTTTTAAGGGAGGCAAGTGCATTGGCTGAAATCAAATCAAGCAATTTCAAATTTGACACTATAAAGTCAAAAGAAGAAATCCGCTTTGTAGTGAAAAAAATGTATCATTGTTTGCAAATTTCTTATAAAGCTTGGATATCCTAGACATTGTTTAGTTAGTAAAAGCAATTTGAATGTATTGCTTCATTTGTGGAAAAATTGGTGACACAGTAAGGTAGTGTGCTTTAATTGCGTTTGGCTCTAGGAACAAGAGACATTTTAGATGACATATCTACTACTATCATTGATGAGTTTGGTGGGACTAGCTTTATAGCTAGTCCTACCTAACTCATCAATGACAGTAATAGATATGTCATCTAAAATGTCTCTCGTTCCTAAAACCAAACGCAATTAGAGCATGAATGCAATTAGAGCACACTACCTTAGTATTTCCAAACAAATCATTTGCATATGTGCATGATCAATTTGATTTATTGGAACTTATCATTGATACAAAGCTCTATATATAACCCAATATGGGTACACTTGAATTTGACAATAAATGTTTTGCTGTAAAAGCTTTAAAATTAATTGCACATTGTCCCCAACATGACAAAACATTGCATATCAAATGCTTAATCTATTAAAAATTCAAGTTTGAAACAAGTTGACTTGATCAACTTAACCCCTAAAGGACCATTGTCCCTTCGAGTTTGGGCATGTATCTTTGGATAAGCTACTTTGTGTAATTTTCTAAAACTTTTATTAAAGATGAGGAATTCAAATATCTAAGTGGGCCTCTATTTTTTTCCTCATTCCAAAAATTATTGAAGAAGTTACGTAAGAATTTCTGAAGATTTTGGAGAGAACTGCCTGCCCGAGCAGCCCAAATACTTCTTAAATTTTTTTTAAATTAAAATTTGAAATTGGTTCCTTAGATTTTGTTTTATAGATGAGAAGCTTTGAATCATTCAATTTCAATCAATGAGATGAAAGTTATGAGGAGTTTTTGTTTGCGGGCAGTTATGGATTCTTTACTCTAAAATAAACTTTGAAGTCCTTCATTTTACTCAATTTTCATTATTTTGAAAAAATAATTAAACCTAAGGAAGTAGATTGATTATCACAACATTATCACTGTTGGGATTAGCATTTTCATTTCTATAATTGAATTCTTAACAATTTAGTGTTTTGACTCATTCTCTACTTCTTTTTACTTATTTTTTCCCATGTGTTGTATAGTTCCAATTGATTTGAGAATTCTCCAACACATAGCTAACTTGATCTCCTACATTAGAAAAATAAAGCGCGAAGTTGCGTGGAGCAACTTTTTTGATATAAGAGTGGTTAAAGGCTTCTGAAATTTTGGAGCAGCATGAAAAACTTTTCTTTTCATTTTAGATGTAAATATCTCACTCATGTCCATCTGAAATGACCTGATTGTTTTTTCACAAGTACCTAATCCAGTCTAGGGCAAGATCTTACGGTTGGATTTCCCAAATTTAAAAAAAAATTACCTTCTTATTGACTCCCCCAAAAGTGGCAGTTTTGAGTGATTTTCACTGAAAAAATGGCTTGGTCCTTTAGAGGTTAAACTATGACATAATTGTATTGAGCATGTGAAAGTTGAAGCTTTAAATTGAATACCTTTACTATGCACAGCATTTGAAAATTGTGCATCAATTTTTGTATGTAAAATGCTACTTTAAAAAAATTGACATTTGCTACACTATGTATTCATCATTAAAAAAAATTACTAGGATTTTCATATGTTAAATAAAGTGCAAAATAAAAGTTTTAGTAAGTCTTGGAAATATGATTTTCAAGAGATCAAAATGTGATATTAAAGAGGACATTTTAATTTTAGTAGTATGATGATTGGCAATTGGCACTTGCTATGCTACACATTCATCATCAAAATTTTATTTGTATTTTCATATGTTAAATAGAATGCAGAATAAAAATTTGAATAAATCTTCAAATTGTTTCTATATGTGATAATATCATAGATTAAAGATGTGATATTAAAAGGCCAGGATGTGATATTCCAAAATACTTGTAAATTTAGTAGTGTAATAGTGACTAACTATATTTTAAAACAGTTAGAGAATAAATAATTTCAAGCTTTATCTTTTTATATGAAAATTTCACAATAACAATAATTATCTTCTTATTTAATCTGTGGACAACAAATTGGAGAATTAAATCGCCCTAAAGGACCAAGCCTTTTTTTTATATAAAAGACACTGAAAGTTGCTACTTCTAGGGGAACAAGTTCAAAGGTAGGAATTTAAAACTACAAAAATAAAAAAATAAAAAAATCCCAATTCTAGTATCTTGCTCAAGACTATGAGAGGTACTTTTGAGAAACAATTAGTTCATTTTAGATGAAGAGGAGTGAGATATTGACATCTAAAGTGAGGAAGAAAAGTTATTTTCTTTGTTACCCAAAAACTCTAAAAGCCCTTGACCGCTTTTGTAGCAAAACATTACTCTACATAAAGTTGAAGTTTAATTGCTCCATGTAGAAAACCAAGTTAGGTATGTGGGAGGATTTTCACATGAATTGGAAATGTACAACATACTAAATAAATCTTTGAATGCCAAAAGGTCGTGAAATTTGCAAAGACACTAGGCAAGATTGGAGGCTTTATGAAAAATTCAAAAATTTGAATAACCAAAGTTTCAATAGTCAAAAGCAAAAACTCTTATTCCACTACAACTTGGAAAAAACAATCAAGAAACAAATAGGCAAAGTGAACAAAAAATAAAGTACCAAATTTTGAAAGAGCAAAAGGACTTGGGTAGATTGCTTAGAGGGTCCATTAAAATCTACTTGAGTTATGATTTTGGACCCCCTATTTTATGTTATAAAGTTCAAATAAAAGGAAAGGAAAAGAATATGAGTAGATTCTCCTACTTTGAAAGTTTATGTTTTGAATTATTGATAATTTAATTTTGTAATTATAATTATTTATAAATTTTTGAAGTAAAATGATACAATGCAAAGCTGAAAATAACTTTCACATTCCTATTTTAAATATATAAAAAATTGTTAAAAAATGCACAACAAATTCTAAAAAAGGAGGCTCTATTGAAAGTTAATATTTCTTGAATATTGATGCAACGGTCATCTAAATGTGTTCTTTGTAAATATATGAGTTGAAAAACATGCCATTTTAGTTCATCTTTCAACCTTCTCTAGAAATCATCTTATGTGTTATTTGGATTGAAGATTTTGGCAATAGAATCATATAGTCCTTATTAAAGAATTCTCAAAATTACAGATTGAAATCATAGTTCATTTAAAAATAAATAGGGGGACAAAAAACCACTTAACTCAAGTGGTTAGTTGTAGATACACTAAGTGATCTCTCCAAGCAAAAGGAATGAAGGGTTGGAAGTCCTCCAAGATGGGCTCTTTCCACTCCACTCCCCTTTGCCTTAGTGTCCACACCTTGTGCACGTAAGAGCTAACCCTCTTTGAAGTCAACACCCACTTACAAAAGAGAAGCCTTGCCTAAACCACCGCTCCTCTCCTAGCTTTGATAAATTCTTGCATAACTTCTTTGTCAAATGTTAAAATAAAGAAGAATACAAGTACCCACATAAATCTTTGAATTACCCAACAAAAGTTTTCAAAAAATCACACAAACTAATTTAGTTGTAGGTACATGCCCAAAATCCCATTTGTCCCCCAAGGGGACAATGGTCCTTTAGGGATTAACGTGTTGAAAACAATATGGAAAAGTAAATTGCAAATTTCAAGGTTTTTTTAAATTTTTATTCCAATATGTAAAGGGACAATATATTTATGTCAACATGATTACATAACTGACTTGTTTAATTCTATTTTGCTTCTTTGATTTTTTAGATCTTTTATTAGAAACATCAACAAAATAATAAAGTTGAGTAAACTGATACAGGAAATCATGCGTCAATCATTATAACAAGTATTTTACAAAATACCAAAATGTGATAAATACATAAAGTGTTGATGACATGTTTGATACCTATAAAATAGAAGCTGTATTCAACTAAATGTGGATATTTTAAAGTCTAACAATTAAAATCGAACCAAAAAAGTTAGAAATGTGTAAATCATTGAGATATCCCAATGGAAATTGTGTCTCATTTGACAAATTCTTGATAAGATATTGGCAAATCTTCTATCCACTAAGAGACCTTGATTTGGTAAGTTAGTTGACAAATTTTTGTCACTTGAACTGTCGTATTGGTCAAGAGAAAATATCAACAAAAATTCATTATTTTTTCTGTGACACGCTGGATCAAACTTTTCACATCATAGGATTCTTTTACTATGCATGTGAACCCATATTTGATAATAGATTGGGGCAGCATTAAAAATCTAGGGGCCCACTTTTGAATAAAGTCAATTTCATGTCCAATGGAGCAGGTACATGTGTCGTAAGGTTAAATTTAAAGCTTCCACCTTTGGGGTATCTCCACCGGTCTAGACTTTCTCAAAGTTTTTCATCTCGTTTGGCAAGGCCTGACCGCTCTCAATCTCGACCCATGTTTTTTGAAAAGGTGGCATTACATTCCAACACACCCCATAAATAAGCAGTTGACTACTTATCTAGGAAATAGAGGATAAAGCTCACTAAACTTAGGGTGAATAGTGCATGAATAATGACTTGAAGAGTGGCTTGCTAGACGCGCTAAATAAGAGAGTTTGAGAGGGTTTTGAGAGGGGCCTAGAAAGTTTTCATCCACTTTGAGCAAGCCCAAGCCACCGATGGAGATGCCCTTAGAAGCTCCATGTTGGCTATTTTTTATATGTATTGACAAGTAGAACTTTGCATGGAGTACATGTGGATATAGGAATCCATTTGAATGCCCGCTAATTTGAATTTGGCAATATTTTTTTTGTTTAAAATCAATATGATGAGTAAATATTGTGATTGGTCAATTTATAATATCACACATTTTTCCTAGATTTCTTGTAATTTATACATGTATCAATGAAATATTGATTATGTTCATAAATTGAATGTGTACATAACTTCTAGTTTAGTGCCTCAAGGCTTAATTTTGAAATCAAATTTAGAGGAAGATCTATTGAGATTTTGAAGAAACTTTTTGAATAAAAACAACTCAAAATTTATAGGAGAACAACTTTTGTTCTTGGCCAAATAGCTTATTGTGCATTTGTAGTGAGTAGTGAGTGATAGATTGACAAAGTGGAATATTGTACGTTCAAAGGTGATTTTTTCAAATCACAATTACTACATCTGTTACTAAGATTTTGAAATTACTTCCTAAAAGGAAACAACTTAGAATTTCTAAGAGAATAATTTTCATTTTAAGCTCAAGAGCTTATAATGTTTCAATGGTTCACAAATGAAGCTCAAACAAGCGGATTGAGCAAGCAGTATGCAATTTTTTTTGTGGTTATGCAAACTCTCACTCCACAAAGGCAATTGTTCCAAAAAAAACCCGTCTACTCACCACTAGGTGGATATTTCAGATTGAATGGAGACGAGCTAAGTCAAAATTTCCACTTGGTGGTGAGTAGATGAGTTTTTTTTGGAACAATTGCTTTTGTGGGGTGAGAGTTTGCACAACCACAAAAAAATTGCATATTGCTTGCTCAATCCGCTTGTTTGAGCTTCATTTGTGAACCATTGAAACATGATAAGCTCTTGAGCTTAAAATAAAAGTTATTCTCTTGTAAATTCTAAGCTATTTCCTTCTAGGAAGTAATTTTAAAATCTTAATAACCAGTGACATTAAACCCTAAAAATTATGCCACTTCAAAACATTGGATCCCCATCCATTTCTATATAAATGCAGCTCTCATCTTAATAAACTTTTTAAGAATAGGAGAGTAATACATCCACAAAATTTTCTTTTATACACTAATTATTTGGTGTATTAGTGCTTCTAATTATACCAATTACTTGTTGTAAAGTATGTTTCATAAGATGCAGTTTTCCAATAAAACCATAAGAAAAATTTCACTACAAAATGGATTTATGAAAATTACATGTGCAAACTGCCTAGTTAAGGTTGAAGAATGGACAAATGCCTTCACAGTGTGCTTCAAGAGTTCTTTCAACTTTAATGATGGACCTACAAAGCTCTTTTGCTCTTCTTCAATTGACTCTCATAGTCAGATGTTTGAGCTTCCAAGCTACTGTGCTCAACTTTGTGAGCCAGGCCTTCTAACTTGTAACATGGATCCTCTAAGTCCTAGGGCTCTTCCAAGTTGCTGTAATGCTCTTCCTTAGAGGAACGTTTTGAGTAGAAGCTACCTTTGGAGGCGATATATGGTTCTTGCTTGTAAAACTCTGCCAAAGTGAATCTATCACCTACAATGCTAGTGTGCGGTACTAGCCATTAAAAAGCTACAATGGCAATAGTAGGTCTTGCACATAATGAACCCCTTTGCCGCCTCACAAATGGTATAGAGAAAGTCGTACCATCCTAAAACAAAAAACTCCAAATTTAAGATGTATCCCAATTAAACCACCCAATCAACAGGAACATATGACAGCCATGCATTCCATATGATAAAATTAGTGACAAATGAATAAATTTCATTGAAAAGCATAATTGACCATTTATGCACAAGTCTTGCTAGAAACTCTAATTTACAACAAGTTTTGTCAACTCTAGCAATCTTCAAAAAGAAGAACTTTGTGACATTATTGCTTATTCCAATTATAGCCAATTCTCCTTTGACAATTAAGAGCATCGCTACCACATTTGTGGAAACGCATACATAAAAGGAGATATTCAATGCCCTAGTGCGTGCAACTTTTTTAACCGGCTCCGCCCTAACCGCAGCCTTCCCATTGCACAGTCACAGTAACTTGTGCAAAGCTAGATCCAGCCAAATCAAACCCAATTTTCTTGGACAATGCATTGCAACTTTCAACACAATTCCTCCTCCCCTGCACTCTAGCGTGGAAGTGAAAGACCAACACATTGGTGTGGACAAGAGCTTTTACCGTCTATCCGCGTTCTTTGGAAATCAATAGCGTTGAAGTGTTGGAGGGCTGAATTGCAACTCTTCTTGCTAAAGTAACGGTACATGCTCTTTTACGTGTGTACTGGAGCTGCTCTAACAATCTCTTCCTTCAAAGAGTGGAAAGCCAAATGGCAGAGGCAACAATACTACAAAAGTCTACTTTTAGATGAACCTCATATGTCTTTTTCCTACCACAATTGGAATCATATTTATTGTAGATAATAAAAGAAGCTTTGATTGCCACATAAGGCTTTACATGACAAATGTTTCAATAAGAGTGTTTGAAAGTTACAAGTTTAGGGCATCTCCATCGATGGCTCAAACACGCTCAAAATGGATGAGAAGCATTAAGGCCCCTTTCCAAATCCTCTGAAGACACTTTGTCCTATCGTGTTTAGCAAGGGAACAACGCTATTTTGTGAGCGTAAAATGGTGAGCCTGTGAGCATTGAGCCAAGACTTAGTGAGCAAGAATCAATTTTAATCTCAAAATCAATGAAAAAACTTTTAAAAAGTAACTTTTTCGAAAGGTAAAAGTTTAAAATGCACAATTGTAGGACCCTATGTACATGGTTATAGGTGAAATTGAGTATTTGACAAAAAATCTAGGCTCACGGCTCATGGCTCACAGATCCTTGTTCATGAAATAGCATTCCCCTACAATCTACTTCCTTTGGTTAAGTTTCTTTTCCAAAATATTTAAAATTGAGTAAAATAAAGGACTTCAAAGTTTTTTTTATAGTAGAGAATGCATAAGTGCCCGCAAACAAAAACTCCTCATAACTTTCATCTTGTTGATTGAAATCGAATGATTCAAAGCTTCTCATGTATCAAAAAATCTAAAGAACCAATTTCAAATTTTAATTATAAAAAAGTTTAAATTTTAAAGAAGTTTTTGAGCTGCCCAGATAGGTAATCCTCACCAAATTTTCATAAATTCATGCATAACTTCTTCATCAAATGTCAGAATGAAGAAAAAATTAGATGACCACATAGATCTCTGAGTTCCCCACCATTGATAAAAGTTTTAAAAAAGCACACAAAGTAGTTTAGCCATAGGTTCATGCCTAAAGTCTAGCTTGTCCCCTACAGGGACAATGGTCCTTTAGGGGTTAATACACTATATTTAAAAGTTTGATTTCTTTATTGCATAAAAATTCAGCAACCAAATTCTTAAATTTCATTCAAAATAAACCATGCAAGCTTCATAAGATACTTAAACCAAATACAATATTTTAGATACTCAATGTCTATAAAAAATACAATAAATTTAATTTAGATTGTTTTGTTTTTGGTATTTGTATTTTGTTGTTAAGTAAAAGACTTTGATATAATCAAAAGTAACACAAGTATCAAAATTGTGAGAACGCAAATGAGGTTTTTATTTATTTTTATAGTTCTTCAAAAACAACAAAAGGAAAATAAACCGTGTTTTAGATCAAAAATAAAATAACCAAGATGATATTGTTTTAAAATCCTAAAATTTCTTGTTACATGGATCTAAAGAAATCACATCTAAGTATCACACAAGTTCTACAAGTAATTTACCTCCATCAATTGTTGTGTTTGCAGTCAAAAATTATTGAAGAGAATATACTTATTAAATTGTTCACAAGTCAGAATCTCTCCAAGCGGTCATATTGCAAGTGTGATTGTAACTAACGATATAATGGTTTTATGCTGTTCAACTTTGAAGATCTTAGCAACAATGAAGGTTTCATAGTTCATATCCATCATTGATTGCGATTTTTTAAATCAATATTATTTCTTCCATTTTGTATTTTAGAGAGACCGTTGAAGTGAAAAAAATGACAGCTATACATGCTTGATTCATTAATCTTATATTTAGAAATGGTCTTAAGATTATAATATTGGTCATACTGGAATTGAGAATTTTTTTTTATTGCCATATGCCGCTCTCACCAAGTTGCTATCAGTTGCTTGTGTAGATAAAATGTTTAATCTTGGAAACCGCACACTTGTTGATTGGTGTAATCCAAGAATTGCCAAATCTTAGAAACCAGTAATTGAAAAAGCCCCTGTGGGGGACTTAGAAACCAGTGATTCATACAATTGTTTTAGGGTGTCTTAGAACGTGACAATATGTTCTTTATTAAAGGTTGAGTTTTGATTTTGGATTTGGATTAATTTGTGAATCAAACATACAAAAATATTTTATTTTCTTCTCCAATGTTCTTGAAAAAAATCCTTTAAGAATTAAAATATTAAAATATAAGATAGTTGGAATTGATGTATTTTTTTTTGTACGTGACAACACATGTAAATCAATAAAATTCAATATTTGTTAGGTTTTCTAGTATCTAGTTCAATTCACTATAAATTGTTTTCCATTTAAATTAATATTGGATTGTAATAAATTTCCAAGTATCATAAGAAAAGTCACATAATAATTTTTTGTTTATGAATGAATGTAAAATTATTGTAATGGCACATTAAGCACAAGACCAAACAAAATAATTTTCAGGAATCTAGAGATAGGACACAAGACAAGATAGAATAAATGCAAATAAAATGGAACTACAATTCAAAATAAGAAAAGCTACAACCAAATAATGAATTGACATTCCAAGAGATGATGTCAAGATTAAAGGTTTTCTCAAGTTTGTACTTCTAAATAGAAACTTTCATAATGACTTCTACAAGCTGAAAATGTTCTTGCAAGCTTTGTGTATCTTTCATTTGTAGTCTCTATCAATTTTATTTGAGAAGCTCACAAATTTCTCTTTGAGTTGCCAAAGCGTACAACATTTAAAAAAAAAATTGACACCAATGTGTGCGTTCCATGTTACCCTATATAAACTATTTGGAACACTAATAGTATGATATTTTATAGTTTAAGGAAGATACAATTACAACCATTTGCCTAAAACTGTTTGATGTGTGCTGTCCATCCTTCACCATTCAATGTTTGCTAAACTTGTCTATTGCTTGCCACTTCCATTTGGCTTTTGCCAAATTACATTATTGATTGTCAAATCCATCTATTGTTTGTCCAATCATCTCCAATCCTCAAAACTATTTATTTTACATGGGTGCAAACAAATTTGATTGCCATGAGATTAGTGTTGGTTGTTTAGGAATCTTAATGGCACAAATAGAACTCTACGGTGACTACAATTCAAATTTGTATTCACACCAATGTGTTGTTGGAACATTTTCCTCCTATCTGCATTGTTCATTCCTAGAGTATGACACTCCAAATCACAATTATATTGTAGCAGCCCACTTTAAAAGTTTGGATCAATAGCAAGTTGCTGCATGTATATTTTTTATTTTGCTGGACATACTATAATATCAACTGTAGCAAAGAGGGAATAAAGAAAGAAACAAAAAAGAGCCACACTAGCAGTGTTGATGAGTGACAGGAGCTCAACATTAACTATTGTTAACTAAAATACACAACTTCAAGTCACCTTTGTGTTGTTGTAAAAATGGACAGCGTCATAGTTGACCAAATCATACATTCTACTTGAACATCCTTAAACCTAACCAAGAAACTCTTAATCTTATCGCAACTTTTAGTCCATGCTCTACAGTCACAATCATTCAAATCACTAAAATGAAACTTTCAACACACAATTGAAAGTCTAGACATTCTTAGTAAGCGGAACCTTCCATATTATAATACCATAAGGTATGTTGTATTTGTGATTTTTGTATTTTAATACAAGGAAAGCACCAAACAAGCAGTGGACAAGTATAGTTTGTTGCCGAGAGAGCATTATCATGATCTCTAGTTGAGAAGGCCATCTAGGGAAGCAAGCTCGTTGAGCAACATGCTTGTGAAATGTTTTGGCTTCTATGCAATTAAATATTAGACTCCATGAATTCTTTGCTCCTCATTGTTCAAATGTATTAATTTTTTAAGGGTACGTTCACCCCTAATGTTCTTTGACTGTGTTTCACCCAAAAAAAACTTTGAATGAGTTGTTTTTGATAACAAAGGAAAAAAAAAAAAAAAAGTCAAAATGAAATGCATTCTACCATAAGATGTAACGGTAAACTAATTTATTATGCTAAGGTTAAGTGATCAAAAAACTTATTACAAAGAAAAAAAATATCATGATGCAAGATAGGTGTCAGCTCTTGGTGCCTGCCTTGAGAACCATATGTGACAGTGTTCCATCATAAAGCTTCCTAGCTTGAACCTTGTCCTAAGAAGGGGAAAAGAAGCATGCTTTGCCCCCTTCTCCAAAATAAAATTTTAGAGGTTTTGAGAGCACGAATCATGAAATTATAGAATGTGAAGTAAGAAATAATGTCTCTTGGAGGCACTTGGATTTTGGGAAACTCTAATTTGAAGAGGCCTTTGCACTAGTTAATTTCATTTTTTTGCTTGAAACATTTTTGGATTACTTCTAACCATGTGTCCAAAATATTCATAACATTTTGAATTGACAAGCACATACTAAAAAACTATATTAGGGTACTAGCTCCAAAAAACTTCTCATACAAAGCTAATTTTTTCAACAATTTTTGGCTTCCACATAAAATGATATTTTCAAAATGTAAACAATTATGATAAAATTTTAGCTAGCTTCAAAGGAATGGGAAAAGACACTAGTAGAAAACTTTGTCCAAAACACAACATAAAATCAATAGTCTCTTGTTGTTTTGGGCACTTGCCCACGCTAATTGACTAATTTAACAAAATTCTGTAAAAAACTAAATACGTTTTGTTGATTTGGATACCATTATCTAAATCAATAGAAAATTTGGAATCTTTGTGAACTCTTTTCAGAATCTTTTGGAAATCTTTGAGAATCTTTGAGAATCTTTGAGAATTTTTGATAATCTTTGAGAATCTTTAAGAATATTTTTGGAATCTTTGAGAATCTTTGAGAATATTTTTGAAATCTTTGAGAATATTTTAGAATCTTTTAGAACCTTTTTGGAATCTTTGAAAATCTTTTAGAATCTTCTTGGAATCTTCTTGGAATCTTTGAGAACCTTTGAGAACCTTTTTTGGAATCCTTGATAGTATTTTTGAAAATTTTAACTATGAAATTTGTTAAAAGAATTCAAAATCTTTATAAAAATAGAATCTCTTAGATTTCATTAGAGTTGTTTTAAAATCTTTTGATGATTCAATAAAATATTTTGAAATTTTTTTTCACAAAAAACTATTATAATAGTTTAGGTTGTTTTTGAAATCTTTCTAGAATCTTTTTGGACTATTTGAAAATGTTTTGAAGTCTTAAAAAATAAAAGAAGTTTTCAAGAAAATTAGAATCTTTTAGAATTTTAGTGTGGCTTTTTTCTTCATTTTTCACAATTTGGTATGGTTTAACATTAGTAGCCTTTAAAGGCTAAAAACATGACCAAAACAACAAAAAATCAATAGTTTTGTGTTGATCTGGACACTTTTGGACACAACTTCATTAATTCAACAAAGTTTTATATAAAAAGTACAACATTTTCTTGTTTTAAATACCACAATTTCTTTATGAAAAAATATAAAGGATGCCCCCAATTCTTTGAAAAAATCATATATGTCCCTCAAAGATTAAAAGTATCATATACATTGGGAAACTATTAAAAATGCTCCTCCATTATTTTAGATTATTAATATCTTTTTGTTATATGATAATCAAGTGTATAGTTTAATTCACATTCTTACAAAAAAAACCAAAGGTGATTTTTACATTTCAAATAACACAAGGATACATGAAACATTTCAAAATCGAAGAGCATTTTTAATATTTTTCCAAAATAATAGTATAATTGATACTCCTACAAAAATTAAAGAGTGCTTTTTATGTTTTAAATATTTTAGGCGTAAATTTGATATTTTGAAAGAACTGAAGGGCATTTTTAGTATTTTCCTTCTTTTATTGACCAAATAAATTTAAAAAATAAAACTCTTATGAAATATTTTTAGAATCTTTGGAAAATATCCAAAAATATCCAAAAGTTTATAGAATTTTGATTTTATAAGTGCAAGGTTTTATTTCCATAATTTTTCACAATTTCACGTTGTTTAACGCTAACAAACTATGGAGGCTATTTTAACAAAATAAGGTTTTTTTTTACAAAAAAATTAGCACTAAAAACATTTAAAAAATGAAGCCAACCTTCACGTGCAACAATCCTTTTGAGATTTGTGAATTCCAATCAAAAGTTATAAACAGAATCAAAAGGATGGAAAAAATAAATAAATAAATAAATAAATTTTTGAACACCTTCTCTAATTTTTGCTCATAACTTTTGATTAAAAGATTGAAATCTAAAAAAGTTTGTTGGAGGTGAAAGTAAAATACATTTACCAACTTTTTGTAGTTTTAAGTTTTTTGAAGAAAAGTCCTTTAATAGGCCAAAATAGCCTCCAAAGTCTATTAACTTTGTAAATTACTGAAAACATGCACATGGAATGTACAAATAGAATCACAACTTTGTCATGCACATGTGTGGTTGCACATGTGCAAGTGGTAAACATTGGTGGAATGGGCTTGTGGAGTACCAACCACGAGGTAGGGGGCTTGAACCCCACCTTTGCCCCTTTGTGGTAGTGGCCCTTGGTGGTGGCGGCCCTAGCTGTGCCGCAGCCGGCCAACGCCTGGCTCCCGCATGGCAAATTTTGCAATTGTTTTTTAATAATAAAAAAATTCATTAAAAAACATAAAATTTATTTAAAAAAACTAAAATTGAACAGTATAAAATAAGCAAAAGTCAACAAAAAATTAACAAAAATCAACAAAAAATCAACAAACTCTTGTTGAAAAGTACCCAAATCAACTTAACCAAATCAACAAAAATCAACAGTTTCTAGTTAAAATTTTGTTGATTTTGTGCTAAATTTTCTAGTAGTGAAATAGAAATTGGCCAAAAATTGTAGCTTCTATAAGCTTGATCTACATACACCCACATCCACCTAAACTAGTAAAGGTCAATATGTATTATTGGTTGCCTTCTTGGAATAAGGGTCTAACAAGGAAATAGCTTTGTTCCTCAACCTTTTGGCAAGATCACAAAATTTCAACTACAACGTTAATAATTGTGTTTGTCTTATTTTGTACGGAAGCATAATCCAATAATTAATGATTTTTTTTTTACAAATTGAAATGGTTTGAAAATCATTGCCTTTGAAATACACCCCTTGTGCACTCATCTTGTAAAGGTTTTGTGAAAATATGTTCATGGTCTATACATACTAGCCTACCTCACATTGCTATATTGCCAAAAAAAATGGTGTTTAGTCCTTTAGGGATTGACATATTGATTTATAACAAAACTTCATATGAAGAAAACTTCAATTGTTTGAAATCCAATGAGAGAGTCAAGTCAACTAGGGTAGGAGGTTCTAAAATGGAGCATTTAAGGGCTGAATCTGAATTTTGGGGAGGTAAAACTTTTGAAATACTTTTCAATAAATTTTTCTTGAAAGACAAGAGGAATTGGCATCTAACCCAAGTTGTTTCATATTTTTTGGTGCTTTGTGGAATTGGTTATGAAATTTTGAAGTGGAAAGGCCAAAGGTCTCTAAAATGTTGCACCTCCTCAAATGTACATTGCTTGTATAGTATCCGGCAACTACAAACCGTCCCTCTTCTACGAGTCAAATTTTTTAACAATGTTACTGGGTCAACTATCATTTTATTATCTTGCAATTTTTATATCTTATGCTTACCCCCAATCTCATCAAGCATATCAAGATTCAACCTTGAAAAGTCAAAATTCAATTTTTAGTAAATAGAGTTGTGTTAAAATGACGGTTTTCTAGGAGAATTGATTGAAAAATCTTGGTGATGAATTTTTGTGATTTGATAGCATGGGTATGTAGGAAACATCCATATGCACATCTTTCATGCTAAAATAAACCATTGAGTAAAAAAAAAATGATTTTTAAGAGATTCATTGTGACTTGGGATATGCTCAAGTTATAAAATAGAGATTTTATTTTTTAGCTAGCTTTTCACCAAATAATCATAACACCATGTTCAAAAGTACCAACTTAGTCACAATAAATGAGTCAAGTAGCAAAATTTGATCATCATAAAAAAATATCTACTTTACAAAATTTGAGCATATTCCATGGCACAATGAATCCTTTGAAAATCAAAGTTTTGTTACTCAGTGCGTGTTTTTAGCATGAAAGATGTGCATATGGATGTTTCCTACATATCCATGCAATCAAATCACAAAAATTCATCACCAAGATTTTTCAATCAATTCTCTTGGAAAACCATGATTTTGACCCAATATTATTTACCAACAATTGAATTTTGATTTTTTGGGGTTGAATCTTGATATGCTTGATTGGAATTGGGGGTAAGTATAAAATATAAAAACTGCAAGATAATAAAAAGTAACATTGTTAAAAAAAATTGACTGGTAGAAGGAGGGACGGTTTGTGGTTGCTCGATACTGTACATTGTTGAATGGCTATGAAAAAAAACATGTACAAGCTGAGTACATTTTCAAGCAAGTGCACCATTTTAGAGCATGCACCATTTTAGAACCTCCTACCTTAACATTAGAGTACTACAAAAACATAGGATAAGTAAAACTCTAGCAACATTTTGAAGTCTTTAATCTAACCTGTAATAGAGATTCTAATATGAAATTCAATTAAATGATATCTTTAGTTTCATCTAATCAATCTTAAATTGTCCAATGTTATAGTTAAGGACACAATATATCCAAAATGTTGTTAATTATCAAGAGACTTCCAATTTCTTGATTTTAGAATTCAAACAAAAACATAAATGATTGGTTATTAAATTGTTAGTCCTTTTGAGACATAATCTAAAGTTCATGTCAATTCTCTTTTATTGATGAATTACTCAATAAAACACCATATTAGGTGAATTGGGAAAAAAACACATTTTGATTCTTTCACTATTTCTATCACTATGTACAATTTAGCATATTACAATAAAATAGGCATGCACTTTCTTGTACAATAGTGATCTCTCATTAATTGCCTCCAAAAATTTCAAATAATTACAACTTTAAGCTGTAACTATGCCTACGTCTACTATATATAAGATTAAAGTGGAGTACAAAATGATCCCTTCTTTTTACCCAATTTACCTAATATGATGTTATAAGCATAAAAATGATGATACATAGTATTATTCTATAATTTTAAAATACTTTGATTGTTATGCTAAAGATTTCATGTACGAATCTATGAAAATGAATGTTTTATTTCTTGAGCGGCCCATGTTATCTATGTTAATTGTCTTAAGGTCTTTCTCGGCCATAGAATTTGATAATCAGTCATGCTGTTTTAAAAATACTAAATATTATATTTTGATGAAGTTGTTTTTTAAGTAATCTAGAAATTTGTAGAACGAGCGATATGCATGGAGGACTTAAAGATTCAAAGGATTACTGTGCAATCAAACATTGTAAATGCAAACAGACATAGCTAGAGGATTCCCAAAATTACGTCAAATTATTCACTCTAAAAACTGCCAAATTTTAAATTCTTACTGTCTAGTACCTCTAATGTTGGGCTTTTCGGGTCCACTACTTTCATTGGAAAAAAACTTGTTTCTTAAAGTCCGAAGTCTAGTGTTTATGAAATGTGACTTGCATAACTTCATTGAAACTTTCACTGCAACATTTTAATGCTGAAACTGTAAACAATTAACTCCTCTGCTGTTTCTCGAAGGCAATTTTTTCTTCTGAATATATTGTCTAAGGTAGTATGCTCTAAAACTGCTCACTCATTTTGAACCGCTTACGTAGGTTGTAGTGAAATGGTGTAGTAGTGGTTCTTAAATTGGCCACTTACAAGTCATTGAATGCATGTAAGAAAAAGTGATTTTAATTGCAAGAATTAATCATTCTCCTTGCTTTCCCAAATCACTTCACAACTTGCAAGTGAACAATTCTTGAAAGGTCTAGGGTCATAAATAGGGACCTATGACACGTGCACTTTGAAAATTCAATATTAATTCAAAAACGCTTCAAAAGATATGAAACTACTTGTGTTACACTCCGCATCTATTTTTCTTTGTCTCAAAAATGAACTAAAGATCCTTCCATCCACTGAAAACCATGAAAATGGTGCATGAGCCCTTAGATGGACGGTTTATGAGTACACTACCTTACATGTGAGTGGATACCCGTGTTGTGGTCTGCTATAACTTGTTCAATTTAAATACTATGTTGAGGAATAAACTTAGATTATGCAGACTACATAATAAAATATTTAATCAAGAACGTTTAATGTTCATTTGCCTCTCTTCTTAACAATAATGAGAGGTGGACAGTACAAACAGGTCTGTTTTGCTTAATGAATTTGATGTCACCCATAAAAATGTAAATCTCAAATTTGAAAAAAAATCTTTTACTATCTACTTATAGAGATGTGAACAAAAAGAGCCATTGTTCACTCAAACCCTTCCCATGTAATCAATTCTTCACCAAATCTAAAACTAATTACATATTTTAGAAGCCTATGAAGGGGGACAATATGCATTAAATTTTGAAAAGTAGAGTAGTCCAACCCCATGCCTTTAACTCGTGCCAAGTGCAATTTTGCACTATCAAGTATGATACATTCATCAACTTTTAGTCTTTCACCAACAATTTTTTAGATTTTAACCACTTTTAAGAGCTTGAAATTGCTTCAACTTAAGCAAGCCTCTTGTAGATAAAAAGAGGGACACAATGCACTAAAATCTGACAAGAATCAAATTTGGAGAAGTGTTAATAGAAAATTATTTAAAAAATACCTCAAATAATGATTAAAATTCTTTTTAAATCACTATAAGTCCAACATTAATCTATCACCAATCCGTTCTCAATCTATTCTTAGAACTTTCAATATATATAATTTTAAATTTAGATTTAGTGAAGTATTGATTGTGAGGGAGGGGTGTGATTGAGGAATGAATCTCTGTGTCCCCATTTCTAATACATTTGGTAAGAACACAATACAATGAAAAGTTTCCTTATGCTCTAATTTTTATAATTTCTTTTTTAAAAGAGGGCACAAGCCAACATAAAAGGTTTCTAAATTTTGTTTCTTTAAATATCTTTTATTTGCTTGTAACCTTTTTACTTTCAATATAATATTTGACATCAAAAAAATACAAAGTTATTGCATGCATTCTATCAGTAATATAGATTCAACCACAAAACAATCTCTAGCCTCTTAGTTTTTAAGAACTAGGTGTGTAGGAAATGGTCCAAAGCTTCAATAGTCAAGCATTGTATAGACGTACTACCTGGTGCAACTTTGAAAAGTAATGTGCTTATAACCTACTAGCAAAACTTGTAGCTTCCAAGCGCTTAAATTGTCTCGACATACTCATGGTCTCTTGAACCATTGCTACAATCAAATGAATAATCATTGAAAAGATTTTGAACAAAAATAAATTTAATCTATTTTGGAGATTAATACATGTTGTATACGGAAGCATTTTATAATTTTAAGTTTACTTTCAACTTCAAATTTGGTGTTGTATATATTTTTATACCAAAGTATTCTATTTTTGATTACTTGATTATGATAATCAACTAAATAGTATCCTTTTCTAAATAAGAAAGATTTAGAAATGCAATTACAGAGTATTCTAACTTTTCACAATGTAAAATGTTGCCAAGAAAGATCACAAGATCTTGCATTGTCCAAATGCTATTGGATAATGTATTTTTTACAATCAAAAAATGGTGAGCCATAAGTGGCAAGCCAAGATTTTGTGAGCAGCAACAAATTTTGAACACAAAGTTAAAAAAAAACTAAAGAAGACGCAATTTTCTATGCAAAAATATACAAAACTCATTTTTAAAGTTGGTTTGACAAAGTTTGCCCTAGAAATGTAGACGTCTAGAGCCCTTTAACCATAGGTGCAAATAAAATTTCATTACAGAATTTACTTAATGTGCAATTTAGAAGTCCAAAATAAGTACAATTGGAAAGTTGTGGCATCATTCTTCAAAGAGCAATGTGTAGGAACAAAAGCACCAAACTAGTTTGCAAAAATTGCTCTAGAAGCATGTCTTGCAAATGCTGCATAGTGAGTCTCACTAAGTATGTTAAAACTATTGAAGCAATTACCAAATATCACATTTATTGCCAGTTCTTCATTGTTGCTCTTGAATGCACTATGGCTACTTACATTTTCCAACTATGCCTTAACCTTTGCCATTTGCTTCAATACATATTATATTTGTCATTATGAACAACACTTTGCTAAAAATTGGTAGACTTTTAGTGCACTTTACTTGACATCCAAGGTAGTATTATGAACATATTTGAACTTTTTGACATGATAGAAAAATATAAAGCAAGGTATATTATCAAAGCAATATTTAATTGACAAGAAAAATAATTAGCTTGAACTCTACAAACACTAGAAATTGATTGAGGTCACAAGAATTGTAGCAATAAAACTAAAAATTGGGAAAAAAATGATAGTCAAGTGAAAATCTACATTGATATTTGTCGCATAATGGCAATGTTTAGGTACACAAATGCAATGCTAGTTTCAACAAAATATGCTCCATTTCTTAAAAGTCAAATGTAGAAGCATGAATAAAGTAATTGTTGTCAAGATCTACCTCACAAATAACAATAAAAAAAAATACAAATGTTCACTATGGATCCACTAACCATGGTTGTCACATTAGACCTCTTGTTTGTATGTCTGCCCAATGAGCCCAATTGAGCTCATGTCCAATTGATGTAGTCATGGCCTACAAGAGAACGGTGTCAAATTGGACGTTTTTTGTCAATTAAGGCACCCTGGCTCAAACACTTTTTTGTCAACTTGGACATGTTTTTGTCAAATTTTTGTTGATTTGGACATTTTGGTCAACTCAAATGCGCCACTATGGACATTTTTTTTGTAGATAAACTCATAGTTGATTTCAAAAAATGATTACAAATGATTAAAAAAAAACTTACTTTATATATGCTCATGATACTTATTGTTGCCAACATGAAGTCAAAATTTAGATTCAAAGCCATATCATGTAATAACAATGAAATATAGTAATTTGATTTTCTCTTTTTAGGTCAAGAATCCTAAAAATGTTCTAAAAAAAAAGTAGACAAACTACATTCTTAGGGATGAGCCTTTTTTTCTAGATGATGCAACAGCAGCAAAATTCAAGAAGCAATTTGACACTTGATGGAAATTGATGCACACTAACCTTTACTTTGCCGGTGCACTACTTAACATGTATTTGGCTGATGTAGTAATCATTCATCACAATGGCAAGGCCAAGCGTGCCTTGAATCGAGTTATACAAAATCTAAGGGGGCCATTGGGATTGTTGAAAGATGATACAGTGAGCAAGTTGACAGAATTTAAAGAAAAGATAGGCCCGCTCAACCCCTTGCAAGAGGCACTTGACATCACCCGCTATAAATTATTGCCTCATTAGTGGTGGAATCATGTGGGCGGAAAAGCTCTTCCAAGAATCGCTAAGAGAATTTTGTCTTTGAAATATTTTGCATCATCATATGAAAGGAATTGGAGCATGTACTTGTTTGTGCACACTAAAGTGCGGAACTGCTTGACTATATCCAAGGCGGAGGCATTAATGTATATTTATGCCAACAAAATACTCGATAGAGAGAAATGTGGGAAAAACCTAACTGATTTTTATGAGAAATATTTGGAGGATGCAGATATGGATGAAGAGAACAAGGAGCAAGTGTTCTCAAGATCTGATGATGAACTTGTGCAAACCGTCGAGCGCCAAGAAAATTATTGTAGGGACGTGGAGGAACGTTTGGATAGAAGTATATGGGCTAGACTAAACCCAACATTAGAGAGACAAGTACAACGTCAATGATAGTACACAAACACATTTGTTGGTGGCGTTGATGAAAACAATTTGTCAGAGGAGGAAGAGCACTGCACAAACGACCGGCCCCAAGTCTCTACTTGGAATGCATTTCCAATTATAAATTCCCTGCCATTGAGGGCAAGAACTCCAAAGGAGAACATAGAAGCTGCAAACATTCCAGCGCCACCAAAAGAGGAGCATGCCATATCTCTCATGCCAACTCTTCCGTCCTTGAGCAAACTAGCAACTCGCCAAAGCGCACAAACAATTGCCATGGCAGTTATTGTAGAAATTGAAAGGCAAGTGATGGCAATACGCAAAGAAGTGATTGAGCATGTAGGTTGTCTAGCCTCTACAGTACATTGCACTCTAGGAATAGCATAAATAGATGATGACAATTTGCCATTGAGAACTCTCCGGAACATGATGCAAAAGCAAACATAACACGTCTTCCAATCAGGAGGGAGCAACCACAGCCATTGCTAGCATTAGAAGGTCTATTCCAACAAATTCAACAGCGCTAGAGAGGAATGAAGGTCCAATGCAAAATGTTGATGAGGAAGTCCGTGGCTCTGCCCCTCAACCCACTCAGCCATCATCAAGGTTGGTCCTTGGAAAATTGTCATTGGGAGCGCATGCACGTAAATCAAAAAAACGTATCAAGAAAACGGATGACAAGACCCATCGTAATCGTAAACACCCCAACCAAGTTGTCCAACAGTTTATCATAGGTGCAAGTAATTCCACCACAAACCTTGGACAAGCAAGTGAAGGAGCTATGCGACATCCAAGATCCAACATTGATGGAATTAATGATACATCAAGGGTAACAAAACATTTGGTGTGCACTCAAGTAGGAAATGATATAGACGCTGAGGTGCGGAATCTAAATTCTGAGATAGAACAAAAGCTGTAGCAAATACCAATACCAAGAGGGGAGGACAAGAACCAAAGCTTTGGCAATTACGTGAGCACAGATTCACTACGTGACGACACGGATCTTGATATAGATGAAGTAGCTAGCAATGGTATGTTCACCCTATAAATAGTAGAATTATAGCATTACACATGTAGAGGCAATAAATACAATTGTTAGCATCAACAATCTTTTTTTGTCAATGCATATATATTTATAGCTAAAGTACACAACCAAATAGAATAGGTTGGGTTTTTTGTAGTGTCTTCTTATGTATGGTAATGTTTAAATTAAATAGCAATGATTAAAGTTTGGTATGTTGATTTTTGCAAATTTAATACAACCAAAGATGTAGAAATTTTACGCAAGTGTTGAAGTCAATCCTGTACCTCCTTCTAGTACGTATGAGTAATTAGAGTTTTTGAAAATATGGATTTTTTTAATCTCTAAAATCTCTATTGCTATTGTTGAATTGCATTGTTATATTAGTTTTAGGCTAAATGTTGTAGCAAAAAAAAGAATTTAGCATTTTCTAAACTTCATGAAGGTGATCATATAAGACAAATACACAAATTAAGGAGACTAAACTTGCAATTTTCTATATTTGGAACATATGGAGCATAGAAAAAGAGCCCTAATCTCTTACAAATATTCTAGTTTCAAATGTTGGAAAAAAATAGCAGTGACAAATGTCACAAAAATATATAGATTGGTATTATGTCCAACAAAAAAAGCAAAAAGGGAACTAAATGAGTGAAGGAGATCATTTGTAAGTTGTAAGTGCTTTGTGGAATGACAATAGATTACCAAGTGAAGCACAAAAATATTTATTTGCATTCTTTACAATGGAACTTCTACAAAATTGACTTTCTGGACTTATACAATAATACACAACACCTTGGTATTTCTTTCTATGAATCCTTTAAACTTTAAAGAAAAGGTGAATGCTTACTACATGTCAACACCTTCCAAATGTCAGTTCCAAGTTTCAACTATATTTCTTTAGAAAATATTGTATAGTGAAAAATTGGATAAAAGCTCCACATCCTACTTGACCTTAAACCTAGTAAGTTATATTGTGGATTGAAGTAGCTTATATTAGTAGCCTTTTTAATGAACTCCGGCTAATCATTTGTTTGTTAAATAATAGGTAAATTCTCTTTACTTTTTTGCATTACTAGGTGCAAGCTACATTACACTGCAAAAAACAAAAGTTTACCCCTACATGTCAGGCTTATTTTGAGCTTCTTGAAATTTGCTCTAAACTAAACAAGAAGAAGACATTTTGATTTGTTGTATCATTAAAAAAAAGTTGTAATTGTATAGATTCAAACTATATATGTTACACATCACATAGAAAAAGAAATAAGAACAATAGCGCTTATGGATTGAAAGATTATAATGCTTAACCAAGAAGGTGTTAAAATTGCAAAAATGACTTCAAGCCTATCAGCCCCTTTTTACATGTCAAATCAAAACAATTTGGTCACCAAAAATTTATTATGTCAAAGGGCATAATATACATAACCCCAATTTATTTATGGCTTTTTGAAATCCTTGTTACATTTGTTTAAAATGAATCTCTAATTTGAATTATTTGAGGCTCATTTTCATGAGCTTTCATCTAAGAAAGTAAAGATTGCAAATGACACCTATGCATAGAATCTTTTATAGAGAATCAGTAACCAATAATTTTCAAAATTGGGTTATTGATGCTAAAACTTGACTTCAATGTTAATGATTCTAAAATACTAAATAGTAAAATCCTGGCTTAGTTAATTTTTATTAAAATTTACTATATTGTGCCATTGCGGGCACCAAAATGTGGTGCCCTAGGCATCTAAGGATTAAAGCTTGCCGTGACCTAAGTCTCGCACTTGCCCCTTTCATAAGACTTGCACTTGCCTCTCCAATGAGACCTCAACTTGCCCCTCTTGTGAGACCCACAATTGCCCCTCCCATGAAACCCGCAGTCGCCCTAAATCTACTTGTGCTTGCTTTGATTTTGGGACCTGCAATTGCTTTTGACTTGAGACTCGAGGTCGGCCTTGGTGTTGGATCCACGGTTGCCTAAACAAAACTTGCACATGTGCCAACCCAAGGTCGCCATTGATGACGTCCGCATTTGTTAGGGACGTTACTCTTAGAACCTTCTAAATTTTTATACTTTAGGTTTCTTTTACTTTGGACTTTCTTTTACTTTAGTTTAGAGTATATATAAAAGTCAAGACTGAAGAGTTCTTCAGTCTTGACAACATATCTTTTGGAGCCATTGTTCACCTCTTTTGTTATTTGTTCATCTTTCTTGAATATGAATACATATCCAATTCTTATTAAGTATTTTTATATTTTTATGTCCCGACGATTTGTTGAGATTGACCTCATTTGAGTATCAAAATCCTTGTTAGAGGTTGCGGTTTAATCCCGCTAATCTAATATCTCATTTGTTACAACATTTGTGTCTTGTTCTTCTTGTGAAAGTTGCAGACATCCCTTCTCTTTGTAAGTTTAAAGGTTTAAAGGTTGCAATTTACCCCCTCTAAGCCAATATTTCATTTCATATTTTTTGTTATTTTTTGTCTTTTAATATGGCTAAATCTTAGGATTTTATTGAATCCAAATCTGTTGAGTCTAAGTTAGAGGCTATCAACAATGCTATCACTACGTTGTCAAACTGGACCACAACAATTGAAAGAGTTATTGGCAGCGTAATTACTTTGGGCAAGTTTAGGCTGTCAAACAGCACAAGTGGACAGACAAATCAGACAGCACGGACAAACATGTTCATCCGCTCACGTTTTTAGGGTTTTTGACCCAAAAAGAAAGGAATCAAATCACTATTTTCATTTTCACTATATAATATGGCTTTAGATTTACATTTGACTGTGTTGGCAACAATGAGTGTCACTAGCATGTACAAAGTAAGTTTTTTATCATTTTGTATAGTTTTTTATAGTCAACAATGAGTTGACTTCAACGGACGGATCATGACTTCAATCGGGTACTTCGAGCGTACGAGCAAGCATGCGGACGGGCAGCCCAATGTTCAATATAACAACCATGGTCATTGGTGGTCTTCAACAAAGCCAATTTCTAGCCAATCCGGAGAGAAGAGCTCTACTTATGGTTTGACAAGATCTACCACCACCACCACAACACAAAGAACCTTGTATTAGTCTTTTTGAGAAATTCAATGGCAGGCACTCCAAGTTTCGAGGATTTGTCAATTAAATTCAATTGATAATTGCTTTACAATTGAGATGCTACCTAATACAAAAATCATGAATTGGATTGATTGGAATGTTACTTACAAGATAAGTTTTATTATGGTTTGTTCCATTATTCAAGAAGGATTCACTTGTTTTGAACAACTTTGACACTTTTTTTGGGGCTTTTGCAGAATCGTTTGGTGAACACAACAAGGTTTATTGGGTAACAACCAAATTTGGTCCTTACAACAAATGACACTTTTTGCATCAGCTTACACCTAAAAATTTAGATAATATGCGTGCAACATCAATTTGAATGAAATAGCCCTTATGAGTCAATTTTATTGGGGATAGAAAGATATTGTGGAATATTTACTTTTATCACTTTTTGATCCAGTAATGTTGAATGAAGCAATTATTCAAGCTATTAAGTGCGACAATCGACTATTCTAATATCGTCAAAATCAAACTCTAGCAAAAAATAGATGACTTGTCATATCTCATCTATATTAACAAGTAGTCTGATTTTGTATTCAGAGATTATAAACATGCAAATTGACACAATACGTATCAAGCATTTCCTTCCAGATGAAAAGAAATATCACATAGAGAAATGACTATATTTATATTGTGGCGAGGAAGGCTACATAGTCTGTAGTTGCCCAAAGAAACAAAGTCAACATATTGTCAAGATCAAAGCTGCCATCGTCCAGGAAAATAAAGATACTCAGTCACAACATGAATCGTGCGGCTGAATATTTTGATTTTGCAACAACACTTAGATTCTTTTTTTTAGCTTAAATTGCTTCTTGTATTATCATTTCCTTATCTATTGGTTTTCAAAAAATTAAAATCATTGCTCTATTAGATTTAGGAGCATCTGTTTGTTTTTTAGATGAAGAATTTGAGAAGAATCAGAGATTTTTTTTAGTTTAGAAATTTCAACCTTTCTATGTAGAAGTGATAGATGGATGATATTTATCTTTTGGCAGTGTCACATATGAGACAATGCTTTTAGAGGTGACATTTGAAAGCCATAATAGCCAAATTATCTTCAATGTCATTAAAACCCGTCAAAATTTGTTATTTTTGATCTTTTGTGGTTAAAAAAATACAATCTATCAGTAGACTGGAAATTACAAAAGATGATTTTCCTAAAAAATTATGCAGTCAGTAAACCTATTACATAACATGTTGAAAAACTTGTTAGCAAACAAATTAGCAAATCGTCAATGAAGAAACTTCTATTCATTGGAGATTTGGAGCAAAAGCATTTGTAAATATATCTAAAGAAGATACACTACTTGTTATTTATGTGGTTTCAATTAATAAAAAAAATACCACAATAGCTAATATCTTAGAGCAGTACAAAGATTTTGAAGAGATTTTTTAAAAGAAAAATGCTGACATACTACTAGAGCATCGTTCTTACGATTGTGCTATAAACTTGGAAAAATAAGCGTGACCTCCTTTTAGCCCAATTTACAACTTATTGCAAATGGAATTAGCAGAATTACGGAAGTATACTGACAAGAATTTTGTCAAAAACTTCATTTGTCACTTCAAATCATTTGTTGGAATACCCATTCTATTTGTAAAAAAGAAGGATAGCTCTTTACGAATGTATGTGGATTATCAAGGGCTCAACAAAATAACAAAAAAAAATCACCATCCATTACTTTTAATCTTTGGACTTTTAGATCAACTCAGATGTGCAAAGATTTTTACTAAAACTGACATACAGAGAGTTTATAACCCCGTACAAATCAAAGAAGATGACGGATAGAAAACAGCTTTTTGTATAAGATATGGTCATTTCGAGTACAATATCATGTCTTTTGGTTTTACAAATGTCTAAATGTTCAGTCTTTCAGCACATGATGAATGACATCTTTCAAGAGTATTTTGACAACTTTATTGTCATCTATTTGGATGATATATTAATATTTTCCAAAAATGAAGAAGATCGTAGAAATGACGTTTGTTTAGTTTTTAAAAATTACGCAAATAAAGACTCTACGTCAAATTAGAGAAGTGATTATTTCATTGAACTGAAATGGAATTTTTGGATTTCATTGCAACTACAAAAGGCTTGAAAACAGATTCCAAGAAAGTGAAAATTATCTTGTGTTGGAAAGTTCCAAAGACTATTAGAGATATACAATGTTTTATTAGTTTTGCTAACTTTTATTAGGTCTTCATCAAGAATTATTCTCAGGTTGATGCTCCGCTCACTTGGTTAACAAGCAAAGATAGGCTTGACTGGAGACCCCTAGCGGAGAAAGTTTTTCAAGATTTAAAGACCGCATTTATTACCACTATAATTTTAGTACAACTAGATTTTTTAAATTCATTTTATTTGGAAATTAATGCCTCAAATTTTGCTTTGGAAGTTGTACTTTCACAATTGGGCGAAGACAAAAAACTTCATCCAACTGGTGAATCCAAGATTGAGTGGCTCAATTCTGGCAAAAATCTCTATTTACAAAGTCTTTTAAATGGGTTTAAGGATTTTGATTCAATTGTTAGTTTGTAATTGCATCAAGTGTCATGGCGGCTAAACAGCCTTTTCATGTTTATAATGGATTTATAAACTCAATCCAATGTTCCGATATCTCCGGATTTGTTCTTTTTAAAATTATCTACTGCAGGCTATATTCTAGGGTTTAGATTTAAATCAAACAAAGTTATTCAAAAAGTCCTTATCACTAAAAGCACTTCTAGAACTTAGAAAAATACTCAAGTTGCAAAGAAATAATTAGAAAATAAAAAAAAAAAAGAAAAAGAACTCATAAAATTGAATGTTTAAAAAAGCCTTAAAAAGTCCTTTGCAAACATTCTATACACATTTACAAAACAAGATTATAATTTCTTAAAATTTTATCCAAAAATCCACTAGAATCATAATCCTTTGTATTCTTTTAGGTAACTAAATGATCTTTAAAATGTCCTTGAAAAACTTGCAGACAACAGAAATGTCACACTCACGTTTTTTCAAAAGTCCTCCACATCTCCATAAAATGCTAAAAAAGAAACTGAACAACATTGTTGTAGTTACAATAAAGTTTAAGTCTTTGCAATGGATTTTTTTTTTTTGAAAATTTTCAACATACCAATTTGGCATTTGAAAATTGAGTGTGTGTAATTTTTTATGATTTGTCATGTTTTTGAGCCATTCAACCATGCATTCACCCAATTGCCATCTACTCGCAAAAATTTTTTGCTACCAAGATTAATTATGAGATTCACGATAAAGAATTTTTTGATATTGTGGATTCTTTTTAAAAATGACATCATTTTTTTGAAGGAGCTGCGCACCCAGTTATTGTTTATATAGATCACAAGAATTTTGAGTATTTCATGTTATTTTCTGTTTTAAATTGGCATCAAGTTCAATGGAATATGTTGCTATCCTAATTTGATTTTATTATCACGTATTGACCGAGAAAGCAACAAAAACTATCGGATGCTTTATCAAAGAAATTGTATCTTGCGTGCATAGTTGGAGAAACAACATATGATCAACACTGCAAAATTTTGTTGAAACTAGAACTATTTTGCCTTTGCACTACCGTTATATCATTATTTATTGATGGTGACTTTTTCAACCAAATATACGTTGCAACTACTGAGAATTGTGAAGCCCTTAATATCAAATGTTGCCTTAATAAAGAAGACAACTTTACGATGAATGAAGATTTGTTATATTTTAAAGAATGTCTATTCATCCCAGAAGGACAAACACAATTTTATGTTCATTAATTTTGTCGTGACTTCATAACCGCAAGTCATTTTGAATATAACAAGAGTTTTAAACTTGTTTCTAGGGATTTTTGGTGGCCCAAAATGTGGAAGGGTGTGAATGATTTTTTTACATCTTACAGTAACATTCGTTTTAAGTCCAAGAATCTTCAGTATTGCCTTTATAGACTCTTAGAACCAGCGTCTATTTCATGTCGGCCATAGTATTCAATTTCTATGGATTTCATTATAGATTTGTTGTTGTTAGATTCATTCAATATCATCTTTGTTGTAGTGGATCAGTTTACAAGGATGGCGCATTTTGTCTTTTATAAGTAGATTTCATCAAGTGAAAATATATTAAACTATTTTTTGATAATGTATATCATTATGATCACGGTTACTAGACAACATTGTATCTGATTAATCTTTAAATTTTTCATCGACCCAAATTGGGTCAATTGATTTTTAGCAATGCTATTTATGACTTTCGGAATGTAAAGAGTCACTTGAAGTTTGTCTCATTTGAAAGATAAACAAGTTAGCTATGTAGGGGTGTTTTCAAATTCAAAAAAAGAGTCACCATTGAATTTACAGGAAATTTTCAAACCATGGGTGGTCTTGGAGTTGTAGTGTTAAATTTTGGCTCTAGATTTGTAAAAGTCTTCAATTTTACTCACAATTTTTGAAATTTAATGGTAAATTGGTCATTATTGCAAGACCATTTTCTCACTCATTTTTTACTCTAAAAATACAAGACTTGATTCTATGCATGTGGAACTTGTTTACTTTGAGAATGAACGTAAGATGCCAACTTTTTAAAATGTCATGTGTCCCAAAAAGCCAATCAAAGCACAATTTCAACTACTCCAAAACATTGGTTTCCTTGTAGTACCCTTTACATTTTTGTTATAATTTTCTAATCAAACCCTCAAATTGATACCAAACTTTGTAAAGATGATAAGGACTTAAGCTTTCTATAAGATCTTATGGTTACTTTGGTCTAAAAATAATTCATCATTTTTTAAGCTTCACCCTTTCATAACTTACAAAATTGAGGTTCAAAACACTTTAAAATTGGTTGAAAAATTTAAGGATTAAAAACTCCAATTCATATAAAAGTTTTGGAGATATTTATTTGAAATATTGAAGGTAGATATCAATCTCTCTTTGACTTTCCATCCTCAAACTAACTATGAAATAAAACGAGTAAATCAAGTCATTGAGCAATATTTACGATGTAGCATAACCTATCAGCAAGACAACTAAACCACATATTTGTCATTAGCGGAATTTGCACATAACAATAAACTTTATGCTTCAACTTAATAAACACTATTTTATTCCAATTATGCTTATCATCCAAAGCTTAATCTGTTAAGTTCACAAGCGAATAGTAACCCAGCAGTTGACAACATTGCAAAGCAATTATTGCAGATTCAAGATGTTTTGAAGCTTCAACTACAATCCGCTTAAAAGTCTTATAAGATAATTGTGAACAAATTTCACAATTAAATATCTAATTTTCAAATCAAAGATAAGATATGGCTTCTTTGACAAAATATTAAGATCAAGCGGCCAAGTAACAAGTTTGACTACCAAAGATTGGGACCATTTGTCATTTTGAAGCAGATCAACCTAGTGGCACATTGTTTTGAGCTCCCAGCTTCTATGAAAGTACATCAAATTTTTCATATATCTCTTTTAGAATCTTATCGGTAGTCACATTTTCCAGGAAGAATACAACTGCCACCGTCCAATGTTAAAATTGAAAATCATGAAGAATACAAAGTGGAAAAAGTGTTAGACTCACCACAAATGTGGAGCAAACTAAAGTATTTTGTGCATTGGAGCGGTTATAATATTAACGAGCAAACCTGGGATCCAGCCGAGAATCTTGCAAATGCCCTGAAAATGGTACAAAAGCTTCATCAACTTTATCTAGATAAGCCTAGGGCTCTTTGTTATAACACAAGTAAGCACTAATTCTCATGTTAGCATTAAAATTGACTAAAACACCAAGTAGATGACTCATGTATCATTCCACAGAGATTTAATTTGTAGTTCCTAAGAAAATGACCAGAACATGAATTCCATATCTGTTTTAATTCACACTCACACACACAAAATGAAAAATCAAAAGTTCTGTATTCACGTCATATTTAACTTCCAATCTTATCTTCCAACAAAATAAACTACTATGACTATCCGTCAACCCAAACGGAGTGTTCTAAAACCCTATACCTCTCTCAGATCCAGATGCAAATCTAGTAATTAAAATAACCAATTTCAGAAGTTTAGTCTCTATTTTAGAAGGGTCCACTATTCTGAATTTAAGGAAGGATGCTTTGAGTCCTTAGTAACCTTCTAGAGATGAAAGTGATTGAAATTCCACTTAAAGAAAATAACAAGGAAAACAAAAACAACAAGAAGCAAGTATTCCCTTACAACAGATCCAAAAATCAATCTAGACTAGCAAGTTACACAAGAAATCCCTACCATCTCGATTGACTACAACGACAGACCTATCCGACCCTAATTCCCTTTGCTAAGATTAGTAACTGGACAACTAGAAGACTCATGTTTCTTTGTTCACCACCACTTCTAGTTGTAGTGGAATCTTGTCAACCCGTCAATTAGCGTACAATCAGCGTTGCATCTCCATTGATCCCAGTTTGAGGGTGGTTATTCCTCACAAAAGTCTTGCAATCATGAACCCAAACAAAAGCTACCCTCCAATACACACAATTTTTCAACCACCTCAATGACGCTCTAGAAACCGAATCAGATAAAATCCAGGGGTTAGTCTTTCTTCCCAACACAACAACGCGCAGCTACCTGCACTAAACAATGGTTCTAGAATTGCTGGCATACCAACATAACACCAAGTGATTAGCTCAGCAATTTGCAATGGAATTTTGGAATTTTGCTTGAATTAAAAGAAATCAAAAGTATGAAAACACCTGAGGCACCTATTTTACTTCTACCCCTAATAGCTAATCCTTGAAGAACTCTAAAAATTTCGTAAAGGAAAACTACCAACTAGGAAATGACATGTCTCATTCTCTAATCTAAAAAAATGTGGACGTACCTCTACACAACAAAGTTCCACCAAAAGTGGATCTCAGATTTAAAAGATCTGGATCCGGATGTCCAAGTTCATTTCAACAAGAAGCAACTAACACTTAACTTCCTAAGTAAACGAACTTTATTTACTTTTCCTAATTACTCCTACCCTTACAACTACGATGCAGCTAAGTCTACTTCCTCTGCTTTGAAGATGCCCCCACAGATTTTGCCGCTCTCTTCCGTGGCAATTGCCTCCTACAGCTGAAGCTTGAGTGATATGTGCTGACTTGCCTTTGCGAGATGCCTGACTTTGCTTCTTGAGCTTCCCACGCGCAAGAGACAAAGCTTCTGGATCCAAGTCTCTCAATTCGTCTTACAAATCACTTGAGATGTCCTCATTCTCTGATGATGATGAAGACAAGTCATCATTGAGGTCAATCTTGATAGGTGAAGTTGAATCCTTTGCTTGTTTCTTGGTCGTCTTCCGCTTCACCAAACTTGAGGCACCATGGTTCTCCGTTGTTGTTCAAAACTTACTTTTGGTGTGAGATTTGAGCTTAGACCCTCCTCCGATTCCAAAATCAACTTGGCTGGGCAATTGTGCCACACGTAAAAAACAGAGTCCTATATGACTGCTACAAATGACTAAGAAATGAGTCATTATTTGCTGAATGACTGTATCATGACTGGTCTCATTTGGTCGCAATCTAATCATTTTTTAGTTGTTTAGTAGTCTTTGTTGTTAGTCATTTAGGACATAACAATATCTCATCCTTTACGCCCTGCAGGCTTTGTCTTTATCAAGGAAGAAGAAATGTTCTCTTTTTTTGAATCCAACTACCCACTCTTTCTTAAGGGCATTTAAATTTTTCCAATTTCCAAGAGTGCCATCATGTTTCCATTACCAGAATTAGATTATTATGTGCAAAGTGTCTTGATCTCAGTAATTGCCTTACAAGATCTAGATTTACTATCAAAGTGTCAATCCACATTCAATACAAGATAAGTGACCACAAAGTTCTCATTCAATCATGTTGTCATAGCATGAGAAAGCATTTATCTTCCAATTAGAATGTTAAATCAACAACACCAATTAGATGGCTTGTTTATTGTTCTACAGAGACTTGGTTTGTAATTCCTAAAAAATTGACCGGAATCGGAATTAGTTAGTCTATCTTACAAACAAACACACACACAAATAAACACAAACCGGATTAAGAATTGGAAGTTCTATCTTGAAATTCTATTGAACCCCCAATCTTATTGTTCCGAAAATTAAACTACTGTAACTATCCACCAATCCAAAAGGAGTGTTCTAACTCTGTGCCTTTTCCAGATCCGGTTATGATCTAAAGTAACTAGAATAGAAGTTTAGCCTCTATATCAGAGGGGTCCGCTATTGAATTTGAGGAATGGCGAGTTGAATCCTACCCTTCTAGAGATTTAAGTGACTGAAGTATCACTAAAAGAAAACAACAAAACAAACAAAGACAAAGAGATGCAAGTTTCTCCTCACAACCAATCCAGAAATTAATCCAGACCAACAAGTCACGTAGGAAACTCCTATCACCCAACTTACTACAACGATAGATCTATCCAAAACAAGTTCTTTTGGCTAAGATTGGTAACTAGATAACTGAAAGACTCCTATCCACCTGCTCACCACCACTTCCGGTTGTAATGGAACCTCATCAACTCGTCAACAAGCATACATTGAGATTGCTATCCAGATCAAACCTAGTTTAAGGGTGGTTATTCCTATTAGAAGTCTCCCAATAATGAACCAAAACAAACGCTACCTTTCAATACACACAATTTTCCAACCAACTCACTAACGCTCCAAAAATTGGATCAAATATAATCCAGGGGCTGTTCCTCCTTCCAAACACAAACATACTCAACTACCCGCACTAAGCAATGGTTCTAGCATTACCAGCATACCATCATCACTAACAAAGAACAAATTTCAAAGAGCAGATGTGGAAATGTAGAGCGCGCTTGCATTACAAAAATTAGAAACGTAAGAATGCCCGAGGCATCAATCTCAATTTTGCCCCTAGTAGTCAATCCTTCAAAAACTCAAAAAGTACTTGAAAGGAGAAACTACCGACCAAGGAATGACATGTTTCATTCCCTAATCCAAAAAAATATGGATCTAACTACCCATTGCAAAGCTCCACAAAAAGGAGATCCTTGATCCAAAACTACCGGATCCGGACATCCAAGTTTATCCTAACTAGAAAGTGACAAATATTCAACTTTCTGAATACATAAGCTATTTATTCTAATTTTTTAATTTAATCCACCCATTACCGCTACTCTGCGGTTAACCTATCTATTAGGTTTTGTGGCTGCCTGCACTACCTTGGTCTTCAATGTCTTGCCAATTTTCTTCTTCTTAGTAAAAGTTTGACTCACCTTCTTCTCCTTCCGAGAAGTTTTGGTCTTCAACTTCCGCTTTCCTCCAATTGCCAAATTATAAGCTTTCTGATCCCAAGGTTCCAATTTGTCTTAAGAGGTTCCAGACCTGCTCTCAATATTTGGCTTGGTAGTAAACAACTCCTCCTTGCTAGTGAGGTTAATCTTCTCCTTGCTCGATGAGGCTGACGCCCTTCTATTAACCTCAATTGTCTTTCACTTCATCGGACTTGGAACCTTTGTTGTGCTTGGCTCTTCTGCTGTACCTAGATCCTTCGTTATACCTTGCTCCTTCGTTGATGTCCAAGAATGATTTTTGAGCAATTGTTGGGTAGACACATCTGTTGGTCCAAAATCCAGCTTGGTCGAAGGATGCACAAACTTCGGAGTCTTCAATTTGTCCTTCTCCTTTGGCGTTGTCAGCTTGGGCAAAAGGAATGAGGCGTCCTTCCGGGCAGGTGTCACTTCCTTCATTGGACCAGATCCTCCTCTTGCTTCCAATACTGGCGCATCCGCGTGACAAAGAATTCTCATTTCTACTAACATCGCCTCAATCTTCTTGCTATACTCTACCCACTACAAGGAAAAGGCCATTTTATGACTAGGGTACTATGACTCTACAATCACATTTCACTGAAATGGGCAACCCATCAGTCATGTGGTGTAGGCCTCCTAGTCATAGTCATGATCTAGTCATAACATTGTCAATGTGACTGAGATTTTTTGGAGACCTCAAGGGGAACGTCATTAGAAACATGTTCTCAAGATTTAGTGAGTAGTTATGACTAGGGTTCTTGACTACATGACTGCCGGTAGTCATATACCTTTTTGGGTGAAGAAGGGCCCAAGCCAGATTGGATTTAGGGACCTTGTAATTTAGGGGTTTTCATTTATTTATTGTTTTAGAGTGGGCAGTTTTAGGAGGTGGGGGAGGGGGTTTAGGGGTCGTCTAGCTTAGGGACAACATTATGTGCATGTTTGATTTATGCGTTACATTATTGTCACTAGTAGAAAACTTCGTCCAAAACAATAGAAAATCAACAATTTCTTGTTGTTTTGGGGACTTGCCCACACTATTTGACAAATTTAACAAAACTTTGAAAAAAACTACTTACGTTTTGATGGTTTGGACACTATCGACTAAATCAACAAAAAATTTAGAATCTTTTAGAATTTTTTTTGGAACCTTTAAGAATCATTTTGGAATCTTTGAGAACCTCTGAGGATCTTTTGGAATCTTTGAGAATCTTCTTGGATTCTTTAGAATCTTTGAAAATCTTTTTGGAATCTTTGAGCATATTTGAAAATTTTGAGAAATCTTTGCAAATCTTTTAAGATTCTTTAAGGTTCTTTTGGAATCTTTTTGGAATCTATGAGGATCTTTTGGAATCTCTAAGAATCTTTGAGAATATTTTTGGAATCTTTGAGAATATCAAAAAATATTGAGAATCATTGAGAAGCTTTTAGGATTCTTTAAGAATCTTTTTGGAATCTTTGAGAATTTTTCCTAGTTTTTAAAAAAATCTTTGGGAACCTTTGAAAACCTTTGAGAATCTATTGAAGTTTTTAAGGAACCTTTGAGAATCTTTTTGGAATCTTTGAGAATCTTCTTTAGAATCTTGAGAACCATTTCGAAATCTTTAACTATGAAATTTGAAAAATTACTTCAAAATCTTCATCAAAATAGAGTCTCTTAAACTCAATTAGAGTTGTTTCAGGATCTTTTTGAAATTCATTAAAATAATTTAAAATATTTTTTCATAATAAACTATTAGAATAGTTTGGGTTGTTTTTTAAATCTTTCTAGAATCTTTTTGGACTGTATGAAAATGTTTTGAAGTTTTAAAAAATAAAAAAAGTTTTCAAAAAAAATTCTTTTAGAATATTGAATGTGGCTTTTTTCTCCATTTTTCACAATTTGTTATGATTTAACATAAGTAGCCTTGAATTTAAGTCTTCTAAAAACATGACCAAAACAACAAAAAATCAACAGATTTTTGTTGATTTGGACACTTTTGGACACAAC
Organism: Ulota crispa; assembly: GCA_963920765.1. NCBI lineage: Eukaryota > Viridiplantae > Streptophyta > Bryopsida > Orthotrichales > Orthotrichaceae > Ulota > Ulota crispa. The sequence continues at coordinate 1,857,834 of OY987251.1, read as the reverse complement.
TTAATTAATTCAACAAAATTTTGTATAAAATGTACAACATTTGTTGTTTTAAATACCAAAATTACTTTATGAAAAAAATACAAAAAATGCCCCTCAATTCTTTCATAAAATCATATATGTCCCTCAAAGATTAAAAGTATCAAATATACCCTTGGCTTTTTGCAAAAATATTAGCAATGCCTCTAATATGCTGGGAAAATATTAAAAATTCTCCTCAACTATTTTAAATTATCAAATATATTTGTGTTTTATGAAAACCATGGATATACTTCAATTCACAATTTTACAAAAATCAAAGGTGATTTTTTCAATTCAAATAACACAAGAATATATTTGACATTTCAAAGTAGAAGAGCACTTTGAATATTTTCCCAAAATTTGAGAAGTATAATTGATACTTCTAAAAAAATTATGGAGTGTTTTTATGTTTTAAATATTTGAGATGTAAATTTGATATTTTGAAAGCAATGAAGTGCATTTCTACTTTTTTTTTTTTTACTAAATCAAACAAAATAAATAAACTCATATGAAATATTTGTAGAACCTTTAAAAAATATTCAAAAATATTTAAAATTTTATAAAATTTTGATTTCATAATTGCAAGGTTTGATTCTCATGCCTTTTCTTAATTTCATGTTTTTTAAAGCTTGCAAACTATGGAGGCTACTTTAACATAATAAGGTTTTTGTTTTCAAAAAAATTAGCACTATAAAAATTTAAAAATTAAGCTAATATTCACTTGCAACAATTTTTTTGAGATTTTTGAATTACAATCAAAAGTTGTAAACAAAATCAAAAGGGTGAAAATAATTATTATTTTTAAATTTTTGAACACCTTCTCTGATTTTTGCTTATAACTTTTGATTAAAAATTTAAAATCTTAAAAAATTGTTGGAGGTGAATGTACACTACATTTACCAACTTTTTTGTGTTTTAAGTTTTCTGGAAAATAATCTTTTTCAAGGTCAAAATAGCCTCCAAAGTTTACTGGCTTTACAATGTAATTAGAAATGATCATAGCATAGTGTACAAATAAGTGTGTTAATATTACTATGTGCACATGTGAGCATGGATGGTGGAGTGGTTGTGGGTGGCCTTGGAGGGCACTCTAGTGCTAAGCCCAAGGTCAGGAGTTTGACCCCTTGCCCCGGTGCTCTAAAGCCAGCGCTGCTATTGCGGCTGTCCGGTGGCCTTGCGCTGCCCTTCGGCTGTGGCTGCTGGGTAGCCAGGCGGTTGGAGCTGTACGCCCTGGTTTATTTTGGTCTTTTTATTATCAAATTCCGTATATATATTTTTTTAAAATAAAAAATTATAATAAAATTATTATAAAAAATCAACATAAAATCAACAAAAAATGAATAGAAAATCAACAAAAATTAACAAAAAAACAACAAACTTGTGTTGAAAAGTATCCAAACTAACATGTCCAAAGCCACAAAAAAACAATAGTTTCTAGTTGATTTTCTATTGATTTTGCGCTAAATTTTCTAGTAGTGTGTACACATTGAAAATCTGTGAGGTTTGGGGGTGTTCAAGGTTTAGGGGTTTGGTGTCTTTAGATTTCATCAAGTTTAGGGTTCAGGGGTCTTTTCTTCTTAGGGTTTAGGGGTTTAGGGTTTAGGAAGTATTTTGTATGGTTATTCACATGAGTTTATACTTAAAGTTTGATTGTCATCTATGGGTTGCACCCTATGGAATATTGACATTTGATTGATTTCCATTTACAACATTTTACTTTCTTCTCTCTATTTGTAATAAATTTAATTCTTGCTATTCACAATGCTGGTATGCTATGAAATATCTATAAGTTCCAAGGCCCATTACATACATCTTGTGGAGCTCATCTCAACATTATGTTCTTGCTACGAAAGTGGGTTTGGGGTTTAGCAAACCAGGTGCGGCCCAAGTTGTTGGGTTTAGTAATGGGAAATGATACAATGTATACGTGTGTGAAAAAACCCCTTTTTAGGGGAAAAATCTAGAAACCTGATGGGGGAAGAAAACCAGATGTACCTAATAGGAACTAAATATGTGTAAGTTCCTAATTTGATGTGAAGTGTTACATGGGGTTGTAACCATATTCTTGCTATGACAATATGGTTGCAAGCCCATGTATATCATCTTGATGTGCCATGTCATTGGTGAATGGCTCATTCATAGTCGTTGTCAACATCCTCTTCTTGCGCTTCGTTGCCTCCTTTGTCAAATCGCTTGTGTACCCCCCTCCTTTTTTGGCTCCCATTTCTTCATCCTCTTCTTCAGTATCTACTACAGTTGCCATCTCTGCTCTCACTTCCTCGCTTGTCAAGACCCTGCCTTTTGCCAAAGGGTCTACACTAGTGCACGGCTAATGCATCTGTTCCTCTTGCGTTGTCCTTTCAAGGGCACTGCCATCACCAATGCTCAAGTGTTGAACTTCTTGGCTGTCATTCCATGCCGCCCCCGTTCTCATGCCTCTAGGCTTTGTATGTAAAACCAACTTCCACCCTGCATTGCCCAAGTTGTCCAAAAAAAATTTGACATGCATGCAAGAGAAATGCAAATGAATCTGCAAAGTGGGGAATGAGACGCTCAAACCTCACTATGGTAAATCCATATGCGTCCTTCTTCATTGTTGCATTAGAGCCTCGCATGTCAATTTCACCCATGAGTAGTCCAACATATTGATTTGAAAATGAATGTAGTCAACGCCCAAAATTTGGTCTACCCACCCAATATACTCCAAATCTGCAGTTCTCATATTCTGGTCCCTATGGCTTGATTGGCATGACTGAGAAAAATTGGCTGCTATGCCGCTATCATACATATTCAGGTCCGCCTTTGCAGATCGCGTTTGGATGTGGTTCCCATACGCGTACATGGCGCAATATGACTTTGCATACATGGACAGTGGCTTTGTTAGCGCCCAAACATCCACATGCACTTCTTCTTGTGCTTGTATCTTCAACTCCACCACTTGAGCCAGCCATGATCTAAACGTGACTTCCTCCATGATTGCAAGATGTGGCATGGCCCTCTGCCGGTTCTCTTGCCAATGTTGCGCTTTTGCTATTCCTTGTGCTGCCATGTCTTGCACATACTCACTAACATTCCATGCACTAACTTCTATTAATATGTCTATTTTGCATTGACATTTTGAAGAGGTTTACTCCTAGTACTAACAATGATAATTCTATTTGAACTTGACTTCAAAGGAGCTATTTCCATTGAAGCAGAAAGCAAATGAAGGGGGGGGATCATAGGGCATATGACTATGTGCAGTCATAGAGGGGTAGTCATGGGTACAAAAATTGGACCCTTTGAGTGAGGTGATGATTATAGGCAGTAGTATAACTATCACTAGTCATAATCTGGGTTTATCCTTCACTACATGTAGTGAATGCCCTACTACAAGTCCTCAAATACAAAAATTTAGGATTTAGGTATATAACGGCTTTATCATTTTACAAAACTTTGAAGGTGCAATACAGACTTGGACATAATTGTAAGTGTTTGTAAACACATGCAAGCATGAAATCACTTACTCCCTAAACGATTGGAGAGGCTCTGTATTCTCCAGCACAAACTCGTAGATCCAATCTCACATTGATGGATTCAAGATTATACGCTGCCCGTTTCCTTCCGGCCTCTTGCTACTCATTGCAAGCTCTTCTATGTCATCCCAAATTCTCCGTTCCGTGGCGCTGCAGTTTTGCATGTACTCTATATAAAATCCCAATGCTTGATCCGTAGTATATCCACTTGCCATGGAACCTTCGAGTTGGGCTTGTTGTTTCACATAGCCGTTCAGCACTTTCAAATATCGTTCAACAGGGTACATCCACCTTGTGTGAACCGGTCCGCATTTATCCAATTGCTGTACCAAGTGGATTGGTAAGTGCGTCATGACGTCAAAGAGCGTCGGTGGAAATACTTTCTCCAGCATGCACACCATTTCACCGGTCTCCTCTAACAATGCTGGCATCAACAAAGGATCTACAAATTTTGCGCATAGCTGCACAAATATACGGCTCGCTTTCATAATGGCTAATCTGACATCTCTATTCAGCAACATCCTCATGCATAGTGGTAGTATTTACTGCAGTAGAACGTGATGGTCATGAGACCTTAGGCCCCTTAACTCCCCATCTATGGTGACTTTCTTTGCCAACTGCCCAACATAGTTTGTTGCCTTCTTCAAGGTTAGCAAGATACCAAAGAATGTATTCTTCTCCACCCTAGTGAGTATGTATGGTGCAAGTGGTAACACCATCAATCCATGCGCCCTCCTTGGCATCGGGTGAAGATGAGGCCTAATCCCAGCCTCCTACATGTCAAAACAAACCTTCAAAGTGTCCTTGGATCCCCAAATGTTCTTCAATATATTCTCACACAAATTCTTCTTGCAGTGCATGGGATCTAGCACGTGTCTAATCAAAAGACCCTATTGAGGCAACTGTGTCTCATTAGTACCACCGCGTGGTACAATTGCAAAGACATTATGCAGTAAGGTTTAGGCAATGCATCCAACATTACGCTATTTTTAAATTTGAACCTTAGACAACTATCCTATGCATAAACATCGTTCAATCATACACATAACTTACAATTCTGAAGTAAATTATCCTTTACAATGAGCACTATCATTGCTTATGGGTTTAGGGTTTAGGGTCATTTGGATGGTGCATTCACTAGTAGAAAACTGCGATTTAATCCACTAAAAATGTAAGGTAGTTTATGTTGAGTTCCATGTTTCCAACGCAAAATTTTGCGTTGGAAACATGGAACTCAACATAAACTACCTTACATTTTTAGTGAATTCTAACGCAGTTTTCTTCTAGTAATTAGGAGGGATTTGGACCCAAGAATGGGCCACTTCCCCAAAACCATGGGAACTTTGGGTCCATTCCCCCAAACCATGGGAACACTTCCACATGGGCTAGCTGACTTGGTCAAATGTTGACCACGTCAGATGCTACAATTAAAAAAGTAAAAAAAAAATTATTCTTTTCTGACGACCAGCAGGGGCTGGTTCTCAGCATTGGGAACAAACAAACTTGCAGCCCCTTGGAGGGCTCAAATTCTTCCTAATGTAAATGTATTCTGGTAGTCATATCATCCATACAATTGACTCCTCGTAGTCATGGTATCTAAAACTACAACTCTTGGTAGTCATTATCTTTAGGGATATGACTACAACAAGTCACTGAGTGATCCCCCAGTCATTCCCACCAACAATGATACTAGTTCTAGTCACTTACATATTTTGTTGGTACTTGTGGCAGTCATAATCTATAATTTTATGACTGTCACTAGCGAGCCAAGTTCTCTACTTCCTCATTGATGGTGACACTCTTGTGGATGCATAAGAGTTACTATTCCTCTCCATGTGCCACAAGTGAACTATTAACATGATGACATGTACAAGCAAAAGGTGTATTGAGCACTTATTATACATCATCATCTTCAGCAATGTGGTCAAGAATTACCTCCCAATATGGAAGGCGGTAGAAGGCTATCAACCGTTTCACACCAATGGTATGAACCAGGCCACTTGGTGCATTTGGTTTGTTTAGGGTTGATGCCCTAACCCAATCGCTCCTCTGTAGTGCATACTTCTTGATATTAGCGCTTGTCATGGCCTTTGGGGTAACTCTACCTCCACGGTTCCATTGGAATCCAATCTCATACCCCGGTACGGATGATCTCTTCTAAGGTACCTGGTTAGAGAGATCAATCATTCCAAGTTCAAAGTGTACAGCTTAGTAAATAAGGGTTTTCATCTATGGCTGCAGATTTGACATACTACATTTGATGTCACTGTATTCTAATACAAGCGACTATGGAAAGCATATTTTCATTACCATACGCTTTTTTGTAACTTCACTCTTTTTGTTTCTAAGCAAAGTTACATTATACATGAGATACATTTTGCCAGTGTATTCCTAGTCAGTTCATTCTTCAAAAAAAAATCCTCATTATATGGTTTATGGATGTACATGCTAAGATCCATGACACTCATTAATAAGCATACAAAATACATGACCATTGTTCTAGTAGCAATCATTATGGACCAATTTCAAATACCTCCCCATTATAGGTCATGTATTTAAATCAATTTGAATAAGAGAGCAACAAGCAAGACTTTGAATCTCCACAACTCTTATTTCTCTAGGCTATTTAACTAGGGTAAATTATCTCATACTAACCAATGCTTTTAGATGTTTTGAGTTGAATATACTACAATATATGTTATTCTATGAATCTTACGGTAACTATACATATTTCATAAACAGCTTCCTCTTTCACTTCAATGGTCTTTAATTCCTTAACATTGTATTTCATAAAACATGGGCTAGTAATCTCTTCACTGGTACCTGCAATGCCCTAGATAGACATTTTTTGCAAGGGCGGTAGATCTTCAACTCCTCACGCTAAGCCGGCACTCTGGGCAACCTCTGTACCCCTTTGTGACTTGCCCTGACTCTAGCCCGTAAGCTGGGAAATCGTGAATGCACCACATGAGTACAGCTTGAACTGAGAAGTCCTTGTTTGAACCAACAACAAACATGTCTTCTGCCTCAACACCCTTCCATAGATCTGCTAGTTCTTCTAGCAGCGGCGCCAAATAGACATCAGTGTTGCTAGATGTAACGCTTTCCTTCCTCAGGATTATGAGCGACAACATCAAGAAGAACCTCTTTGTCACTAACCATGGGGGCAAGTTATAGTTCAACAATATGACCGGCCAGGTCAAGTGGCTAAGCAACATGTTCGAGAACAGATTCACATCGTCCAATGCCAATCCAAGCCTAATGTTTCTTGGCTTTGCTGCAAACTCTAAGTACATGGTGTCTATGTGCTTCTAGGCTTGCAAATCTAGCACGCACTCCACGTTGCTCCCCTCCTTTGTACGAGTTGCATGCCATGTACACAACTTGGCCAATTTCTTGCACCGATACATGCGTCGCAATTGAGGGATGAGTGGAAAATGACAAAGAACTTTCCTAGGACATCTAGGCTTGCCTAGGACGTATCTAAATTCTCTACACACCGAGCACTCCACTACATTCTTCAACCCCAGTCAAAACAAACAACAACCATTTTTGCAAGAATGGATGGAGTCATAGGAGAGTCCTAGTTTGGACAAATACCGCCTTGCTTCATAATGCAATTTAGGTAAGGTGTTGTTCTCAAGAAGTAGCTCTTTCAACAGTTTTAGCGCTTTGTTTGCACATGCATTGGAAACTCCAAAGACTGAGAAACAATTCAAGAGCAAGAGTGTGGTCACCAGACAATTTGACTTTGAACCTGCATATAAGGGAATCCTGGATTGTTCAAATAGATCCTTTGCGTCTTTGGCCTCCTCACTTGTACCCATGCTCTTTTGCACTGCCTCATCTTCTAGCTCCACTGCACATTCTGGATCATCGCAGTCAATATAATCCTCACAATGTGGAGGATTATCAAAGTGTTGAAAACACTATGTGATCATTTGTATTGCGTCCACCTCATCTACGCCATTTGCATCCGAATTGCCATGCAGCTTAGTTCCCTCTGTGGTGACACCATTGATAATGTCATCTCCCAACGTCTAGATTGGTCTGTTCATCCAAAATTACATTGGTGAGGATTGTTCTACATATCAGTATTGTGAACATTGACAATATGGTGCACTTGCATATTTGTATAGTACATACACATTTATGTACTACCCACAAGTCATATGCATTTTTCTAACCAATAGGGCTATGCAAGTTTGCAATGAAACCACAATCATTGAGAAATTCTGGTTCTATTATTGCTTAATCCAATAGTCAATGCAAGTCTAATAAACTACATGGAGAACAAAATAAATCATTTTTCTCCTCAACTCCCCCACAATGTTTCCATTTTAAAGAACTCTATGAAAATATGCTCATAATTATGACTAAAGTCAGTCATGTCATTTGGCAAATATGACTAGTACATGAGTCTATTATCCACTTAACATGACTAAGTGTAGTCACATAAATTTCAAAATGTGACTACGGTGAATCACTTCTTAGTTGAAGCAATGACTATTTGCAGTCATGTTCTACAAGGGCTTTTGCAAATTATCATGCAAAGAGAGAAGAACTCCAAACACAAATAATTTCCCAAATCCTTTGCATCTAATCGGTTTATAGGGTAGCACTTGCGCAAATAGCTCCTCTCCGCTAGTAATGTCCCGGGATGCTACGGTCATTATGTATCCCCATTTAGACGTGTTCCAAAGCCTTGGCAATTCTGCATACTCCCAAATGACATTACTAATGTCCCCACGTCCCATGGAACTATTGATGAATCCAACTACATTCCCATGTTCTACATCCCTGTCTTGGTACACACTAGCTGTAGGTTGCATGGCATAGTGTACAAATTGTGAATCTAAGGCTTTCATGATCCTAAACTTGGACCGGGTCAACAATCGCCCCACAAACATTAACAACTCCTCCCCTTCTTTTGCAGCACCCACAGTATAGAGACCCCACCCCATGAACGAAAACATAGATACTTTCACTATCCACTCCCAGTTCCAATACGTGAGAGGTGTTAGTCTTGGAATACGAGAGGGGCCCCATTCCCCATCAAGATAGCTAGGTTTCCAATTCACCAATTGTAAATCTTGACTTGTTAAGTTGCTGCGGTTGATAGAACATTGTCCAACAGTACAATCTTTAAGCAAATCATCCAATGCTGCCTTAGTTGCTACCTGTACACAAATGTCTTTGAGAATGCACAAAATCTAGACTACAATACTCAAAGTTGACATAAAGACTTAGGTAATAAATGCTGATGGAGAAGCAATGAATGCAACGCATAGAAGTGGCACGTACCAAAACGGATTTTTGAAGCAATGGGTTGCGTTGATAGTCATGAAGGTGCTTGCATACAATATTTTGCCCTTGGATTATCCCACTCATGCACCCCTTACAAGGACAAGGGTACCTTGGGAGGTTTCTGCGGTCCGCTTGTTCCTCTTCAATTCTCCATAACTCCAAGTCCTCTTCTAGTATGTTGGAGGGATGATCCATTGATGATGTCCAAACCTTCTCATACAATTATTTTAAAAAAAAAATGTTAGTAAGGCACAAATTATAGCAAGTAAATTCTAATATGAAGGGGCTATATGTGACTTTGTAGTGTGTACAACAAGACACAATGGACAGTGGCAATAATAGTTTGTGACTACACGCAATCAATCTTGACCATGTGCAGTCATCTATTATTCTATTTTTATCCATTTGACTGTACATAGTCACAAATTAACTATTAACAATTTTGCGTGACTAGCTAAAGTCATATTGCAATATCTTCACACTCTTCGGGGTTATTACAAACATAGGTCTCAATACATATTCAAGGCATATTGTTGGGCTCATTTCTTTGTTGTTTGTATTGAAAGCTTCAGCGTTTCCTTAAAATTTATCCTAAACTCTTACAAATAATACATAAATATTGGTTTGATACCCCCCTTTATAAGACAATTTAAATTCATTGTGGTGTTTTAGGAGAACAATTGAACTCCATGCTAGTAAGGTTCATTAGGTTGGACCCCTCTCCTACAACTTTGGTTAAACCCTTAAATGCTAAAAGCCTTCCTTAGCAATTTTAGGGATTTTCATGAAACTAATCATACAACCAAGTGTTTCATAAAAAATGTCATGCTTTTTCAAAAAAAATTCATGTAATTAAATTTAAGTTTAGCATGTTACACATTCCATGGAAAAGAAAAGCACACCTATATGACTTGCTGTTTCAAACATAATACTCCCTTCACATGAAGTTCTTAGAATTACTAAAGTGACTTCGCTTGTTCCAATCTTCATTTCACATGTCAAATCTAGGAAGTCTGTCATTTGCAAAAACATAGGTTCCAGCTCATGACATGTCTAACTTTAATCAATTCATGGTTTTCAAGAGGTACTATTATAAAAAAATTCCCAATTTCTAACATGGATTTCTTTCCAAGCTCTAGTGCATTTTAGTCTCAATTTCAATTTCATTTAGTATTAGGAAACTTAAGGTTGCCATGCAGATTGTGGTCTAAAATTTTCAATAAAAGAGTATTTGAGGTTCATTTTCAAACTCCAATTCTAGGCTTTAACACCATATTAGGTAAATTGGGAAAAAAGGTACATTTTAGGACTTCTGCAGGTTGTACATGATCATGTAAAACTGAGCTCAGCATTTTTTTTGTACATGTGTCCTCACTTGAGAGGAGGAATTTGTGAGGGAAAAAATCTTAGTGGCTCAGACTAAATTTGATACCTTCAAATCTGGTTTTGGGTGACGTTCTCAAATGTAGGTGAAGTACAAATTGGGACACCCTTTTTTCCCAATTTACCTAATATGGTGTTCTTTCAAAATACCCTTCAGTGCAAACTTCTACTTGAAAATTGAGATTGAAAATTATGCTTTTGTGAGGTTCACTAAACTTCAATTTTTGGGAAACACCCACATTAGGTGACTTTCAGCAGTTACGTGTTCAAACTTCTAATTCAAAGGGTTTAGGGTCACATCTTTACACGTGTACATGAAGCACTTAGAATTGTAGGCATGAAAGATATGGCATACAATATAATCAGTCTGAACATAGGTTGTACCTAGGGGGGCATGCATGCACAAGAAGACAGAGGCAAGGAACATCACTTGCATCAACTAAGCTCCCCAACATGCCTCCATACAACCTGTAGCAACCAAATCTCAAAAGTCTGTCACTATCAACAGTACAAGTCTGTAGTCATGGCAAACCTCACTTTAATGATTTTAGGGCTTCAAGGAACCAATATTGTATATATTTTAAATATTTGACAATGTTGGTTTCTATCCAAGGTCTATTGCATTTAAGGCTCAATTTCAAAATCTTCCAACATCAAGAAACTGAAACTTCTAGTGGAGACTATTCTACAAAATTTTGAACAAGAAATTATAATCCATATTTTCTTTTAACCTAAAATTTTTGATTCTCAAAATAAGCTTCAATGCTAACTTTTATTAGAAAATAAGAGCTACACGTTATGTTTTGATGAGGTTTAAATCAACTTCAAAATTTTGTACACATGCACCTTTGGTACCTTTGGGCATTTGGAGGTTAATAAGGCCTGTAATTCAAAGACTTCGAGATTAGCTTTTCTTGTGTGGACAAGACGCACCCAAACTAGATGAAGGCATTGAATGACATGGAATGCAACCAACGGAAAAAGAGGGGGCACCTAGAAGGGCGGGCCATGCAGGCAAAGAGCGACTAAGTCCTTGGAACGCCACCCGCACCAACTGAGCTCCCAAGCATGTTTGACGCCACCTACTCTAGTCAAATCTTAGAAGTTTGTCATTAGCAACAATATATGACTAGAGTCATAACATGTCTAACTTTAATGAATTTAAGGCTTCTAATTAATTAGAATAGAATGGCCATCTTATGACTCCAAGTTATGACTATTGAGAGTCATATATACCTCAAAATGACTCATGCTAGTCATAACCCAAAGTCATAAAATGCCCATTTTGTTGTTCTTATAAGAACTTTTACAATATATTGCTTCAGGTAATTTCCAATGTAGATTTCTATGAAAGCTATAATGCATTTAGGGCTCAATTTCAATATCATCCAGCATCAGGAAAGTCAAGGTTGAAGTAGAGACCATTCTACAAAATGTTGAACAGACAATAATCCATATTTATTTTCAACTCAAATTAGTGAATCTCAAATAAACCTTCATTGCAAATTGTATTAAAATCTAAGAACTAATTAACGTTACGACTTGATGATATTTAATCAACTTCAAAATTTTGTACACATGCATTTTTCATACCTTAGGGCATTTGCAGGTTAACAAGGCCCGTAATTGAAAGACTTCGGGGTTAGTTTTTCCCGTATGAACAAGACGCACTCATACTAGATGAAGGCATGGAGTGACATGGAATGCAACCAATGGGAAAAGAGGAGGCACCTGTGGGGTGGGCCACATAGGCAGTGAGCAATTGAGTCCCTGGAACGCCACCCTCAAGAGCCGAGCTCCAGATCTCAACCGTGTTGCGTCGTCGCAAGCTACACAAATTTGCGCACTTGAGGGAAGCGGGACTTTTGCAACCAAGCACAAGGAGGCTTGTGAAAGAGGTGAGGCAATTGAGAGTCATTGCAAAGATTTCTAGGTTTAGGGATGATTTCACCTTGATTTTTACTATCCGTTGGGATTGGCCTTTATTTATTCCTTGATTTAGACGACGTTTTGCATTAGGCTCAGTGTCGGGACTCTCTATTCGTGTGCAGGGTGGATTGTGATCGGACGCACGTGGACTTCGAGGCTGAGGGACACAGGGCCGCCAAGCCGCTAAGCTAGGGAGCAGAGAAGCTTGATAGTGTGAGGCAAGGGTCTCATAGCTGGTTTAGGGTACCAGATCTAGTTGGAATCTAGCTCGGGCAAATTAGTGGAGCGGAGCACAAGCTTCAAGCTGGCTACTTGTGCTAAGCTCAAGGAGACCTCCATCTGTGAGCAACTTTGCAACGCCAACATTCAATGTAACCATGAGAAGTTGAAGGAATTAGGGTTGCTGGGATTAGAGGAGCATCTGGGGAGCAATGGACGTCCACATCCAAAGCGTCCTGGTCCTCTCAATCACACATTGTAGGTCCAATCTCTCTCAATCCATGACTTCCCCGTTAGAATCATTGTTTACAGTTATAGCAAACCTAGAAGACAATGATATAATGCAAATCTTCCAAAGAATTGCTTTCCTTCCACCTATCACCTCAATCATTTTGCATAAGACTAGAGTGTCTTTAGCTAACAACATAGTTGAAGCTTCCAAGATTGAAGGAGGACCACCACCACAAAGGAGTTCCAAGATCCAACTCCAAGTACAACACAACGCCCTCAAAAACCCTCTTCCACCAAGAAAAGAGGTATGCCTACGTCTATCACTTGCTTCTATTGGATTTCTTTGTGAAGCCTTGAAATGTAGTCCTCATTGCCAAAAGTCCTGGTGAGAAGCTCGGAGGGGGGAGTCTCAATGGTTTGTTTTTTAAAATTTTGCAAGCTGCTATGGAGAGACAGGTCCACCAAGGTCCTCTTTCTTGTGTTTTTGGTGTTGCTAGTTGATGAAGGGGCTCACGAGGGGATATTGGATGTTATTTTTTCTTAAATTTGCAAGTTGCTATGGAGGGCTAGGTCCATTGAGGCCCTCTTTTTTGTGTTTCCGTGTGCTAATCCATAAAGGGGCTCACAAGGGGGCAGTTGGATGCTTTTTTTCTTAAATTTGCAAGCTACTATGGAGGGCCAGGCCATTGAGGCCATCCTTTTTTTGTTCTCGGTGTGCTAGTCGATGAAGGGTCTCACGGGGGGTAGTTGGATAATATTTTTCTTGAATTTTGCTAGCTGCTATGGAGGGCCAGGCCATTGAGGCCCTCATTCTTGTGCGCTTGGTGTTGCTAGTCAATGAAGAGGCTCAATAGGGGGCAACTGGATGTTTTTATTTTCAAAATTTTGCAAGCTGCTCCGGAGAGCAAGGCCATTGAGGCCTTGTTTTTGTGTTTTTGATGTGCTAGCGCATGAAGGGGCTCACAAGGGGGCAGTTGGATGTTCTTTTCTTAAATTTGCAAGCAACTATAGAGGACCAAGCCATTGAGGCCCTCATTTTTGAGTGTTTGGTGTTGTTAGTTGATGAAGGGGCTCAATAGGGGGCAACTGGATGTTTTATTTTTTATTTTGAAAGCTGCTATGGAGAGCCAGGTCCATCACAGCCCTCTTTCTTGTGTTTTTGGTGTTGCTAGTTGATGAATGGGCTCACAAGGGGATACTGGATGTTTTTTTTTCTTAAATTTTGCAAGTTGCTATGGAGGGCCAGGTCCATTGAGGCCTCTTTTTTGTGTTGTCGGTGTGCTAGTCAATGAAGGGCTCATGGGGGGCAATTAGATGTTTAATTTCTTATATTTACAAGCTGCTATTGAGGGCCAATCCATTGAGGCCCTCTTTTTTGTGTTTTCAGTGTGCTAGTCAATGGAGGGTCTCATAGGGAGCAATTGGATGTTTTGTTCTTAGATTCTGCAAGCTGCTATGGAGGGCCTTGTCCATCAAGGCCTCTATTTTGTGTTTTTGGTGTGCTAATCAATGGAGGGTCTCACAAACAGCGATGCTAAGGTCTAAGCCGAGAGCGATGAGCGTTGAGTGTTGAGCATTGAGCACTTGGATTTAAGCAATGAAAATTCTCATTTTATTTATTAAAAAGAATTGAACAATAAAAAGTGAGGTTGAGCCAAAAAAAAGTAATGAAAAATCTAATAAAACCAACAAATTGCTAAATAAATTTGGAGGAAAATAGCTCTTATAAATTTACTTTGCTCCAATTTTTTTTTTTTAATTTTTTTCACAAATTTTGCTTTTATGTTTCAGGACCCTCCTTGGAACCCAAGAGGCCCAATTGTGGTGGTTTTGGATTTTGTAAAGGGCTCCTCAGATTCCAAGGAGCACTTCTAAAAATATTTTTTTTATTTTTTTTTATTTGGATTTTTTTTGTATGTTTTAGAACCCTCCTCTGAACCTAGAGGCCCACTTGTGGTGGTTTTGGATTTTGTAAATGCCTCCTCAAAATCCGAGGAGCACTTCTAAAAATTATTATTATTATTATTATTATTATTTTGGATTTCATTTTTGTGCTTTAGGACCCTCTTTGGAACCTAGAGGCCTATTAGTGCACGTTATGAATTTTGTAAAGGAGTCATAGAATTTGTTAAAATTGCACAATTCATGAAAGGCCAACAAAATCTAGAGTATTTAATAAATAACTTGGTCATTATTGCTAGAAATCAGCTACAATTGCCTTTTTAGAAAGAAAATTGTCAAATTTATCTAATCCTTGCCTTGTAAATGCAATTATTACAATGAATTGATCAATTTTAACAAATTCTATGATTCTTTTACAAATTACAAAACCACCAAAAGTGGGCCTCCAAGATCCAAGGAGGGTTCTAAAACACACAAAAGAAATCCAAAAAAAAAACTATTTTTAGAAATATTCCTTGGATTCCAAGGAGACTTTTACAAAATCCAAAACCACCACAAGTGGGCCTCCTAGGTTTTGATGAGGGTCTTACAACACAATAACAAAATCTATAAAAAAAAATTTAAAAAAAAAAATTGAAGCTTAAAAATGTTTTTTAAAAAAAAGTGCTATTTTTAGAAATGCTCTTCAGAATTTGAGGAGCCCTTTACAAAATCCAAAACCACCACAAGTGGGCCTCTTGGGTTCCAAGGAGTGTCCTAAAACACAAAAACAAATTTGTAAAAAATTAAAAATTAAAAAAAGTGCGGAAAAAGTCACAAATAAATACATATTAGTAATAATAACAATAATGTTTGTTGTCCTCTTTCTATTTACATCTATCTATTTTAGTTTTCATTCATCCAAAATATTTTTTCCTTTGTTTTTTCAATGGATGAATTTCAAACATCATCCAAAAAGTTTATTCATGAATGACCATTTTTGCCTACTTACAATTGTATAAAACTTACTAAATATCATTTTTAACTTTCCAATTTTCATGAAAAATTTGCCCATTGCTCAACACTCACTGCTCAACGCTCAACGCTCATTGCTCTTTGCTCAAACTTTAGCATTCCTATCTCACAGAGGGCAATTGGATGTTTTTTTCTTAAATTTGCAAGCTGCTATGGAGGGCTAGGTCCATTGAGGCCTCTTTTTTGTGTTTTTGGTGTACTAGTCCATGAAGGGGCTCACAAGGAGGTAGTTTGATGTTTTTTTTTTAAATTGCAAGTTGCTATGGAGACAGGTCCATTGATGCCCCTCTTTTTTGTGATTTTGGTATGCTAGTCGATGAAGGATCACACGGGGGGCAATTGGATGTTTTCTTTCTTATAATTGCATGCTGCTATGGAGGGCCAGGTCCATCAAGGCCCTCGTTCTTGTGTTTTTGGTGTTGCTTGTTGATGAATGGGCTCACAAGGGGTAGTTGGATATTTTTTTTCTTAAACTTGGCAAGCTACTATGGAGGGCCAGGTCCATCAAGGCTTCTTTTTTGTGTTTAGGGTGTGCTAGTTGATGAAGGGTCTCACGAGGGGCAATTGGTTGTTTTTTTCTTATATTTACAAGCTGCTATGGAGGGCTAGGCCATGGAGGCCCTCCTTTTTTTGTTCTCGATGTGCTAGTCGATGGAGGGGCTCACGGAGGGCAATTGGATGTTCTTTTTTCTTAAATTTTGCAAGCTGCTATAGAGGGCCACGCCATCGAGGCCCTCCTTTTTGTGTGTTCGGTGTTGCTAGTCAATGAAGGGTCTCAATTGGGGGCAATTGGTTGTTTTTTTTTTCTTATATTTGCAAGCTGCTATGAAGAGCAAGGCCATTGAGGCCTCTTTTTGTGTTGTTGGTGTGCTAGTTGATGAATGGGCTCACATGGGGTAGTTATGTATACGTATACATATACATCTACATCTACATCTACATATATGTCTACATATGCATACACATATACATATACATGTTCATATACATGTTCATGTACATGTTTAGGTACATGTTTGCGTACATGTTCATATACATATGGGTGATTGCAAAAATGACATGTCCTACTTTTTTTTCCCCTCAGCTCATGCGGGTGCTTTTTAGGTCCTATCTTTTGCGGTTTTAGTCATTTTGACTTGAAATTTCAAGATAAAGTGAACATGCAAGATATTGACTTCTGCAATTTATTTATTTATTTTAATTATTTTAGTATTTTTAATTGGACCTTGATTGCATGTCTACCTTTGTTGTTTTGGTGGTTTTCAATACTATTTTGGGTCTAGAAAAGCAAATCCAAAGCCACAAATTAGGGAAGTGGATTACAAGGCATCATTACATAGATTTGTTGACCAATTTTACTAAACTCAAAAAACTCTGTCCTGCACATTGTCTCAAAGTGGGCATCCTCTCTCGCTCCATTGGTGAAAGACAAAAACTTTTCTCCAAAAAGCACTTGCATGAGATCACGCTAATGAGAGAGATCATAAATGTCCATCTTTTATTTTTATTTTTTTGGATTTGTTTTACTATTTTCTAAAAAGCAACAAAGAAGTTGTCTTTTTTCTTGGTAATTTTGTCCCTCTATTTTTGTGCATAACTTTTAGATTTTTTTTTCTAGGTTTGAGTTCTCAGAAGTATGCTACTTTAAGTGCTTTACAAATATTCCATATTTTGTTTAATTTTCAAAAAAATTATATCAAAAGCTCATAGTACTACAAGTACTATGGCTGTCCACGACAAAACCAGCAGGTCATTCTTGCAACTACCCATAGATATACACATACACATACACATACACATACACATACACATACACATACACATGCACATATACATATACATATACATATACATATACATCCACATGTCCACATATATATATATATATATATATATATATATATATATATGGACATGTGGATGTATATGTATATGTATATGTATATATACATCTACATCTACATAGACAATCTCTTTTGTAAGTGTTGCATAAACATATTTCTCATAGCATCATTCTTGTTATCTACTATTTTTTTATAAAACTATCAATTTTGTTCTTAAACCCTAAATGCCCAAGGCCTTTTGTGAGCTTCTAGGAATTTGCTCTAAATTGAACAATAAGTCAAAACATTTTGATAAGTTGTATCATTTTTTTTAAAATGTAACCGTACAAATTCAAACTAGATAAGTTAAACATCACATAGGAAAAGAAAACACAACAATACCACTTATAGATTGAAAGATTATAATGTTTGATCAAAAGGGTGTTAAAATTGCAAAAATGACTTTAAGTCTTTCAATCCTCTTTTCAAATGTCAAATCTAATATGTTGGTCACCAAAAAAATATGAGGTTGAAGGAAACAACATACATAACTTCAATCTAGTTACTGCTTTTCAAAATCTCTTTTGCAATTTTTTGGAATGAGTTTCTAGTGTGAATTTTTCTCCAAAGTCTAGTGTATTTGAGGCTCATTTTCATGAGCCCTCAACACTAAAAAAAAAAGTCAAGATTTCAATGGACACCCTCGCACAAAATCTTGAATAGAAAATTTACAATTAATAATTTTCAAAATTAGATTTTTGATGCTATAACTAGACTTCAAAAAGATTAATTCCAAAATACCAAATACTGAAAATAGCAACTTAATTAGATTTTATTGAACTTCAAAATATTGTCGGCTCCAAAATGTGGTGCCTTGGGCATTTTGGGGTTAAGCTTCATTTCCAATTTGCTTACCTCTGCTATTAGCTGCTATTAGTTAATTCCAAATCGATACTTGGCATACAGCAACTCCGTGCATTACATTTGTAAACGTAGCCTATATAATGTATTAGCTCATATATTTTTGTATTGTAACTACATGAATAATTTAATCGTCATTGTCAGTTCTTGGATTTAGTCGATTTTAAAATATGAGAAAAAAAACTTTCAACTTAACCCAAAGGACCAAAATTGAGACCAAAGTCCCGTTGGGGGACTTTTGGGATTTTGCGTAGACTAGTGTGACCTCAATTTTTTACATTATTTTTTGAAATTTCTTATTGAGTGTGTAGGAATGTATAAGGTTTGTGGGATGTAAAAAATCATGTGATTATGTCACATGGTTCACAAATTATGGGACTTTTTTGGCCAAAAGCGGTCAAGGGGCATTTTGGGCAAGGGAGAAAATATTGATTTTGGAGGGGGGGGAGCAAGGAGGGGTTGCCACATGTTACTCTAGTGGTTCCCATTATTTCATCATTGCCCCCTTTCATTTCTAATTACGAGGTCAAATTGGACTGTGGGAGCTTTTAAATTTTATAGATTTTGAGTTTTTGAGTTTCTTTTTTTTAACATTTGAAGTACATGTTTATCTTCAAACACATTGTTTGGATTGTCCATATCTAAAAACATGTGGTGGGAAACTTCATTCGATAAAAGTCATAGTGTATTTGCAAAACTTGTCATATAGTGGCATTGCAATATATTTTAGGATGTGCTTTGTGTCTTTGATTGCCTTGAAAATTGGTGTACAAAGGTCTAACTTGATTACCTATAAGATAAAATTACAAATTCAAGGTCTGTAGTGCAAAAAAAAATTAGCAAATGGTGATCAAAGCCATCTGAAATTTTTGAGCATAATGGAAAATTAAAAACTTTTCCCTTTAGATGCTCATAATTTTCAATCCGTACGGTCAAATGTCACTAAACTTCAAAGATTATTTTTCTGTAAGTGCATTACAAGATTCAATGATTGGATTTTCATGAACAACATTTTGTTCAAATTTTGGATGAATGCAGCAATATGGACAGTTTTGAGTGATTTTTGGCAGAAAATGGCTTTGGTAGTTTAAGGGTTTATTCCGTTTGATTCCATGCAAAGTTATATGAATTGTAAAGTGTTGAATTCGTATGACCTACAAATAGGAACAGTACACGCTTTTGCTACTTAGATTAAGCTTTAATAATTTTTGAGAATTACAGCACCAAAATGAACATGTACTATCAGCTACAATATCGACAAGGGATCTTGTTTTTTATGGAAAATACGAGTAGTTCATAATCGTATGAAAATACCATTGACTAATTGACACTAATGGAAGAGTTTTGTACTAAATTTAAAAGTTCATGGTGTATACTGATTGCATTGTCAAACTTAATAATAGCAAAATGAAATTATGTCACAGGAGTTTGGTTTATCTTTCATTCATGAAAATCAGATTGTATTTCCAAATGTAAGATAAACAATGCTTATAATGTAGCACGGTAGCAGTCGTCTTTTGAATTAGATGTTCTCTATTGTGAATTCTCATAAATATGCCAATACCTTTGCGTTTTATTTTTCTTTTATAAATTTATCATGTTGATATTTTTTTGGAGTATTTCAACGTTGAAATTAATTTGCTATAAAAAAAAAGGCATAACGTTTATGTAAGTTTAGATTGAAGGGAAAACACACTTTTCTGCAATTATTGAATGCTTAGAGAAAGTAGTGATTTTTATTTGTTTTTTTTTAATTTGTCCTCCATTAATCCTAGTCTGCTCAAGCAACTCGATTTAATTCTTTTATATTTTTGTATTATCACAAGTTTTTATTACAGCGTCCAAATTTACTCATCTATTTATTTTTCTTGGATTCTACTCTTTATGTTTTGATTTTTTTTGAGGTAAATATTTTTCAAACTACTCTTTGCAGATGCTTTGCATTTAAAAGGATTAAAACATATTTCATTTTGAAATCTAACATTCCCAACTCAAAAGTGACCGTTTTAAAAGACTCAAATAATGGAGCAACAATGAAATTCTGAACACTCACTATGGTTTGAAGCATGTATTAAATTGATTGCAAAAGGAATTCTGTAAAGTTACTAAGTTTCAGTTTACAATCTATTTTACAAAGAGCTTTAAGGGTTTGGTGTCATGTTTGATCCAGGTTGATGTGATAGTGATCAATTGGTGATTTTTTTAAATTTTTATTCTAAAATCATGTTTAAATTACTCATCATAATGTAATTAATGACAAACTTGCATAATTTTGGACCCTCAAACTACCTCAAGAGGTAAAAGGTGCATTCCTCCCGTTGTAAGTAACTTATGACATTTTACTTTGAAATACAACTAGGCTATAATACTGAGGTGCCTTTAAATTCAACTGCAGGGTCATAAGGCACCAATTACAAGTATGGAGTGGGCACATGATTCCATACACTTAGCTACAGCAGACATGGCTGGCAATGTGCACTGCTGGATCATGGATGGTTTCTATGGGTATGCTGATAGTAATGCTGCATCCGGTTTATCTTACAGCTCCTTGTTATACGACCCAAGCCGCTTTTGCCTATATGCATGTGGCCCGGACACACCACTTCAAATGATGGACACTGATAAAAAACTAGGATCCCATCAAGTAACCACTGAGATGTTTTCCAACGTTGCTGATCCTGGTCTAGACGATAAATTATATTTTACGCCTATTGTGCAGAAACGCACAGGAACTAACCTGGCCATTAGCCTTTACAGGTGTGGTTCCCTTCTGCCAAATATTTTAATTTAGTACATTTTGGCGTCCTTATAACTCACTATTTGGCAAGATTTTGCTTTGCTTTCAGTCATGTCAGAGATACTTATTTTCCTAAACACCTAAGGCATAAAGAAGCAAAACTGCTAAGACTTTAAAGTTAAGTGAAATTTCCGAGAATTACTATTTATGATGTTACTGTATAAGTATGAATATCATTGGTTCTTTAACCCCTCAAGGCCCAAGCCCTTTTTTCTATGAAATTTCTTGAAAACTGCCACTTTTGGGGGAGTTAGTTGGGGGAGTTAGTAGAAAGGTAGGGAATTTTTTTTTTTGGAAATCCAACCATAGGATCTTGCCCTAGACAATGGGAGGTACTTGTGAGAAAAAAATCAGCTCATTCTAAAAGAAGAGGAGTGAGATATTGACATCTGAAGTGCAAAAAACAAAAAAAATTTCGTGTTGCTCAAAAATTTTAGAAGCCTTTGATTGCTCCAATATCAAAAAAATTGCTCTACACAGAATTGAGGTTTATTTTTCCCATGTAGAAGACCAAGTTAGGTATGTGTGGGAGAACTTTCAAATGTATTGAAGGTGTGATACATACTTTGTAAAATCTTGCAATGCCGTAAGGCCATGAAATTTGCATATACACTAGGCAAAATTGGAGGATTTATGTAACATTGAGAAATTTGAATTGTTGTGATCCAAAAGATTTAAACCAAGGAATCTTAGTCTACTACAACTTGGAAAAAAAAAGTCAAAAAAAATTTAAAGCACCAAATTTTACAAAGGGCAAAAGGAATGGAGGTTTGGAGGTCCCATACCTACCCGCAAACTAAAACTTATCACTCATCAATCAAAATTGGATGGATCAAAGCTTTCCAGGTATATAAAAATCTAAAGAATCATTTATAGATTTTTATTTTTTTTAAATGTAATTTTTTAAAAAGTTTTTTGGGCTGTCCAGATTGCCCACCCTCCCCAATTTTCAGAAATTCATGCATAAATTCTTCAATAAATGTTGAACTAAAGAAAAAATTAGATGTACACATACATCTTTGAATTCTCCACCAAGCTCAAAAGTTTCAAAATTTTATAAAAATTAGTTTAATCATAGGTACATGCCCGAGGCCCATTTGGCCCCCGAGGAACCACTTGGGCCTTTAGGGGGTAACTTGTAAAAGAACAAGGGTTTAGTAAAAATGACCTTACTGTTATTCATGTTCAAGCTTTTTTTTCTGTTGGATGCTTCATCGAAAAGTTGCTTGTAACATATTAAAAATTTGTGGATGTGGATGCCATATACTCTGTATTTTGAAAAAAACACATTACAATTTTGCTCACACAACTTACCGTCCAGATGTTTTATTGAATTAATTCTTAATAGTGACACATACAATTCATTTTAATTTCGTGTCTTTCATTGGTCCATGGGTTTAGATTGTTACAGAAAGACAATTGGAAGACTTCGTAGTGCTATCAACACCCGTGCAATTCAGTATTATAATCTATTGCATCAAATATCACATTGTTGTATTTTTCACAATATGATCTGTGAGGCTGTGATAACCTGTACTACTTGAGATGTTACGAAGTTTACGTTTAATATTGAATAATTTCTAGTTCATTTATAATAAAAAAAACTACTCCAAATGTACTGATTTGGACCTGCACATTGTGGGACCAATTCTAAACGCTCATATGAACACATTTTTTTCCATCAAACTTGCATATATTTAAACTTTTTCATGTTACGCCATTCAACAAAATTGTTTGCAACGAGCAGTATAGGATGTTTTCCATGTATTTTGTAGGACTTGGAAATAGATTTTGAAATTAGTTTTTACACTTATTTTACTTTTATACTTGTTCTTGCGGAAATCAGTTGAAGGTAATGTTGTGTTTTAAAATTTCCTCAATTGATGGTACGTGAGTTTGTGAGTAAATATTTGATTAAAAATTCAACAAATTTCATTATCATTCTATTTGGAGGTTTTTGAAACACATATTCAAACGGTTAAAAATCACTTGTTGAAATTTGATGACAGAAACAAACAAAAAATTCGACATTGTATAGAAGTGTACTGTACTGTACATGTATGAAGATTGGTGCATACAGATGCATGCATATGTGTTTGCGTGTGCAAGTTAATTTTTAGCAATAACAACAAAAAATTTAAAATTTAAATGTTACAAGAAGGTATAGATGATCGTTCAAGCTCCAGATAGACTTATTTTGAAAATTTTCATTTTAAAGCACTGTTACATGTGTTACAACGATGCTTTATTAGGTGCTTTAAAATTAATTAATTAATTGATTAACTCCAATTAGTTAACCGTTAAAGGACCAAGAAGTCCACTTTGGGCTTTTAGGATATTTGGGTAAGCATTTCTCATGTAAATTCTTGAGATAAACTTGCACAAAAAAAAGATATACATGCTCATGTTGAGAAGCTTGCAATTCCAAAAATTGTGAAATTGAATGTTTTTTGAGTGAAGTATGGTACTTTATGTGATTTAGGTGTCAACTTGGGCATCCCTAAAAAATTAGAAACAAAAGGATTAAGAAAGGGCATTGCCCACATATTATTCAAAGTTGTGTCCACAATGACACAATGTCAATGGGCAAAATTTGTAATAAACTCTCCCTAACTAAGCAATGGCTATCACTTTACTTTTTGCTTTAAAAAAAACCTTGAACAAATACTCCACATGATGTTTTAGTTTTACACCATACAACTTTAGTTAATGAGATTCATTATTATGATAATCTCTTTTGTGAAGTTTCTTTAGTGTAATGACAATTTCAATGAAGCACTTTTCAAAATTTTCCATTATGTTTTAAGCATTTGGTGATCCCAAAAATTGTGAAGCATGTAACCACCTTCATGCTCTATGAGAATTTCATAGTGCACAAAAAATTCATGGGGTGGAAAATTTCATTTTGAATGACTAAATGTTTTTGACACATAGGACAAGCTTCAAAAAGATTTTGACCTTAATTTGATTATTAATATCTAATGAGGCTTGCTTTTACAAAGTCAAAAAATTTGAAAGTGTGTATATGAGTAAGTGAAAAATTAAATTTTACATTTAAGTTATTGAAAATTTAAATATTTAATCAACTTTGTGCTGAGAGAGACCAAATTCAAGGCATTTGAGCATGTAAACATGATGGAATTTTAGGGGTTAAGATTTTAAAAAATAAAAATGTTAATAGTGATTTCATACTATAAATTTAACCTTTTAGGAGAAATAGTAATATCTATGAAAAGGAGAAACGTATTCTTTGTTTAATTTGTATGATTGTCCAAGCATAGGTTATATATAATTGAATACAATGGTTGTCTCGCTTGACAATTCCATAAATGAGAAAGACAATTTTGTAACCAAATTATGGGGATGAGAGTGCATGGGGTTCCGTAACTAAGTTATGGAGATGAGAAGACATGGGAATCCCTAACCAAATCATGGGGATGTGGGCATGGGATGGGAGCACGGGGCTGGAGGGCACAGGGATGGAGGACACGGGAATGGAGGTATGTGCGGGCATGGGTGCACAAGGATGGGACACG
Source organism: Ulota crispa (assembly GCA_963920765.1). Classification (NCBI taxonomy): domain Eukaryota; kingdom Viridiplantae; phylum Streptophyta; class Bryopsida; order Orthotrichales; family Orthotrichaceae; genus Ulota; species Ulota crispa. The sequence continues at coordinate 1,833,239 of OY987251.1, read as the reverse complement.
GGAATGGGAGGCATGAGCATGGGAGGCACAAGCTTGGGAGTCACATGATGATGGGCTATAGAAATGGGGGAGGGGGCACGGGGCACGGGGCACGGCGATGGAGGTAGTCACAGGGATGGGGGGATTCACAAAAAACTCATGCATTGTCCTGTCAATACGATGGGAGTAGAGGACTTGTAGGTTGTAAATAAAAAATCTAATAATTAACCTAAAGAATTTAGTAACAATGTTACGTGGTTTGATCTTTGATCTTATTTTTAATAAGAAAATACTTAAAATTATTGGACCTTTATTTTTATTGTCATTTAATCTTTTCAAGACTTTGTTTCTAGAAAAACAATTTAATTTGAATTACACAAGCTTCAACAGTTTTATCAATAAATTATGAATATTGAAATGATATGAACCAAAGTCCAAACATCAAAGTCATTATTTGTATTGCAAGATTTGTTGTTTTAATAGTGAATGACAGATATTCAAAACTATAGCTTGCATGTATTGATTAATTTGTTGACTGAATCCATTATATACAACAATGTTACAGTCTGCTGCATCCTAATAACTCATACAGTATTAGTTATAGTTGATGGAAGCATAAAATAGTGCATATAGATTTGTATGGAATTTAAGTAGTAATTTTCTGCTTGATTTGTGCTAGACACAAAACGTACTGAAAATATGTGTAGTGCATGGCAGTGTTGATACACATTAGTGTTTCAAAATATATATATGTTTTTAAATAGTGCAATTAAATAAGACAGAATTTCAACGTATCCTTAAATCTTTGTACAAAAAAAATTGAAGTAAAAACAGCATACATCGAACAATTTCGTATCAGTCTTTTTATTGGATAGCAATGCAATGTCAAAAACCTAAACTATTTATTCGGTTGGTTTCGGTTTGCTTTTACCAATGTGCGTATGCACTTGAAAACGATTTTATCGTAATATTAGTGTTCTAAAACATCATCATCACATTAGTGTCAGAAAAATTGTTTGTAATTTTTTTTTTCATGTACAAGGTGGACAGTTAATGCTTGATCAGTTACCTTCAAATTATCCAATATAGTGTAACTGGGTATAGATTGTTCACTATTTTTTTTTAAAGCTAAGAGAGTATATATATATATATATATATAAATGTTTGAAACTTTTTGGTCATTCTACTACTAAAGCTTTGCTGACGTTGGACCTTGAATTATCTGCATTTATTAATCATGTAATAGATGAATCTCCAAGTAAAATAATTGTTGAAATTTGGAAAATCAAACAATTTTGTTCAAAATGCGTTAATTTGTTTTTGTTATAACAGTCACAACCTTTTATCAAGAAATGAGCTTGTGACCCTTGAATGTGTTTTACGCTATTGTTGGATCGATATTCACACACTTCGTATGACATTTGTTTTTCATTTTATTGACTATAAAAATATTGAATGATTTAAAATTTCCTGTCATAGACCCTCGAACATTTGTGAGATGAAAGCACGGCGAATAATACACGTAAGAGCCTTTTTTGAAAAGAAATTATTGATAACCGTGACTGAAAATGGACGACTTCTTCTATACTCGCTGCCATTCTTAAAAGAGAAGACAAGGCCAGTTTGGGAACAAGTTATAAATATTGGTAAATTGAAAGACTGGTTTGTTTTTTTGCCTCAATGTTTAAATAGCATAAGGATTTACAAAATTTTCAAAAACATGGAATGGAGATTGTAAAAGTGATTGTCCACATAAAAGCTATGCCATCAATAAAGGTATTGGTGTTTGAAAATTGACCAAACTACAGGTCGTCTTGCAATATTTGTCAAACAATTACACTCTTATTATTGATCGTTATAATATCATTATTGTTGCATGTATGCTTTGTTTTTATGAATTACCAAACAAACATCTAGAATGATAAAATATGTCATCAGGTACAATCAGTCAAATGCTTGTTGATGAAAAAAATAATTATATTGTGATGGCATCACTATCTGGTTCAATCAGCATTTTATCCATTGAGAGTACACTTGTTCAAAAACTAGAACCTCTTAAACTATTTTCGGTTCCGACAAAGTTTACGTTGCATGACAAAAATGACTACACCCATTTGAGGAACGTTTATATTTCTCGAGGACAAGTAGAGGATGCTAAATTAAAAGCTCAGGTACATTCAAATGGGCTCAGGTATCATTTATAAATTCATATTGTAGGTGAATTTGTAGTGTGGAGTACTTCGGTTGATTTACATTTAACCCCTAAAGGACCAAGCTGCCTTTTTTGGAAACAGAGAAATTTTGGGCAAGTACTTGTGATTGGAGATTTCCATATTTAGATTGAAATTCTCATAGAAGGTGGGGACGAGGAATATCTTTCGTTTGTACTAACTTTCATGACGTTTGGAATTGTGAGCAAAAAGTTATGGCTTAATATGTTGCTTTTTACGTTTAGCGGGCAACTTGGGCAATTTTTTAAAACTCACTTTTTTCAGAATCTAAGATTTGAAATTGGTTCAAGAGATTTATATGTACGTGGAAATCTTAAAATCATTCCATTTGGATTGATGAGATGAAAGTTATGAGGAGTTTTTGTTTGTGGGCAATTATGGATTTTCTACTCTAAAATAAACTTTGAAGTCTCTTATTTTACTCAATTTTCAATATTTTTGAAAATATGTAAGATCAAAGGTTGTAAATTGTTACTCACAACATTAAAACCGTTGGGATTGAATTTTTTTATTTCCATAACTAAATTATTAACATTTAATGTTTTTAATATTCTCTACCTCTTTTTACTTCCTATATTTTCCCACGTGTTGTACAATTCCAAATGATTTGATTTTTTTTGATAGACACCTTACCTAGGCGGAATATGGAATCTAGAGAAGTACTATTAACATGGCCTATTCCCCTTAGGAATTTCACCTTTTGAAGGTAGCTGCCCAATTTTCTACATGACCCAAAAAAACTTTTCAAATTGTTTTATCTTCCAATCCACTTAGTGAAAAATTCTGAAATATTTTTGACATCTTCTAGAACTATAGCACTACAAAGAGCTTGCGGTTACATATGCAGAAAAGCATTTTTGTTTTCAGATTTGGTTGATGCTCTAAAAATGGCTATTTTTGAGAGTTTTTGGTATAAATTGAGCTTGGTCCTTTAGATGTATACATATATTGACTTGACAATTGACAGCCGACAGTTGTGATAGAATTCAATAAAACAAATTCAGTTAATTTTAGTTTAGGACCAAAACTTATTATGGATCATGCCTTCTTTGATGAAACTGTTTAAAATCATAGTGCATCCAATCGAAACAATCTATTATTTATTTCAAGTTTAGACATATAAAAATTAAATCTAATTCTTATAAAATAAATCTAGTTCATTACTTGATATCAACGATATTTTTATAGTTGTAGTAAACATTTATTGTTTTCTGTATAAACTTTTTACATATAAGACATGATTTAACTTCAGACATATAAAAAACCACATGAAGCTTCTACATAATGGCTAATTTTAGCAATTTCCTTAGAATAACAATTATATTTACAATTCTTGAGGTTATTATATAGTTAAGGGAAAATTTCATGGATATCCCAAAAGTTTGCAATATTTACACAGATGCTTTTTCTTTTTCAAAAAATACACAAATATTCTTGGAACAAAAAATTTAGGTGTTTATTTTGTTGTGCATACCACTTCCCTTCTTCCTTTGAGCGCATGTTGCTGTTTTTTGTTTCATTACATTCCCTTCTTCAACATTAATCATGAAGGAAGTACAAGCACAACAAATAAATGCCTATGAATTATAATCCAAGGGTATTTGTGTAATTTCTGAAAATACAAGGGTATCTTGTATATATTGCAAACTTCAAGGATATGAGAAGGATATCCATGAAATTTTCCATATAATTAATCATCTAGTAAACAACGGAGAGTGCTCAAAGTCCTTTCACATTTTTACTTGAATGATGACAAATACTTTGTAATTGTTTTCCATTCTTACTAGAAAGATTTTCAAAAATGATTAAACCCAGATAAAATAGATATTTCTATACAAAAGAATAAAGCAAATATTTAATCAAATATAACATGGTATAATATCAAAATATAAAATTTGCTAGTTTTGAGCTTGGGCGTTATGAGCATACATTTGATAATATAAATTGCAATGCCAAAACAATTGATAATCCTCAAAGTCACAAAAAAAACTTGAAAAATGTAAAGCATTCAAGATAATTTGAGTTGATCATAAACAGGATATGAGGGGAGGCGGTGGGAATTCTTAATGCTTTTCTTATGCAACTGTGCAAAGTTCCCAACAGAGACAGCCTTAAAACTGAATCATGTACAGTAGCCTCGAACAAAGTTTGTCAGGCCCTGTAAAAGCATTGAGAGGTCATGTCAAACATGACATAGAAATGAGGTCATTCGGCCACTTTTTTTTTTTTGTAATTTTTATGTCTCATTCTTGTCCCCAATTCCAACCAAGCATACCAAATTTCAACCCCAAAAAATCAAAATCCAAATTTTGATAAATTATTTTGAGTCACAAATCATGATATTACATGGTGTTACAAGAAAATTGATTGAGAAACATTGATGATGAATTTTGGAGATTTGATTGCATAGGTATATAGGTAGCATCCATATGCACATCCGTATGCAAATCTTCCACAATAAAAAAATCCCTTAAGTAAAACAAAATTGATCTTTGTAGGGTTTAGTGTGACCCCTAATATGTCCAAATTTTGTAAACTAGATATTTTTCATTTTTAGTTAGTTTTCACCAAAGAAACACAATAGCATGTTCAAAGGTACAATCTTAGTCACAATGTATGAGTAAAATACCAAAATTTGGTTATCATAAGAAAATATCTATTTTACAAAATTTGGACATATTAGGGGTCACACTAAACCCTACAAAGATCAATTTTGTTTTACTTAAGGGATTTCTTTTATCATGGAAGATTTGCATATGGATGTGCATATGGATGCTACCTATATACCTATGCAATCAAATCTCCAAAATTCATCATCAATGTTTCTCAATCAATTTTCTTGTAACACCATGTAATACCATGATTTGTGACACAAAACAATTTATCAAAATTTGGATTTGGATTTTTTGGGATTGAAATTTGGTATGCTTGGTTGGGATTGGGGGCAAGAATGAGACATAAAAATTACAAGAAAAAAAAGTGGCCAAATGACCTCATTTTTATGTCATGTTTGACATGACCTCTCAATGCTTTTACAGGGCCCGACAAACTTTGTTCGAGGCTACTATACAATACCCGGACCAAATATGTTGCCAGCCCCCTTTTAGCACTTTTACCATTAATAATTTAGCAATTTATAGAATGTAAACAACATTTTTTTATTTTGTAACATTTATATTTGATTATAACTAGCAATCCCCATCATATATCCAAAAAATCAACTTCAAAAGATCAAAACCCAAATTTTGGTAATTTTTTTGTACAATAACCATGGTTTTACAAAAAAAATCGATTGTGAAAAATTGGTGATGAATTTTTGAGATTTGATTGTATGAATATGTAGAAAACATCCATATGCACATTTTCCATTTTAAAAAAGAACCCCTTAAGTAACAAAATTTTGATCTACAAAAACTCTAATGCAACCTTTTATATGGCCAAAATTTGTAAAGTAGAATTTTCTTTTTAATAATCAATTTTTTCTATTTAGCTTGAACATTGTGACTAAGTTTGTACTTTTGAACATAATATTTTGTTTACTTAGTGAAAAACAAGTTAAAACAAAAAAACATCTATTGCACAAAATTTGGACATATAAAAGGTTGCATTGAAAGTTCTGTAGATCAAAAATTTGTTATTTAAGTGGTTCTTTTTTAGCATGGAAAATGTGCAAATGGATGTTTCCTACATATCCATACAATCAAATCTCAAAAATTCATCACCAATTTTTCTCAATCAATTTTTTTTGTAAACCATGGTTACTGTACAAAAAAATTTACCAAAAATTGAGTTTTGATTTCTTGAAGTTGATTTTTGGGATACATGATGGGGATTGCCAGTTGTAATTAAATATAAATATTCCAAAAGAAAAAATAGCCGTTTACATTCTCAAAATTGCCAAATTTCATTGATGGTAAAAGTACCAAAAGGGAGCCGGCGACAAATTTGGTCCGGGTACTGTACATGTACACGGGCATGCACACACATATCTATATATATATATTTCTATATATGTATAAATACTTGTATATAGGGATATATATAAATATGGGAATTGATATATTTATCAAACCCTTTCAACTATTCTACCATATCCTCGCAGTAAATTTTAGATTTCTACCATCAAATAATTGAATTTGAGAATTTGGAATTCAGATTTGGACTAAGAGACCTTGATTTTATCTAGAACCATAAAAAAGTTGTAACTGAACAACACCTAATGAAAAAGCTCAGCTCGGGGGAAAAGTATTACTTTTACTTTTGTTTATAAAAAAGATAAGCTTTTTCATTGGATATTGTTCAATAAGAACCTTTTTGTGATTCTTAACT
>OY987251.1:1526207-1826500 GCA_963920765.1 Ulota crispa | reverse complement strand
CTACCATATCCTCGCAGTAAATTTTAGATTTCTACCATCAAATAATTGAATTTGAGAATTTGGAATTCAGATTTGGACTAAGAGACCTTGATTTTATCTAGAACCATAAAAAAGTTGTAACTGAACAACACCTAATGAAAAAGCTCAGCTCGGGGGAAAAGTATTACTTTTACTTTTGTTTATAAAAAAGATAAGCTTTTTCATTGGATATTGTTCAATAAGAACCTTTTTGTGATTCTTAACTAAATCATAGTATCTAAGTCCAAATTTGAATTCCAAATTCTCAAACTTAGCTTTTTGATGGTAGAAATCTAAAATTTACCTCGAGCGTGTGGTAGAATAGCTAAAAGGGTGTGGTAGACATATCAATCCCCTATACATATATATATATATATATATATATATATATATATATATATATATATATATATATATATATATATATATATATATATATATATATATAGGTGCCCGTCGGTCTGACAGGACGCAAAACAATTTCAAGCCCAATTGAGCAAAACATTTTCCCCGCAAGAAAATAATTCTTACTATTTTATTCATGCACTCCAATTTGAAACTTTATCCATGAATAAAAACATTTGTCTTTGTTTACAAAAAATTCCCTTGCATTAAAACAATTTTTGTTCTGTATACATAGAGTTATTTATCCACACAATCTAAGGAAATCACCTTGTTCTCATGCAAAAAATATTATTTATTTTTTACCTATACAAATTTTTTACCCATATAAAAATTACTCACACAATTTTATAAAATATATTTAGTTTTTACCCAAGCAATTTTGTTACATATTGTATTATTTACCCACGCATTTTTCTAAACATACAATTTTTACCCATTCACTTTTCCAAGCAAATTTCCCAAGTAGGTTTATTTACCTGCATAGTAAAAAGCTTGTGGTAAAAGGATTGCCACACAGTCCATTGTGCTCTTTTATTTTTTATATATATATATATATATATATATATATATACATATACATATAGTTATATATATACATATATATAGAGAAAATTCATGGACACCCTTGAAGTTTACCATATTTTCATAGATACCCTTGCTTTTTTTAGAAATTTTGCAAATACCTTTGGACTAAATTTTTCAAGTGTTTTGTTTGTTGAGCGTGTCACTTCCCTTTTTCCTTTATGTGCGTGCACAAGAACCAAGTAGTGTGTGTACAAAGGGAGAAGGAGGGAGAAGGAAGTGACATGCATAAGAAAACAAATGCTTGAAGATTATGGTCCAAGGGTACTTGTGAAATCTCTAAAAAAGCAAGGGTATTTATGAAAATATGGCAAACTTCAAGGGTATCCATGAAATTTTCCCTTATTTTTATATATATATATAGTAACAGTCTTTCTTGCATGTTGTACCAATGGGTGATGCAAAAGACAATTTCATGCGTGAACACAAGTTTAAAAAAATGTACATCAACAATAATGGTCCTCCTTCCCCTACCTTTTCTTCTCCTTCTTGTAATGATTTTTTAAATTTGAGATATATAAAGACACCCAATGCTATGGAGAGTTTCAAAATCATAATGCTTTAAAATATCAAATTTGAGAAATTCTAATAACTTCTTACAATTCTAGGGACTTTTCAAGAATTCCAATGACTTTTTCCATGCTCCTACCTCCCTTCTCATGCCTACAGTCTCATCCCATGCCCATGTCCCACCATTTCATGCCCATGTTCTACCATCCCATGCCCATGTCCCACCATCCCATGCTCATGTCCCACCATCCCATGCCCATGGCCCATCTCATGCCCATGGTCCATCCCATGCCCGAGGCCCATCCCATGCAGCATAAATTACAAATTTGGTTATAGAGAGGTTGATTGTTAATCAAGTTGCTTGACTAACCACCAGAGACATAACTACAATCACATTCAACCTCTAAATGCTCAAGGCACCACATTATGGTGTTGACAATACTTTGAACTTCTATAAAATCTAACTAAATTGCTAATTTTAGTATGTTTTATTTTCAAACTATTATTTCTGAAGTCTAGTTTTAGCATCAAAAAATTAATTTTGTAGATGATTGATTATGATTTTTCTTCTATTCAAGATTTTATTTTAGAGTGTCCATTGCAATCTCAACTTTTTTAGTGTTAAGAGCTCTTGGAAATGAGCCTCAAATACACTAGACCTTGGAGAATAATTTACACCTGAAATTCCTTAAAAGAAACTGTAGAGGAGAATTTGAAAAGTCATAAAATGATTGGAGTGATGTATGCTATGTCCATTAACCCCATATTTTTCATGTGACCATTTCTTTAGATTTGACTTATAAAAAGATGATTGAAAGTCATCAGGTCATTTTCACAATTTTAACACCCTCTTGATCAAACATTGTAATCTTTCAATCTTTAAAGGATACACTTGTGTTTTTTTTTTCCTATGTGATCTCTAACATATGCGATTTGATTTTATACAATTATAACATTAAAAATACTTATAAAACTTACCAAAATTTTGGCTTTCTATTAACTTAGAACAAATTTCTACAAGCTCAAATAATGCCTTTGGCATTTAGGGATTAATCAAATATATACTAGTACAACATGTGTCTTATGGACGCATTTTTGGTACATGGGTCATTAGGTCTTGAATGAGCATTGTGACCAAGAAGCACTTTGTTTGATTGAGGCCTCCATGCCATCTCCATGCCATGCTCTCATGCCACCACAATTCACAAAAATATTCCATGAGGTGATATAAACCCAAATTCAATTTTAAATTCAAATAGATTTGCCTCTTCATCACCCTGCCCCCCTGCCCCCCTTTTTACCCCTAAAGGACCAAACTCAATTTATACCAAAAACTCTCAAAAACATCCATTTTTAGAGCATCAACCAAATCTGAAAACAAAAATGCTTTTCTGCATACGTAACCGCAAGCTCTTGTAGTGCTATAGTTCTAGAAGATGTCAAAAATATTTCAGAATTTTTCACTAAATGGATTGGAAGATAAAACAATTTGAAAAGTTTTTTTGGGTCATGTAGAAAATTGGGCAGCTACCTTCAAAAGGTGAAATTCCTAAGGGGAATAGGCCATGTCAATGGTACTTCTCTAGATTCCATATCCCGCCTAAGTAAGGTGCCTATAAAAAAAAAAATCAAATCATTTGGAATTGTACAACACGTGGGAAAATATAGGAAGTAAAAAGAGGTAGAGAATATTAAAAACATTAAATGTTAATAATTTAGTTATGGAAATAAAAACGTTCAATCCCAACGGTTTTAATGTTGTGAGTAACAATTTACAACCTTTGATCTTACATATTTTCAAAAATATTGAAAATTGAGTAAAATAAGAGACTTCAAAGTTTATTTTAGAGTAGAAAATCCATAATTGCCCACAAACAAAAACTCCTCATAACTTTCATCTCATCAATCCAAATGGAATGATTTTAAGATTTCCACGTACATATAAATCTCTTGAACCAATTTCAAATCTTAGATTCTGAAAAAAGTGAGTTTTAAAAAATTGCCCAAGTTGCTTGCCAAACGTAAAAAGCAACATATTAAGCCATAACTTTTTGCTCATAGTTCCAAACGTCATGAAAGTTAGTACAAATGAAAGATATTCCTTGTCCCCACCTTCTATGAGAATTTCAATCTAAATATGGAAATCTCCAATCACAAGTACTTGCCCAAAATTTCTCTGTTTCCAAAAAAGGCAGCTTGGTCCTTTAGGGGTTAAATGTAAATTTCCAATTCTAAGTTGAAAAAAGATTCAATGGGTTCCACCAAATATTTTGTTTCACTCACAATGTCCATGTTCATCACTTTGCCCTTTGGCCAGACCAATCACAAATTTTTCACTTTGCCCTTTGGCCCTTGGCCAATCACAAATTTTTAAGTCATAATTTGCTTAACCTAAACCATTAATGCAAATCAAGTCTATTATATAATAGTATAGAGGCACGCGCTTTGCAAGAGTGAAGTTCATGAGGTGATCACATTGCCACTCTCTTGATATTCTCTTTCCCATTTTCATGAGTTTTGGTGATCTTTACACAAACATGTGCTTTGTGCAAAATTGTGGTGGGTGTGTAATGCAACATTGATATTACTTTTGAACATAATGCTCTACAACTACAACAATGCTTCTTCATAGACTGCATTTTGAGTGTAAACACCAAAAGTACCTTTTGGTTGTAGGTGAGAAACTAATATTTTAGTGGTGGAGAAGGATTGTCCACGGGAGAGGCCAATATAGAGTTGGCCATGGGAAAAGACATGTTCTAGAAGGTAAATGTCTACATGAGAGAGTGTTTGACCTTAAGACTTGTTATAGTGAGAGCAAAGGCAAGAACTACGGGAAATTGCTTTCTCTTGAGTTGGAAGGGGAGGTAGATACTTTGAGACGGCATGAGCGGTATGTATGGAAGAAACACGCGTTGACCTTGACAATCTCTTGTGAGAATTTTGGCATCAATCACATTTGGGTGGAATGCTTGTACTAATTGTCTTGTACCATTGCAAAGGCCCTTCAGAGGGTTGAGATTCCAAATGCATATCACTGGAATACCCATCAAGGATTTGAATGAAATCGTCACACACTTTTGGAAAAGAGCCACCTCCAATTTGAAGGAGGATGTCACAAAACATTGTTGCTCCAGTCTCAGTTTGCATATTTGACTGGAGATAATGAAGTTTGAAATCCTTCCATAGTAAGGACTTGCAAATGGATGCTACAACCAGTGACAAGAGTCTCCACCAAGAACTAAAATTTTGCCACCAAATGGTAGGTTGCTTACAAATAGGTTGCAAAAGGTACGATTAACTGCCTCTAGTGTGTGGCGCTGGGTCATTGGGGCCTTGTCCAATCGAGTACTGTAGCTTGAGAGAGCAAATCAGCTAATGTAGATTGCTTGCAAATGTTGCAAGTTGATGATTGATCAGCAAAGATGGGAATATTGAAACGCGTGTGCCGTGCGGCCTCCGAGCATGAAAATTGCCAAAATTCCCAAAGATGCGGTTGCAATTGCAATGAATCCCAAAGACCAAACATGTGCAAGCAAGGAGCATTACAGGATTGTCTTCCCTAAGCTAGCTGGGCCATCTATAAAGAATACCGCGTGCATCTTTGTGGAAACATGGCTTATGATGTCATCAAATGTTGAACTCTGCTCTTAGTTAAGCATGCTAATGTTGACAAAATCTGTGTTGTTGACAGGAACACGCAATTCTTCCAAGATCAAATGGTTGCTAGAAGGATTTACCAAAGCTCTGCTAGACAATTGTGGTAGGTCAAAATCTGCCAATGTGCGTTCATGAGGTTCCAAGAGGGACAATGCTATTTTGTGAGCATAAAATGGTGAGCTTGTGAGCGGTGAGCCAAGATTTGGTGAGCAAGAATCAATTTTGATCTCAAAATCAATGAAAAAACTTTAAAAAAATAAATTTTTCAAAAGGTGAAAGTTTAAAATGCACAATTATAGGGCCTTATGTACAAGATTATAGGTGAAATTGAGTATTTTGACAAAAAATCTAGGCTCTCGGCTCACGGATCCCCGCTCACAAAATAGCATTCCCCGTTCCAAAAGTTGACTAATCTTTGAGAGAAACATGTCTTTGCAAAATCGTTGGCCAATCTGTTTACCAATGTGGATTTAATCTTTCATCATAGAATCCCTGTGTGCATCCAAGAGTTGAGAGGGATCTGAGACTTTTGCAAAGAAAAGGAGTGAGCAAAAAAGTTGACAAAGCTCTTATGGCATGCGGACTTGAGTAGCTTCGGACATGCATGGATGTGCACCGTTGTCCATCTCAAGTAATCCGAGGTATTGAGCACTTTCATGAAAGGTGGCGCATCCATGCTGAAGGTCTTCATAAGATTGTGCTCCACGTACATGATTTAAGAGCAGGCATAAAAAGTACCTCTCGCCTTCAAGAGGATGGGTTGTGTACAATCTATCAATTCAATCATGTGCTTGGCGTCACGTTTTGATTAGGTGCTAGAGGCTATGTTCCAAGTATAATGCTCATGAAACTCTCGGTTTAAAAATCAACTTGCAGTAATATCCATACCATTTGTGTTAAAGTACTCTGTGATCATCATGCATGCATTCTTTGGATTTGCAGCAACCATCTCAAGGCTTGTGTGAGTGCACAAACCTCTCCGTAAAGAGGCTAATGCAAGCACAATCGGGTTCAAAGTTCTAACCTTGAGTAGGTTGAGAATGAGTAAAGACAAAAGATGATAAAAAGGATGGTTTGGCGTGTAGGATTCCAACTAAAGATGCCTTCCAAGCAATGGATCTTTCTAATAAGTCTGTAACACAAGCAATGATAGCAAAGTACCTAATTCTCCTAAAAGAGTCAAAGTCCAAAATTACAAGAAAAGAAGAAAATGGAAAGTAAAGTAATCAATTTACCTAAAGAGTCAAAGACCAATATTAGATGGAAAGTAAAGTGTTCATATCTCGTTGTGGGGTTCCACATACCCTACAGCTGGGTAGTTGATGGCCTGCATACTTCCTTGGCCGATGTGTAGTTAGTTTATCAACAAGGAGACTCCCTTTAATGACAAATAATCACAACTCTCTAATAGGTTGTTTGATCAACACTCATTGGTGGACCGGTTTAGACTAAAGACTTGTGACGAATAATCACAACTCCACAAATTAGAAAGGACCTTAACCACTTTAGATAACTGCTATAGTGCCCAAGATGCTGCTAATTACTTCCTTGTCCAATTAATAGGCAAGATGTGACGAGTTCGTTGTCCCAAACACCTTCCTATGACGCAATTAGACAAAAAAAAAAGATTAAGTGTTTTGTGGTCCAAGTTGACTTAGAAATTTAAACACCTCTAAATAAGTCCTATAAGAGCCAGAAGAATTGGGTGAGAAATTAAGGCTTATGCCTTCTTCCTATTCACTTTTTTGTCTTCCCTTGGCTTTGGGAATCAAGCTTGGAGGCTAGCTTAGAAGACTAGTCAACAAGTATGAAGAACCAACATGGGTGCTGGAGCAAGTCCGGAAGGACCAACAGGGGTGCTGGAGCAAGTTCGGAGGGTAGTAGAGAGAACCGGTCGTCTGAGGGTCCAAATAGCAGAGAGGAGTGGTTGTTTGAGGGTGGAACGGAGGCAGCGGCTGTTGCGGCGCGGGCTATGAGCTTAGAAATGTGAAGTGATGATCAGGTGGCTTGTGAGTTCGATGTGCAAGGGCAATGATCAGCTAGCTATAAGCTTGAGAATGCCACTAGCGCTCTGGCGAGGGTCAGCTGGCAGTGGGCTTGAGGAGTAGAATTCACGTGAGCTCGGAGTGAATTTGACATGAGCTGGCTTGTGAGCTTGGTGTGCAAAGGCAATGGTCGGCTGGCTCTGAGCTTGGAATGCTATTAGAGCTCCAAGCAAGGATTGGCTGGCAAGTGAGCTAGAAGAGTGGGCTTGGGGATGCTACTGGCGCTCCGGCAAGGGCTTGAGGGGTGGAATTAACGTGAGCTTGAAGTGGAATTGACGTGAGAGTGAGCTTGGGAATGCAAGGGCAATGATTGGCTAGGCTGTGAGCTCGGGATGCTACTGGTGCTCTGGCAATGGGCTTGAAGAGTGGAATTAACGTGAACTCAAAGTGGAATTGACATGAGAATGAGCTTGGGAATGCAAAGGCAATGATTGGCTGGTTGTGAGCTCGGGAATGCTACTAGAGCTCCAAACAAGGATTGGTTGGTAGTGAGCTCGGAGAGTGAACTTGGAGTGCTGTTGGTAGCTATAAGCAAAACTTAGCTAAGCTGTGAGCTTGGAAGTGCTATTGGCGCTTTGGCAGTGGGCTTGGGAGTGAGAGTGACATGAGCTTGAGACTGAACTTGGGAGTGCTATTGGCAGCTCCAGGCAAGGATCAGTTGGCTGTGAGCTCGGAGAGTGGGCTTGGAAGTGGAATCAACGTGAGCTCAGGATGAAATGGATGTGAGCTGTAGAGTGAATTTGAGAATGCTACTAGCTGCTACAACAATGGGCTTGCAAACGAGAGTAAAGTGAGTTGGAGAGTGAACTTGGGAATGTCATTGGCAGCTCCGGGCAAGGATCATTTGGTTATGAGCTTGGAAAATGGGCTCGGAAGTGGAATTGATGTGAGCTCAGGAGTGCTATTGGAAGCTCTGGCAAGGATCTCAAAGAGCCACTATAAAAATTTGAAGAGCTAGCTAGAACTGTGCTGAACAAATTATGATAGAATTGCTGGGAGGGCTTCAGTGGGAGTAGTTCTGATAGTGCAAGATTAGGGTTCTAGTAACGGAGTGGGAAGCTAAGACTGTGGGATGAACGACTATTCCTAAACTAATAGTGCTTGGAACCACAACTAAAATAGGACTTCTAAGAAGTATAGAAAAGGGGCATTGCCAATCATAATCCAACTTCCTAGAGGTTAGTACAACTAAAAGCAAATGACAACACAAAAAAGGCTCCAACTACTAACTTGCGGGGACCAACACCCTCTAAGTTCAAAAGAATCTTGCCAAAAAGGAAACTCCATCAAAGAGAAGGCCTAAGGACTCAAATGAGGAAATGTGATGATGCAAAGACATGGTTCTAAGAGGGAAAATACAATTGCAATGATAATAAGGAAAGTGATGGTTTGCAAGGGAGTGGGCCTCCTTTTATACATTCTTGAGGGCCTACCTCAGCCTTCAATCTATAAAACCCGTGGATTCCTCTAAATCTACTAAAAAACTAATGAAAATTCAATTTGGATGAAATCTGGCTAACTTTTGGAGCGTAGCTCCAAACGACAAACAAATAATGCCATTGAATTCATTGGACCCAAAATAGTTGGTTTTGGTATGCTAAAATCCAAATTCCAATTGGTAGATGAACGGGAATTTAAAGGGAAAGGTCAAAGGGTGGATGGATGAAATCCTAGAATTTGGACTTCATTCCAATTTATGAAATTGACTTTCCAAGGTCTTTTAAAGTTACTGGGGGAGCCAGAAAGCACTTCTTGCTTTTGTCAATTGGACTCTAGAGTGGTATAATTTGCACAAGATTGTCGCTTGAAATTCTTGGCGTTAGTCCTAGGTTGTCGCTTGAAGACCTTGCCACTATTAGTATTTCTTGAGATTTGAGGAAGTGTCTAGGATTCATGAGAAACTCATTCATGAATTTTGGTGGCATTTTATTGCCAACTGCTGATTTCTTGGGCCTTGTCTTGGGCTTGGTTGATCGCCGAGAACTATGCTTTCCAGAGAGCGGAAGGCTCTGAGATTTTGGTATAGACGCACAATTAACATAGTTATGAAATTGAGTTGCGAGCTGAAAAGTGTGGCCATTAGCCAATCCATAACCTAATCTACTCTTAAACTAACCCTCTCTAATTAGGTTAGTGGGGACTTTAGTAGAGGATCCCAAGCCCCATGGAAAGATGTTACTAGAACACCCTTAAAGACCCCTATTCCTCACAAAATCACTCTAATGACTTATCAATTGGGGTAGGGTAAATAGTATATTGCTAACTAATTAGTTTAACAAATCTAAGATAATATAAATGGCTATTCCATCTACATTAACTCTAATTTTGAACAAGATTTAGCAAAAAATAGATTCAAAATCTCTAGTGCTAAATCCAAGACTCATAATGGGCAGGGTTAGCAAACTTACCCTTGCAATGCTTGGCTATCCGGGAAGCCAACCCTTTTTTTTCTGGCGTAAATCTGTAAACCCGTAAACCTTACACCGAGTCTCCTCTGTCCAGCTATTTGGATGAGCTCTCACTGTCCAAGCTCACTTACTAGACTGTTGCACTGTCAGCTCTCTCACCATCTCTTCATCCGTCAAATTTCACAGAACTAGAATTAATCCGTGACATCTTAGCGCCTTCAAATCCTCATCTAAAAGCTTTTTTTCCCTCTGGACCGTCGACATGCCTACAATCATTGACCTAAAGGCTATCGGGATTATCTCTTTCTCTTTCCTCACCATCATTCTTGACAGACCAAAAATTGGAAACTAAAACGTGCAAAGCTCACCAGCTAACTCACAACAGCAAATTCATAAATTACACAAAGAAAATCCAAACGCAAGATGATGCAAATGAGGAAGATGGATCTATTTCTCCATCTTTTCTAATCTTGGTCCGGTCCCGTTAATCCAACCATTGTGATCGTTGCACTAATCAACAGATTATTTTAAACTTGTTCTTCATAGGTTTTTGTAGGCTTACGATTTGCTTTTAATTTGCCTCTGCTACCATTCCCAATGTCAAAAACGTCTCTTTTTGATCCTAGTCGACTGTTCCTGGTTCCGATTTCCGGTTACAATGGAAATTTTTAATTTTTCTCTATAACCCGTTTATCCAATTAGAAAACCTTGTATTTTGTTAATCCATAAGTTTGGTAATTTTTTCCCTTCCATTCTATAAAAGCAAAAAAAATTACCAATTATGGATTTTCTACATTAATCTTCCTAGTACTAATCTATCTGCTATATTCTAGGTCATCACAATGTACCAAGAGTTTAATTTTCCTGGTAGAGTTCAACCTCCTTTGCCTTGCGTTGAAATGGATAGCGTTAAAGAGTATGAAGTTGAAAAAGTTCTAGATACATTGATTTGGTGAAGCCAAATTGAATATTTTGTTCATTGGCGCAATTATCCTATTAGCAAAAGTACATGGAAATTGGCTTCAAACTTATCCAATGCACCATTGAAGATTCAAAAATTTCATCGACAGCAATCAATAAAGCCAAGAGCAACAACAATATGAACTTCTTATAGGATCTCGAAGCTAGAAGGAGAAGTAATGTCACAGACATGAACGGATTGACTAATATTAGAAACATAGAAACTACTAGAAGGTTCAAGAACGTGTTAGCAAACTCTAGAAAGTCTTAGAAGGTTCTAGAGGGTTAGAAGTTCATAAAAGTTTCTTAGAAGGTTGGAAGTTTTTCAAGAAGCTTCTTACATATTGGAAGCAATTCAAGCACCGCCCAAGTTAGAGGAAACTTCTCAAGCAATTTTCTAGCTTAAAAAAACTTCTCAAGCAGCTCTTGAAACTTGATGGACAAGCTTTGATCCTCAAGTATATATAGGAGTCAAGACAAAGAGGTTCCTTAATCTTGACAGCCCATCTTGCTGCCTGAGTCTTTGGCCGTCAAGCCTTTGCTTTCTGTCTTAGTCTTGCTTTGTATTGCTACCATCTAATATACCTTTCTAGTATTGATTCTAAATACACCTCTATGTTCTTGTCTTGATTCCTTGCTTTTCTACTTTGTTCTTGTCTCTGAGTCCATTTTTGACATGGAGATAGCAAGAAAGGATGGCATGGAGATAACATGAAGGCCTCAATCAAACAAAATGCTTCTCAGTCATAATGCTCATTAAGACCCAATGACCAATGTATCAAAAATATGTCCATAGAACTCAAGTTATACTAGTCTTATAACAAAAGATACCCATTTTTAATAGTACATTTTTTGTGTGTCTGTGTGTGTCAATTTGATAATTAGTGATTGGTTGAGGGCCAAGAGACATTAATTTGAATCTCAAAGATCAAAAGACATTTTCAATGAACCTTATTGGAAAGCTCATAGTTTGTATTTTAAATTGAATACAAAGAGGTGGGGAGGGAGACAAAAAGATAATTTAAATGAAGTCATTTGAATATTTTTAACTTTAAATATTAAGTTTTAAATCAGAAGACATATAGACTACATAAAAAGAAATGTTTGTTGAGCTCCATTAAATAATTCATAATTTGAACTTGAAATTCAAATTCAAAATTTCTAGATTTAAATGAAAGAGCATGTTTGCATCTATTTGAATTTTAAAATGCTTCATTGGATATTTTTTAATTTGATTTCCAAAAAGCTAAAGTTTTCTTTGTACTATCTTTATGAATGTCATATGTTTTTTTTTACTAAATTAAATTCAAATGATCATCATAATGTGCTCAAATCATTAGAAAATTCATACTTGAATTATCCAATTTGTTTACTTAAATACAATTATTTGAGTTCCTTTCACACCTTTCACTTTGCCTTTGGCCCTTGGCCAATCACTAAGTATCAAACACACATGCAAATTACACACACAAAACACATGATGAACATTCTTTTATATAAGATAGTCAAGTGTGAGCCCAATTAGCAAAGCTAAATGAATAGTGCTGAGATTTTAAGTTGGGGATTTAAGTAAGATTGTTGGAATAAAGTTAGAACGGTATCAATCCGTATTTGAAAAACAAAAAGGGATGGATATTTATTAAAGAGGGAAGTAGCCCCATTTAGCATAGATAGGGTAAATGTGGTGTTTCCATTTAGCATAAGTAGATGAGTTGGCAGCCCCATTTAGCACTTTTTAGTAGTAATTTAATTTGGATTTTTTGGTAGAAAATTAGTTCTTCAAAAAAGATGGATATTAAACTTAAATCAAATAATTGAGTTTAAATGACCTAAATTAGATAATTCTAACATAAAATTTCTAATAAATGGAGAAAATTATGATAATCATTTGAATTTAATTTAGTAACAAGAAATGTATGCCATTCATAAAATGAGTAAAAAGAAATTAAGTTTAAAAATATTAAGTTAAACAATATCCAATGAGGCACTTCAAAATTCAATAAATGCAAACATGCCCTTTTTTTCACCCTTATTGTTAGAATTTGAATTTCAAGTTCCAATTAAGAATTATATAATGGGGCTCATTAACCCCTAAATGCCCAAGGCACCACATTTTGGAGCCAACAATATTTTGAAGTTCAATAAGACCTAACTAAGCTGCTATCTTTAGTATGTCATATTTTAGAATTATTCTTTTTGAAGTCTAGTTATAGCATAAAAACCCAATTTTGAAAATTATAGATTGTGAGTTTTCTATTCAAGATTTTGTGCAAGGGTGTCCACTGTAATCTTGAATTTTTTTAGTGTTGAGAGCTCATGAAGATAAGCCTCAAATACACTAGATCTTGGAAAAAAATCACACTAAAAATTCCTTTTAAAAATTTGTAAAAGAGATTTTGAAAAACTATAAGTTGCTTGGAGTTATGTATGTTATGTCCTTCAACCTCATATTTTTTTGGTCACCAACATTTTAGATTTGACATGTGAAAAGAGGATTGAAAGACTTGGAGTCATTTGTACAATTTTAACACCCTCTGGATCAAAAATTATAATCTTTCAATCTATAAGTGGTATTGTCAAGTTTTCTTTTCCTATGTGATGTCTAACATATCTAGATTGAATTTGTATGGTTACCATTTTAAAAGAATTAATACAACTGATCAAGATGTTGGCTTTTTGTCTAGTTTAGAGCAATTTCCTAGAAGCTCAAAAAAGGCCTTGGGCATTTATTGGTTAAATGTTTCTTTTCATGTCAATCTATACCTCTTCCAATTCTAAATTTCATATTTGAATTTAAAAAATATTCAAAATGGGTTCATTTAATTGGTCTTTTTGTCTACCTCTCCACTCCTTTGTATTGAACTAAAAATACAAATTAAGAGCTATCCAATAAGGCTCATTGAGAATGTTTTTTCATTTCCTAAATGCAAATTAATGTCCATTTGCCCTCAGCCAATCTCTAATTATCAAACTAGACACACAAACAAACACAAAATTCACTTTAAAAAGTGGGCATTCTTTTATAAGGATAGACAAGTCTTGATCCCATTTTGCTACCGCAAAATGGTCTCAAGACTCATCTATCATGATGGTGTGGGATTCAAGTTGGGGGATTTTACAAAAAAAAAGGAGCAAAATTTATTAAAAAAGGAGGTAGCTCCATTTAGCATAGCAAAGGGAGATGTGATTTTCCATTTAGCATAGGTAGACAGCAGAGATAAACGTGATGTTTCCATTTAACATTGTAGTAATTCCTATTCTACATAAATCTAGTGGCTCCATTTACCATAGCTAGCTTATTATATTAGTAATCCTATTTAGCATAGCTAAATGAACTTGTGTCCCCATTTAATATATTTTAAATTTTAAATCAAACAAAATGAATCAAATAATAAGAACAGTAATATTTTTTTAAAATTTCAGTACATTCTAATAATGATTTGAATCTACATAGTAAAAAACTTATAAGCCATTAATAGTGAAGGGTAGAAAAAATGTTTAATTTTTTTTGAATTCAAACTCAAAAGTGTTCAATGAGATATATTAATTTGAAAAGAATACAAAATGTCCTTGCATCTACCTCCATACCTCATGAATTTGAATTTCAAGTGAAGAGTTTCAAATTATAAAAATAGAAATTATTCAAAGGATTTCATGAAAATTGTCTTTTCACCTCCCAACACCCCTTTCCTCCCTCCTTCACCTTGCCCCTTGGCCCTTGGCAAGCCACCAATTATCAAAGCAACAAACAAACACACAAAAAATACAAAGGAAAAGTGGGCATTTTTTATAAGAATAAATGAGTCTTGTAAACCCATTTACCAAGGTAAATGCAAGCATGAGCATAAATTTTAAATTTCTTTCCATCCATCACATGCCCCCCATGCGCCCATGTGCCCCATGTGCTCCATGTGCCCCATGTGCTCCATGTACTCCATGTGCCCCATGTGCTCCATGTACTCCATGTGCCCCATGTGCCCATGTCCCCCTTGCACCCATGTCCCCCATGTGCAACCGATAAGTCCGCTAGTATTAACTTAATAGACAAGTCAGACCTGAGTTTTTTTATAGAACATACAAATTTTGATCTCATTTTGCTACCGCAGAATGGTCTCAAGACTCATCTATCATTGTTGGAACACTCGTTGGAACAATATCAAATTTGTGTTTGAAAATTAGAAAGGGAGAGAAACATATTAAAAAAGGAGGTAGTCCCATTTAGCATAGCAAAGGTAATTGTGGTGTTTCCATTTAGCATAGTTAGATGAGTTAATTTGTAATTTTTAGAAGAAACTTAAATTTTCAAAAAGATTGGTATCAAATTAAACTCAAATAGTGGAAAATTACTAAACTAAAGTGGATAATTCTAATATTATTTTTTCTAATAATTTGAGCAAATTGTGATGATCATTTGAATTTAATTTAGTATAAAGAGATATATGCCATTCATAAAAAGAGTACAAAGAAATTCCAAATTTTTAAATTAAACTAAAAAATATCCAGTGAGGCACATTTAAATTTTAAAAAATACAAAAATGCCCATTCATTTACCTCCTTATTGTTTTAATTTTAATTTCAAATCAATTTGCCTCTTTATCTTTCCCTTCTTACCCCTTTTATTTGACTTTTGAATTTTAAAGTGAGAAGTGTTCAATGGGTTTCACCAAAGGATGTTCTATCACACCCAACACCCATGTCATTGTCCTTTCAGCTTGCCCCTTAGCCCTTGGCCAATTACTAACTATCAAACCGACAACAACACACATACAAACACACAAAAAATACACTACACAAAGTGGACATTTTTTTATAAGGATAGACAAGTCTTGATACCATTTTGCTATCGCAAAATGGTCTCAATACTTGTTCATTGTGGTGGTGTGGGATTCAAGTTGAGGGATTCAAGTTGAGGGACTTTGAAAAACAAAAAAGAGAAAATTTTATTAAAGAAGAAGTTAGCCCCATTTAGCATAGTAGAGGTAAATCTAATGTTTCCATATAGCATAGGTAGATGAGTTGGTAGCATAAAAAATATTTTGGATGAAGTGGCTTTATCTTTTTTTCTAACCAACAAATGGTTGAGTAGCAAGTATGGCTATATTTTTCTTAAAGATGTAAGTTGGATGCTTTCAACCTTTCATTAAAGCTAAATCACATGATGGTTTTATGAGAAATCAAAATATTGCACCACTAGGGTGAGGCGGCATCAAGTGGAACCTTGAAAACCAAGCTCCTACTTCCAAACCCATGTATAAAAGTTGGCTAAGTATTTTACATTTTTTCAAAAAATACTATAGAAAAATTAGCCACACCAATTTTGGTGTAGCAAAAAAGCGATAATTAGAACAAAATATGTTCACTACTTGGTAGCCCCATTTAACATTTTTTTGTAGGTATCCAACTTGAATTTTTTAGTAGAAATTTCATTAAAAAAAAAGATTGGCATTAAATCAATTTAAATAGCTGAATTTAAAGAATTCTAATACAAATTTCCTAATAAATTGAGCAATGTATGATGATCATTTGAATTTAATTTAATTAAAAGAAATATGTTTCATTCCTAAAAAGAGCACAAAGAAATTCAATTTTCTTTTTAACAAATTAAAAAAAATCCAATGAGGCAATTTTAAATTTAAATAAACACAAACACACTCTTTCATCAATTTCATATTAAAGAAAAATATCAAATGGGATCCAATGGAGTTCATTGATTTTTTAATTTCAAATCAATTTGCCTCTTCACCTCCCTTTTTACCCCTTGTAATTGAATTTCTTTAAGGTAGGAAGTATTCAATGGTTTCCACAAAAGATGCCCTTCCACACTCATGCCCACCTTGCCCATTGGCCCTTGGCCAATCACTAATTATCAAACTCACAGACACACAAAACATACACACAAAAAATACAAAGGAAAAGTGGGCATTCTTTTATGATATAAGGATAGACAAGTCTTGATCCCATTTTGATATAGCAAAATGGTCTCATGACTTGTCTATGAAGGTTGGAACAATATAAAATTTGTATTTGGAAAAATAGAAAAGGAGGGAAATATATTAAAAAAGGAGGTAGTCCCATTTAGCATAGCAAAGGTAATGTGGCGTTTCCATTTAGTATAGGTATATGAGTTAATTTGTATTTTTTAGTAGAAACTTAAATATTCAAAAAGATTGGTTGTAAATTAAACTTAAATATTTGAAAATAAACAAACAAAATTGGATAATTCTAATATATTTTTTCTAATAGTTTGAGCAAATTGTGATGATCATTTTAATCTAATTTAGTAAAAAGAAATATATGCCATTCAAAAAAGAGTACAAAGGAGTTCAATTTTTATATATATATATATATATATATATATATCCAATGAGGCGCATTTAAGTTTGAACAAATAAAAACATGCCCTTTCATTTACCTCCTTAATGTTTGAATTTATATTTCTTTTTATTTCAAATCAATTTGCCTCTTCAGCTCCCTTTTTATGCCTTTTGTTTGAATTTCAAATTTCAAATTTCAAGGTAGGAAGTGTTCAATGGTTTCCCACAAAAGATGCCCATCCACACCCAACACCCATGTCATTGTACTTTCACCTTGCCCCTTGGGCCTCGGCCAATCACCAATTATCAAACTAGACACACACACGGACACACACAGACACACAAAATACAAAAGAAGAGTGAGCATGTCTCATGGCTCATTTGTCAAGCTTGGAACGGTATTAAATTTGTATTTGAAAAATAGAAAGGAGGTAGTCTCATTTAGCATAGCAAAGATAAATGTGGTGTTTCCATTTAGCATAGGTAAATGAGTTAATTTGAAAATTTTAGTAGAAATTTAACCCCTAAAGGTCCAAGGGGGTAAGGGCAAAACATAGATGTGTTATAAAATGGTACTTTTGTACCTTTGATGAAGTTTGCTTCAAAAGAGAAAATAAGAATCATAATGTTTAGTAATAATCTATACAGCCAAACACTCAAACAAAGTTTTGGATTTTTATGTAATGAATTTAGAAGCATTCACCATTTAATATTCACCAAATTTACAAATTTTACTCATAGATTTCAAAGATTGGTGTGATTGGTTAAAAATTGACATTCTATCTTGAACTTCAAAAATGCAATCTTTTGAAAGGAGAGAACATCATTAGTTTTCTAAAATAGTAAATTTTACAACACTAGCAAATATTAAAGTGTTTGTCTTTGAATATTTCTCCTTGGTGGAGTTTAACTTGAATTGACATGATTCAAGTTAACCGCTAAAGGACCAAGCCATTTTTTCTGTGAAAAACGCAGAAAAATACCACTTATGGGGGAGCAAGTGGAATGGTAGGAAAAAATAATTTAAAAGAAAATCCAACCATAAAATCTTATAGTGGACTATGAGAGGTACTTGTGGTAAAAAAATGAGCTCAATCCAGAAAAGATTGAGTAAGAAATTTACTTCCAAAGTGGGGAAAATAGCATTTTTTTCTTGCTGACCAGAAACTTCAGAAGACTTTGACCACTCTTAGAGCAAAATAATTACTCTATGCAAAGTTGTGCTTTATTTTATTCATGTAGGGGACCAAGTTAGGTATGTGTGAGGGAATTTTCAAATCAATTGAAACTATACAACACATGGGGAAAAAATAGTAAATAAAAAGAAGTAGAGAATGAGTCAAAACACTAAATTGTTAAGAATTTAATTATTAAAATGAAAAGTGCAAATTCCAACAGTGATAATGTTGTGATAAACAATCTACATCCTTTGGTTTTGTTTTTATTCTAAAATAATGAAAATTGAGTAAAATAAAGGACTTCAAAGTTTATTTTAGAGTAGAGAATCTAGAACTGCCCGCAAAGAGAAACTTGTCATAACTTTTGTCTCATCTATTAGAATTGAATGATTCAAAGCTCCCCACGTCTATATAAGTCTAAAGAACCAATTTCAGATTTTTATTTGAAAAAAATGAAAATTTTAAAGAGGTTTATGGCTGCCTAGGGAGCAGCATTTTCTAGATTTTCATGCATAACTTCTTCAATAAATGTCAAAATGAAAAAAAGTTACGTGCCCACGTAGATCTTTGAATTCCTTACCTTCAATATAAGTTTTAGAAAATTACACAAAGTAGTTTAGCCATAGGTACATGTCCAAAATCACAAATGTCAGCCAAACTGACAATGGTCCTTTAGAGGTTAAGTTGGAAAGTAGACTTGATTTTCTATTACAAACAAAAAATTATATTTTGAAAAAAAGCTTTTTTTGTCTCAAGCAGCCCGAAAAAAAAGGGCAACAACCAGAAAATAGTCAATTGAACTCTTAGGGGTTAAATTTTCAAAAGTATCCTTTCATTTACCTCCTTATTGTTTGAATTTTAATTTCTGAATTTCAATTTCAAATCAATTTGCCTCTTCACCTCCCTTCTTAGAATTTCAAATTTTAAGGTAGAAAGTTTTCAATGGTTTCCACAATATATGCCCTTCCACACCCAACACCCATGTCATTGTCCTTCCACTTTGCCCCTTGGCCCTCGGCCAATCACTAATTATCAAGTTAAACACACACACACACACAAAATACAAAGGAAAAGTGGGCACGCAAAATGGTCTCAAGACTCGTCTATCATGGTGGCGGGTTATAGCCCCATTTAGCATAGCAAAGGTAACTATAAAGGTAAATGTTGTGTTTCCATTTAGCATTGGAAGATGAGTTGGCGGCTCCATTAAGCATTTTTTTGTAGAAATTTAATTTGAAATTTTTAGTTTGTTTTTCAAAAAAGATTGGTATTAAATTAAATCAAATAGTTGAATTTAAATAAAACAAATTGGATAGTTCTAATATATCTTTTTTTTAAATTAGCAAATTTTGATGATCATTTGAATTTAATTCAATAGCATAAAACACATGTCATTCATAAAAGAGCACAAAGAAACTTGGTTCTTGTTAGAATCAAATTAAAAAATGTCCAATGAAGCACTTTAAATTTTAAATAAATACAAACATGCCCTTTCATTTACCTCCTTATTGTTTGAATTTGAATTTCAAACTCATATTCATATTTATCTAACGGGGCTCATGAAATATGTCTTTTCATGTCAATTTATACCTCTTCAAATTTTAAATTTCAGATTTAAATTAAAAAAACATTCAAAGGGGTTCATTTAAATTGTCTTTTTGTATCCCTCCCCACCCTTTTGTATTCAATTTAAATTACGGAGTACAAATTAAGAGCTATCCAATAATGTTCATTGAAAGTGTCTTTTTGTCTCTTTAATGCCTCTTGGCCCTTAGCTAATCACTAATTATCAAATTGACATACACACAAACAAAAAATACACCATGAAAAGTGGGTATTTTTTTCATAAGGATAGACAAGTCCTAATCCCATTTTGTGGTATCAGGGTTGCACAGTATTAAATTTGTATTTGAAAAATAGAAAACGAGCAAAATATATTAAGAAAGGAGGTACTCCCATTTAGCATAGCAAAGGTAAATGTGGTGTTTCCATTTAGCATGCGTATATGAGTTAATTTGTACTTTTTAGTAGAAATTTAAATTTTCAAAAATATTGGTATCAAATTAAACTCAAATACTTGAAAATTAATTAATCAAATTAGATGATTCTGATATGTTTTTTCTACTAATTTGAACAAATTGTGATGATCATTTAAATTTGATTTAGTACAAATAAATTCAAAATTTTTAAATTAAATTAAATTACATCCAATGAGGCACAACTAAATTTAACCCCAAAGGACCGAAGGCCCTTTTGGGGGACAAATGGGATTTTGGGCATGCACCTATGGCCAAACTACTTTGCGTGATTTACTAAAACTTTTATTGAAGGTAAGGAATTCAAAGATCTACATGGGAATGTAACTTTTTCTTTGTTCCGACATTTAATGAAGAAGTAAAAAGTGAATTTCTGGAAAATGCTACTCCTTGGGCAGCCAAAAACTTCTTTGATTGAAACCAAACCTACCGGCAAACTAAAACTTTTCATAACTTTCATCTCATCTATCAAAATTGAATGATTCAAAGCTCCCCACATCTATATAAGTCTAAAGAACCTATTTCAGATTTTTATTTGAAAAAAATGAAAATTTAAAGAAGATTTTGGCTACCCAAGGAGCAGCATTTTCCAAAAATTCATTTTTAACTACTTCAATAAATGTTGGAATGAAGAAAAAGTTACACTCCCACGTAGATCTTTGACTTCCTCACCTTCAATAAAAGTTCCAAAAAATCACGCAAAGTAGTTTAGCCATAGGTACATGCCCAAAATCCCATTTGTCCCTCGTACGGACAATGGTCCTTTAGTCCTATAGAAGAAATTTTGAATTTTTTTGATGATGTTTGATAAAAAGAGAGTTGTGCATATGGATGTTTCCTACGTATTTGTGCAATTAAATTTCAAAAATTCATCACAATTGTTTTTTAGTTAGTTGTTATTTAAAACCAAGAATTTTAATAAAAATAATTCACCAAAAATAGGATTTTGATTTTTAGTAGCTAGAGTTTGGTATACTTGATTGGGATTGCATGAGGGTCAAACACCAACAATATGAGAATGACAATATGAGAATGAAATGCCCATTATATCATACATTACATAGACTTCCTTTGAATGCTAGAAGAGGGAGTACATAGACTTTCTTTAGGGTACTGTACACCAAAGTTTTTTTTTGGCCTTCTGGCACCAAATTTGCATTTTTTTATATTCCATATCGGTCAATGCATTTATGTCCCTCCACAATTCTTCCAGTCACAATCCCATTTTGCTACCGCAAAATGGTCTCAAGACTCGTCTATCGTGGTGGTGTAATTTAGCAAAGGTAAATGAATAGTGGTGAGATTTTAAGTGGGGGCCAAGATTCAGAGAATAGAGAATGAGGGAATCTATTAAAGAGGGAGTTGGCCCCATACAGAAAACACAAACAAATATGTTGCCCATTCAAATATTCAATTTAAATCTAGTGACACCATTTAGCATAGCTAGCTAAATGAATTTGTAACTCCATTTAGCATAGCTAAATAAACTTGTATCCCCATTTAGCTTTAAAAACAAATTAAAGCAAATAAAATCAACTAAATAATCATCATAGTAATATTTATTTAAAAAATTCAGCAGATTCTAATAATGATTTGAATTTACTTAGTAAAAAAATATATGCTATTCATAATGAGGGTGGAAAAAAATTTTAACTTCTTGATTCAAGTTAAAAATTATTTAATGAGATCCATTTGAATTTAAAAACCCACAAAACTATGCTTTCATCCGCCTCCCTTACCCATTGAATTTGAATTTCAAGTGAAGAGTTTCAAATTTAAATTTAAAATATTCATTTAGGTTTTATTGAATTAAAAATTCAAAGTTAAAATGTCTTTTGGTCACCCTCTCCACCCATTAAATTTAAAATTCAAATTCAAATAAGAAAATTGTTCAAAAGATTTTATCAAAAGATGTCCTTTCACACCCAACACCCATGTCATTGTCCTTTCACCTTGCCCCTTGGCCCTCAACCAATCACTAATTATCAAACCAGACACACAAACACACAAAAAATACAAAAGAAAAGTGGGCATTTTTTTATATAGATAGATAGAAGATAGATAGAGTCTTGGACATTAAGTCGTAGTCTTTTTTAAAACCCCTTCCACACATTCAGTTTTTCATCAAATTCAAAAGTGATTACATATTTGAAAAGCTAGCTCAAGGGGACAAAATGTATCAAAATTTGGAAAGTGTATCATTCTTATTTCATGCTTTTAATCCATGTCAAATGTGATTTTACACAGATAAGTATGCCATTTTTATCCACTTTTATCTACATTTTCAACGTCTTTGTGACTTTAAACCACCTTTCAAAACTTGGAATTGTCTCAACAACCACAAGCTTGTTGTACATTGAGAATAGGTTGAGAATATGTTGGTGATTAATTGTTGACAAAGTTGTAGTGATTTTAAAAGCATTTAAATCATAATGTGATTTTTTCTTCAATTGTTTTTTTTTTCTAATACTTCTCCTAATTAGATTTATGTCAAACTTTAACAAAATGTACTCCTATTTCTAAGATTTTTAAATATGTAATTAGTTTTAGATTTGGTAAAGTATTGATTGTGTGAAAATTATTTTAAAAAAGGACTAGGACTTTCTGTCCAGGACTCTAGAATGTAATACTAGTTACCAATTTTTGTTCTAAAACATTATATCTCCAAGAGTAATTTGTAAACATCACAATGATTCTTAAATCAACACATGTTCATTTGAAAAATTGGACCTGAAAGAAACCTTATAATAAGTTTCATAATATCATGACACAAGATGCAATAATAATTCCAAACTTAAATATTGTTTTATTTTCTGTCTTTGAGATATTTCTTACCATTTGAAGTTTAAAACAGTTTAAAAATAATAATTAAAGTGCATGAATTCTACCATTATACGACATCAAGTCTTAGCATGTTGTTTTATTTTTAGGATCTAAATATGAAGTGGACGTTGGAACATCAAGAAATAACTCGACAAGAACAAGATCAAAATAAGAATAGAAATCTTCTCATTAAGAATAAAAAACAACAAATTAACAAAATACAAGATGAACGTCACTCTAAAGCACAAAAATTTGAAGAACGAATTCAAATGGCTGAGAGTGATAAAGAAGCAACACTTCAAAGTCTTACGGATCAACAAGCTCTAAATTTGAAAGAAATGGAAGACTATTTTGAAACAAAGGTTTGTTCTTCTCAGACATCTCAACAATGGTTTTCCATTCCACTAATAAAATTAACGCTTGTATTACTTTCTACCATACAATGAAGCCTTAGTATAGATTGACCATAACATAATATAGTTTAGTAAAAATCGTTTTCGGTGGAAACAACATGAATGGGTGTTTTTACAAGAGATCTTTTGTGATATGGAGAAATACGTTTTGGTTTTATTTAATAGCATATCCAAATATAACATTAAGTACAAATCATGTTTAGCAACCCTTTTAAACCATTCTAAGATCGAGTTTGCATAGTATACACAAATCTGAAGGATATTTTTAGATGTAAGGTCAGAAACTCTTACTTTATGAATTCAATAAGATAGTTGTTGAGAGAGTCTATACGTTAGACTTCACAGGGTATGCTCAACTTAAATTTATTTGACATTCTTCAAGTCGATTAAAAAAATAACCAACATTCTTGTGGTGAACTATGATTTTATACAAGAATGATTTTTCTCAGAAGATTCTTTTTCTCAAATCTAAAAGATAATTTGACCAGAATAGCAGTGTCAATTATACTCACTATGACCAATTTAAATTCAAATATTCAGGTGAGATCATGATTTTATTTCAAATGTCCATTGAGCGTTCAATGCTTTTACAAAATTTTGTGTAAAGCTAAAAATGAAAATGAATAGATTCTTGTATAAATTTATAAGTTTAGTTCGTATGATCCAAATTCCGGAATGTCTGGTTTTCTGAACTAACTAAAAGGGAAAAAAAAGTATCAACAAATTGTGTTAAATATAAAAGATCATATTGTGAAGCTAATCTGATATACCGGTAATACTAGCTATTTAAAATGGTTAATAAACTAAAGGGAATTGATATGTGTACTGTAGCACACCCTGGGGTGAATTTCAGATCTGTACCATCGAATAGTTGAATTTGAGAATTTGGAAATCATATTTGGACTTAAAGACCTTGGTTTTGCCTAGAACCATAAAAAAAAAGTTGTAATTGAACAACACTCAATGATAAAATTTAGCTTGGGGAAAAGTATTACTTTTATTTTTGTTTATAAAAAAAGATAAGCTTTTTCATTGGGTGTTGTTCAATTAGAATCTTTTCATGATTTTAGACTAAATCAAGATCTCCAAGTCCAAATCTAAATTCCAAATTCTCAACTTCAGCTTTTTGATGGTAGTTATCTAAAATTCATCCAAGGGGTGCAGTACAATACTTCAAAGGGTGTGGTACACATATCAATTCACTAAACTAAAATGTATTCACTCTATTGAATTTTAAAACAATTATAGAAATAAACAAGCATTAAACTTGTACATATATATTTATTGTTTTTGGAATCAACATGAAAGTTTTGTATATCTTTTTTAAATTTTCATTTAACTACAAATTTTACAAAAATCATAAAATAAGAAGATATTTCATATGATGAATAGTGTCAATTAACCTCTAATAACCATGGTTGATTATATATATTTGTACTTTGGATTTTGAGCCATGTCATAATAAATATTTAATTTTCTGAAGCTTCTTGCTGTATAGTACATATAGATGAACTTGTGATTATGAGACTTTTGAAAGGCAATTGTCTTCTATATTGAGTTGATTATTTTTAAAATATTTTTTTAGATATTATACTTTAAAGGATTTTAATACAAGTAACAAGATCATTTAATTTTATAAGCCTAGAGAAAATCCAATAAATGCATGTTTATAAGATTCCTTTGTGACAAGGGAATTGATATGCGTACCACACCTACTTGACTATCCCACCACACCCGGGGTAAATTTTAGATTTTTACCATCAAAAAGCTGAATTTGAGAATTTGGAATTCAGATTTGGACTTTGAGACTTGGATTTTATCTAGAATCATTAAAAAAATGTTGTAATTGAACAACACCCAATGAAAAAGCTTATGTTTTTTATCAACAAAAGCAAAATTATACTTTTCTTCAAGATAAGTTTTTTCATTGGATGTTGTTTAATTAGAACTTTTTTTTTGTGATTTTAGATAAAATTCAGGTCTCTGAGTCCAAATCTGAATTCCAAATTCTCAAATTCAGCTTTTTGATGGTAGAAATCTAAAATTTACCCCAGGGTGTGGTGGGATAGTCAAGAAGGTGTGGTGGGATAGTCAAGAAGGTGTGGTGGGATAGTCAAGAAGGTGTGGTGGGATAGTCAAGAAGGTGTGGTGGGATAGTCAAGAAGGTGTGGTGGGATAGTCAAGAAGGTGTGGTACGCATATCAATTCCCTTGTGACAATATGCTCGTATCACAAATGAAAGATTCAAGTAATTTGTGACACCAAATAAAAAACAATTCTGTAATTTTCTGTGATGAACCCTCTCAAGTATGGGTGGCTGTAACTTCTACTCTTGTGGTGTCCAAAGATCCACAAATTGGAGAACTATGAGCCTTTGCGTAGCTAGACCCACTCAAAACTGATTAGTGCAGATATTTAGAGTTAGTACATGCTACCTTTGAAATTTTAAATTTTGGGACTCAATCATTTAAAGTGTCTTGTAGAGGAATCCACCAGGGTTTTTTTTTTTTTTTTTTTTCATTTTCTAAGAAGTGTTAAAGTGGCAATTTAAAATGCTATAATGGTGCTCCAATTTTCAACATTCATCCACATATTGGATAGAAAATATCACATTAGCACATAATACATGTCTATAATTTGATTTTCATTCACAATTTGGCGATTTCATCCAAGCTTTTTTTAAATTTGAAACATTTTGGCAATTTCATCCAAGTAATCATGTTTTTATTTCTATAGACTTGGTGCTAGTAAAAAAAGATTGGTGCTCTTTTGCTCAAATCGCCCAAAAAAAACAGTGGAATCCACCGTCGTTGAGGATTTTAACATGTTAGACAAACAGAAATTAGACATAATGTGGACGCAGATTTAAAAAAATTGGATACACCATTGTGGCTGCTAGGTATCCTTGTGTGCGTTGTTAATTAGTCAAGAATGAAGCATTTATCTACGCTAGTGTTCTTTTAAAATAAAAGAGATGTTCCAATAAGATTTGCAACCATCATTCTTGGCTTTGGATACTTGCAGGCCATTAGAGCTTTCTATTTGATTTTTTTCATTCTTCTTTGAGCGTTGTGAATTGCTTCATAGAACAAACAATAAAACTCTTGCAATTGTTTGTAATAAAAATTCAAGAAACTATTGTAGAGTGAAAAACATCAAATGCTTCTAAGCCTTGAAAGCAAATAAAAAACAATTTTCTAAGGATGTTTCAGTTGGAGATGTAAAAAACGCATAATAATTGTAGTGGTACATAACATTCAGCAAAGGTGCTTTAATGTGAGCGGGGAGCGGTGAGCGTTGAGCAATAAGAATTTCAAATCATACTCATTAATTTTTTTGAGGTTTAGGGAGTTGAAATTGAAACTATGAAGAGGGTATGAACGCATAATAATAGATGCCAAAACTCACATGGTTCTCAATATTCATCCATTAAATGGATGAATGATAATAACTTTGGATGGATGAAAGGGTAATGGATGAATGTGGATGAAATGTAATGGATGAATGTGGATGAAATGTAATGGATGAATGTGGATGAAATGTAATGGATGAATGTGGATGAAATGTAATGGATGAATGTGGATAAATATAATGGATGAAAAGGTTTGAGGGTACTAGTATTGGAAGTTAAGTTGCATGGAAAATGTGATGTTGCCAAAAATGGGAGTATGCACATAAGAGGTTGGATGCATTAAAAATGTGATGTTACCAAAATGGGAGTATGCATTATAAGAGGTTAGGATGCATTAAACATTCAAAAAAAGGAGCTATCCTTCAAAGTGTGACTTCATAATTTCCATAAGAGTTTGGCTCCACAATTTCCATTAGTGTTTGACTTCATAATTCCCATTCAACTTTCTCAATTTCCATTTGTATTTCACTCCAAAATTTTCATTCATGTTTAATTCTGTAATTTCCATTCACCTTTCTAAAGTTTCATTTGTGGAGTCAAAGAGATTGTATCAGATGCTTTAATATTGAATTTACATATTTTTACATGTGTCTTTTTTACATTCCTAGATTCTAAATAAAATAACTCAAGCCAATATTGCAATTTGTAGTATTACAAAGGGCATTGTCAAATGCTTTAAAGTAAGATTTACATTTCTTTAATTGCAACATGTTTTACCTTCCCATGTTCCAAATAAAGTAGCTAAAGCCCACATCTTAACTTGTAGTATCTTGAAGAACATTGTCAAATGTTTTAAAATAAGATTTACATTTCTTCAATTGTGCATGCTCTACCATTCTAGGTTCCAAATAGGGTAGCTCAAGCTCACATTGCAACTTGTAATATAGCAAAGAATTTTCAATTCTTTTCAAATAAGATTTACATTTTTTGACATGTGCAAAGTCTACCTTTTTAGATTCCAAATAAAGTAGCATAAACACAACAAAATATTTTAGGAAAATTTGTGTTCTTTTGAATTGAATTGCTTAACTCAACATAATTTTCAAATTAACTTAGTAGCAAAATGGTACATAGTTTTGACAATTTTCTCTATGGAAGGTCATTTGAATTGATTTTTAGCAAAAAAACTAAGTTTATTATTTAAAACTTTAAATTTTGTTGCAATTTCTTATATTGTGCAATTTTAACAAATTTTATATCTCATTTATAAGACATGCTAGGAGTATAGTAGTGCCTCCTAGGTTTTGAGGAGGGTCCTAAGACAAGAAGAGGTAACTTGCAAAAAATACAAAAATACAAAAAAAATTGAACTTTTTTTGAAAATAAAAAAATAAAAAATAGTTTTTTTTTTATAGGAGGGCTCCTCGGATTTTAAGGAGCACTTTGCAAAATCCATAATGGGCCAAAAATGACCTCCTCAATTCCGAGTAGGGTCCTAAGACAAGAAGAGGTAACCTTTAGAAACAAAAAACACAAAAAAAGGAAAAAAATTAAAACAAAATAAAATAATAAAAAAATTGTAGGAGGGCTCCTCGGATTTTGAGGAGCACTTTGCAAATCCCATAATGGGCCCAAGATGACCTCCTTGGTTCCAAGGAGGGCCCTAAGACAAGAAGAGGTCACTTGCAAAAACTAAAAAAGCTAAAAATCTAAATTTGGGAAAAAAATAATATGAAGAAATTAAAAAAAAAAAAAAAAAAGATTTAGGAGGGCTCGCCTGATTTTAAAGAGCACTTTGCAAAACCCATAATGGGGCCAAGATGACCTCCTTGGTTCCAAGGAGGGTCCTAGAACAAGAAGAGGTAACTTGCAAAACAAAAATAACAAATAAAATTCTTGAAAAAAAAAAAAATCTAAAAATCTAAAAAAGTAAAAATAAATAAAAAGTAAAGGAAGACTCTTTGGATTCTAAGGAGGACTTTACTAAACCCGTAACAAGCACAAGAAAACCTCCTTGGTTCCAAGGAGGGTCCTAGGCCCCCCCTATTTGGTTGTGAACACTCACTGCTCAAATCTAGTTGCTCACTGCTTGCTGCTCAATGCTCATCGCTCCCCACTCACATTCTAGCTGTGCTGTAACATTCAGTAGCCTAAAGAAAGATTGCCAAGCTGCCTTTCTTCTCTTTAAGTATCATCCATGAACTTTATCTTGAATTTGTTTTTTATTTTATTTTATTATTATTATTATTATTATTTTTCCAGATTTCTACTCTAGTTCAAGGTATGAGACATATGTCCTACACTTACTACTAGACTAGAAACACATAAACTACAATCTTTGCAACATTCTGCAAATCAAGTTATAGTACACCATGACTCTATGGAAAAAGTATCTCATTACTTTTTCCATGACTCCAAAAGAGCATTTATTTTTTAGTGACACATTTGTAGGTACTAATAAGCTATGATTAAAAAATAGCGGATATGAGTTTTTGTTACATAAGTGGAGAGAATATATATAGGTTCTAAACCTATAGCACCTAGCACATACCTATTTGTTTAAAATAACTGGTTCATTACATGTCTTTAAAAAAGATATATGATCCAACACCATTTTTATATTAATATGCTTAGACATGAGTTATTTATAATTTGGCAAACACATCTTACTTAAACTTTACTTTTTATTGAGATTTGGTCTAACAAGGACAAGGCTGGGAAATCTGAAGTTCTAGTCTTGATTAGTGGTTGATATAACTAGCTCTTAGGCTAAATATATGCTACCTTAAGACACCTAATCCGTGCTAAGACTACTTGATCCCTCTGACGAGATCTACTTTTACAACTCTGTCAGTTAACAAGGCTCTTTTTGAAAAAAACATGAAGCACTTTGAGCGGTAACAGCTCCTCTTCGGCTTTTTCTCTCTCGTTGCAAACCACAACATGTTTACTCTTCACTCTAGCTTTCCATCTGTAACTCTAGCTGCACGTAGTAGGCTTAGTGCTCCTACGCAAGCTCTACCTCAGCAATTTTGTATTTACACACGGTGACAAGAACGCACTGATTGATTAGTTGCCCTCATGCTTGGAGCTCCCAGGAGGTCATGGCGTTGTCTAGTCAACCAAACTCTACCTAGATTTTTTTGCTTTGAATTTTTCTGAGGGTATTTGATGTAATATTTTGTTTTTTCATATGCTTGCCATGTGATGGCAATAACAAGTGATTTGGACTATTGACACCTATTGCATCCTCACTCAACTAACATTGGATTGTTGGGCTATTTGAGATGGGCACAGGTGAGGTCCAAATCCTCTCAATAATTTTGCCAAATTTCAAAACTCTTACTTCTCCCTCAAAGAATACTTGTCTACTTCTAAAACTTTGCTTTAGTATACGTCTATAATCCAGGTACTGTAAACACGTTTTATTTGTTTTGCGGTAAATTCCTTTTCTGTCATTCAAACTCTATACAGCTCTTGCAGACCTTTCGGCAGTAGACGCTGGATTTGGTTAAAAAATTTCCTACCTATTCTATAGTATAGAGGACGCTTTGTATGATGACTATAAACACAATGGTTGCAAAACCGGTCTCAACAAAGCCTGCTACACAGCAACCACTAAGAATTCTGTTTCTTGGCTTTGAACTAGGGATGCTGTATAGAGGCCTCTGTTTTGAGTAATTATAAATAGCTGCAAAGCCTTACAGCATGTTTGATTATAGCTCACTGTCCCCACTGATATGGAATTTTTTGGAGAATTGACATGTGTTGCATAGCCATACGGCAAGTCAGATTCTGGCTCAGTTTTCCCACGGTGAAGGAAATGACCCACCAAAAATTGCCAAGTCATTCTTCAACTTATGCTAAGTTACCTGTGCATGAGTAAATATTTGCATAACCAAGCTTGCTTTCAAAACTACTGATTCACTTACTCGTCTGTGGAGACTTATGGTTATTTTTCTCTGCTTATACTTCTTTCTGCCGTTACAAAATCTTAGCTGGTGTACATAGTTAAGCTCTTTTATTCTTTTTTTATTTTCTTTTTTTTAACACACCAGATAATACTCGCACATGGAACAGGCTTGCTGGCTTTTTAAGTTTTCTTGTCAAATGTTAAGTTATTGTTTTTATGCATGACCTAAATGAAACAAGAATATAGCAAAATCACTCTCAAAGAAAAACACGCAAGAATCCTCTCAAGGCAAGGAAATGAGAAATTTTACTCTTTCTAGAACTGATAAAAGACCAGATAGGTGCCCAAATTCTGGGATGTGCTAGATATAACTTTTTTTTCAAGATTTTTATTTAAGAACAAAACACATGATAAGAGCCACATATAATACTTAGTCATTAGAACATGATTATAGTTTGTTGGTAGGTTTTGTTCTTTTTTGTAATAATGCACCATGATTATTGAATAAAGTACCTTGTTACTTGTTCTAAATCCCCAAATAGAGCTAGTTTTATTATTTAAATAAATAGAGGTTCCTAGAACTACTATTTTTACTAAGTACAATAATTGTTACATATAGATGCAATAAATATAGCTACATTCTTATATATTGTTGTTTCTTTACACATAATGGGTTTGCTTTTGTAAAATGGTCTTGACAAAATGACCTAGATATAAGTAACACACAAGGCTAGCCTAATGGCTACTTTTGACGCATACTTCTTGCATATAGAAAGGTTTAGCCCTAAAAGCATATTACAATACTTGCATAAGTCTTGTTTTACATACATATGTTCTTGACCAATTTTACTCTCTTCTATCTAATAGCTTATAATGGTCTTGAGTAATATGGAAGCTTCCATTGATTAATGTGCTTCATTGATTAAAGTGCTTATGGTTATTCTATTTCAACACTTAGAAATGGAAAAGCTTTAATTTTCACTTAACCGACAGTTGGTCTAAACTTTTTACTAAGTTAAGATTAACTGAGCATGTTTGCATACTGACATGGGGCTTCTCTCATACTAAAGGCTGATGGGCCGTAAGTGATCTTAGGCATGGTTGTTCACATATTTCCTCAGCTTTGCTACGTGGATGGTATAGCTGCATGGCTTTTTGCCTTTTGAGCAGCCTCTCTCAGTTTATTATAGCAAAAAAACTACCTTATTGCCATGCTCTCTAGTATTGGGCTCTCCGGAGCAATGCCTTGTCCATAAATTGACACTGAGCTAAGGCTTGTTCAAGCAAACTAATGACCTTCTGAGCCATGCCTTTTCCCATTACTACAGATCGCTATCTCAAAGTTGCTTACAACAAGTGTTCTCACTCAATGGCGTATTGTTTTCTATAATCTTCTCTGAGGGCTTCAAGCTTACCCACACTTGGTTTTTGCATCCTCCGCATGCACTGCTGACTTCTTGGTTTTTCACGCTCTTGTTGCAGTACTTGCAATACCTCGCTACAATATTTTACACACGGCCTTTAGTCTGGTGGTACATTTGGAGAGTTTTGTCCGTGATCATAACCACTACACAAGCAAGTCATGCACAAGTTCTTTTGACTATGAAATTTTCTTGTGGTTGGTTGTAGAATTGATTAGTTTGCTTGTATGTTTCTACCTTGTGAAAGCTATAACATGCATTATGAGCTGCTGACACTTGTTGCATCCTCACTAACCTCACATTGTGGTTTGTTTGGGTTTTTGGGATGGACACAAGTGAGGCCCATATTCTCTTGGTGAATGCGACAAACTCAAAGATTTCTACACCCGAGTCTACACCATGATTCCCATGCACTCTTCAAATTCTAACTTTGTTTTAGAATCACGTGTACTTCTTCTGTAGTTATAAGTTTTGAATACAAATTGTAGAACGTGTCTTCTCCTTGAAATCTCCACGCTGTTTTTTCCTATTATAAACTCTATTTACAATAGCTTCCTTTGTGTGACATGAGTTTTTATTTATTTTATAAAAAACATGTGAGGGAATGACCCATGCTTAATACAGTACATGCTTTATGTTATAAGCTTACTCAGTCTGCTTTCACTATTGTGGTGAAACCCATCATGGAGAATGGAACTAAAATGTTTTTTTTAAACATTACCACCGGCTTTCAAAGCTTTGGTGCAGATCTGGTTCCTTCTTGAGTCAATTTATGATGCTTTGCATACTGCTTATTTGGTATTTAAGGCGTACCACCTCGATACCAAATTTCTGTTCTTTACAACAAATCTATTGTATGCAATTTGTTACATAGCTTCTTTATACGTCTTTAGATACAACTTTTCTATATTGTCATAGTTTTATAAACAAATAAGAAAGAACATTCTCATGAATACTTCTTTCTCAAGTTTCTTATACAAGAACTTGCAAGGATCTTATTCTAGAATTGATAAAAGTATGGATAGATGTTTAGATTTTTGGGATGTTTCAAAAAACGCATTTCTTTCTTTCCTAACATGGTTGGACCCCCACATTGACGTATGTGCACTAAATTGGGCCTCTCTAACAAATTCAGCCAAGTGTCCCTATAGTTAAAGACGGTGTGGAATATTCCACACCTTTTCATCTTGTGGGCAGTGCAACTAAAATGTGAGCGAGGAGTGGTGAGCGTTGAGCGGTGAGCAGTGAGCAATTAGATTTGAGCGGTGAGTGTTCACATTTTATTTTAAAATATTCATTTTGAATAATAAAAAATGAAGTTAGCCCATAAAATAGTAATAAAACAGCTATTAAAATTGAATTGATCATCAAATAACTTAGAGGAAGAGAGTTGTTATAAATTCATGGGTCATTGAAAGAAACACTTCACTATTTTGTGTCAAACACCCTTAATACTAATAGTACTAGGTAGTACTACAAGCTTTTGAAATAAAAATTTCAAAAATAAAATAAAATATGGAAAATTTGTCAAGCACTTAAAGTAGCAAACTGGTGAAAATTCAGACCTAAAAAGATTTTACTCTAAAAGTTATGCACAAAAATAGAGGGCCAAAAATCACCAATAAAAAGACAATTTCCTTCTTTATTTTTAGAAAATAGTAAAAAAATTCAAAAAAAATAAAATAAAAATGGCCACTTTTAATCTCCCTCATTAGCTTGAACTGATGCAATTACTTTTGGAAAAAATGTTTTGGTCTTTCACCAATGGACAAAGAAAGGATGCTCACTTTGAGTAACTGTGCAAGACAGAGAAATTGGAAATTTGAAAAACTGGTTGGTAGATATGTGTATCTTTGCTTCATGAAGCTCTTCTCAAATTTGTGGGCCCAAATTCAAATTTTATGACCCAATGTAGTACTGAAAACTATCAAAACAGCAAAGGTAGACAAGCAATCTAAAACCAACAAAATGTACCAAAATAATTTTTAAAAATTCCCAAAAATTAGGGAATGTTTGTAACTTCTACCTCCACTTTCTTTTAAATTTTTGTTTCAATTCCACTTCTCAAGCAAAAGATATGATCCTATAACATGTTGCCCAGGGGGTAGGGGACAAAATGCAAGACACCCGTTTCTTGCAATCACCCTCATACATTGTCCAAATAAGGGTCGTAAAGAAAAAAATGGTAGAAATTCTAGTTTATGCACATGAAAGGAAATTTGAAACGGATGAAGAATGAATATTAGTCATTCATGATAAAAAACATTCATCCAATCATCTAATGAATGAGATTATGATGTGAGTTTTGGACACATAATGAATAGGCATGCATAATTAGGATGTTAAAAGAAAACCTCAAAATTCAAGGAAGCTTCAAGCTATGATATATTAACATTTACAAGTTCACTTGCACACTACAAATTCCCTCTTTGAACCAAATAGAGCGGGAGGGGGGGCTTAGGACCCTCTTCAAAACCAAGGAGGTCATCTTGGGTGCAATATGGGTTTTGCAAAGTGCTCCTTGGAATTTGAGGAGCCCTCCTACAAAAACAAAGAAAAAATTTTCTTTTCAAAAAAAATTCTCAATTTTTTGTTTTTTGTTTTTGCAT
This sequence comes from Ulota crispa, assembly GCA_963920765.1. Classification (NCBI taxonomy): domain Eukaryota; kingdom Viridiplantae; phylum Streptophyta; class Bryopsida; order Orthotrichales; family Orthotrichaceae; genus Ulota; species Ulota crispa. Next base: position 1,791,853 of record OY987251.1, on the reverse strand, counting down.
GTTACCTCTTCTTGTCTTAGGACCCTCCTCAAAACCTAGGAGGCACTACTATACTCCTAGCATGTCTTATAAATGAGACATAAAATTGTTAAAATTGTACAATATAAGAAATCTCAACAAAATTTAAAGTTTTAAATAATAAACTTAGTTTTTTTGCTAAAAATCAATTCAAATGACCTTCCATAGAGAAAATTGTCAAAACTATGTACCATTTTGCTACTAAGTTAATTTGAAAATTATGTTGAGTTAAGCAATTCAATTCAAAAGAACACAAATTTTCCTAAAATATTTTGTTGTGTTTATGCTACTTTATTTGGAATCTAAAAAGGTAGACTTTGCACATGTCAAAAAATGTAAATCTTATTTGAAAAGACTTGAAAATTCTTTGCTATATTACAAGTTGCAATGTGAGCTTGAGCTACCCTATTTGGAACCTAGGATGGTAGAGCATGCACAATTGAAGAAATGTAAATCTTATTTTAAAGCAATTGACAATGCCCTTTGTAATACTACAAATTGCAATGTGGACTTGAGCTGTTTAATTTAGAACCTGGAAATGTAAAAAAGGCACATGTAAAAACATGTTAATTCAATACTAACCCCTAAAGGACCAAGCCCTTTTTTCTGCAAAAATCACTGAAAACTGTCACTTCTAGGGGATGAGTAAGAGGGTAGATTTTTTTCTATTTTTTTGGAAATCCAACCAGAAGATCTTGCCTTAAACTAGAAGAGGTACTTGTAAGAAAAAAATCAGCTCTTCTAGATGTAGAGGAGTGAGATATTGACTTCTAAAGTGCAAAAAAAAGATTTTGTCCTTGCTGCCCAAAAATTTCAGAAGCCTTTGACTGCTTCTATATAAAAAAAAAACTCTACGCAAAGTTGAGGTTTATTTTTTTCCTTGTACAAGACCAAATTAGGTAAGTGTAGGAAAATTTTCAAATCAATTGGAGCTATACAACACATGGGAAAAAATAGTAAGTAAAAAGAAGTAGAGAATGGGTCAAAACACTAAATTGTTAAGAATTTGATTATTGAAATGAAGAATGCAAATCCCAACAATTATAATGTTGTGATAAACAATCTACTTCTTTTTGTTTAATTTTTTTTCCAAAATATTGCAAATTGAGTAAAATAAAGGACTTCAAAGTTTATTTTAGAGTAGAGAATCCATAACTGCCCACAAACAAAAACTCCTCATAACTTTCATCTCATTGATTGAATTTGAATGTTTCAAAGCTTTCCACATATTAAAAAATCTAAAGAACCAATTCCAAATTTTTATTTTAAAAAAACATGAATTTTAAAGAATATTGTTGGGCAGCCTGGGTTGGCAGTGTTCCCCAAATTTTCATAAATTTATGCATAACTTCTTTGTCAAAAGTCAAAATGAAGAAAAAATTAGATGCCCACGTAGATCTTTGAATTCCCTACCTTCAATAAAAGTTTCAAAAAATCTCACAAAGTTGTTTAGCCACAGGTACATGCCCAAAATCCCATTTGTCCGCCAAATAGACAATGGTCATTTATGGGTTAAAGCATTTGATACAATCTCTTATAATATTATAAATTGCAATGTGGATTTGTGCTGCCCTATTTGGAACATGAGAAGATGGAACATTCTTGTATTTGATCTTTTTTCTTTCAAAAAGTGGATACCTATGAAATTTTGTATTCTCTAGTTTTTGAGTACGTTGCCTTGAATTTTAATTATAATGTATCATTCTAAATGCATTAGCATCATATTTGTTGTCCTCCTTTCATCTACGTTCATCCGTTTCCTTTTTATTCATTCAATATGATTCTTCATTTGTTCTTTTCAATGCATGGTTTTCATACCACATCAAGAAAAAAAGTTCTTGTAATGACTACTTTTGCATATTGACAATTGTATGAAGTTCTTTAAATTATCATTTCCAACTTCCAAATTCTCAAGAATTTTTGCTCACTGCTCACCGCTCACAGCTCAATACTCATTGCTCCTTGCTCACACTTTAGCACCCCTGCTTTGGTGGATGGAATGATATGGCATGTTCCACACCCATTCTTTTGGAGGGAGGGCACGCATGTTGATTGCTAATGAATGTTATGATCCTTCATTTTGTATTGTTTGTAAGTGTTATTTGATAATTTGATTTAAATTTGACCATTATGTTAGCTTTTGATTTTGGAAGTTCATATGTACACTTGCTTGAATTTTGCTTATAAGATTTTATCCCATCATCAACATATGTTTTTATAGCTAGAAGCCATATTTTTGTATAATGGTAAACAACTTTGCAATATGATTTTGGTACACTTGATCTTATACATTTGGGGAAGTAGAATTTGTGAATTGATTTGTGCATTTTGATAAAAGAAGTCCCAAAAAATCAAGGAAAATCTTGGTAGACAATCTTATACACAATTTGGAAGGATTTTGAATGGACAAACTGATGTATAAATTGTTGTAGTGGATGAAGTGGTATGATGATGCTAATAAATTTGATAGGAAATTCATAAGCCCATGACAACAACCTAAATTTAAAAAAAAGCACAGAACAGTGGCAACCATATATTTACATCTACAAAAGCATGAAACTCCGTCAATCCTAAATCCTAAGTTTGTTAACTCACACAATAATGTAAATTCTTAATTGTAAGCATGCAAAACCATAGAACAATTTGAATCCCACATTCTAAACTTGCAAAGGCATAGAATGACTAAAACCCTAAATTCTAACCATGCAAAAGCATAGAACACTTTAAAACCTAAACCCTAAACTTGCAAAAGCATAAAACCATATAAATCACAAACTTGAAATTTTTTCTTTGTAAATTACAACAAAAGACAATACGTAGATCCAGAACACTTATATTTTCATTCATAATTATTTAAAATAGAAATTGCAATCACCCTAGTTCCATGAAGGCAAACTTTAATACCCTAAATGTACACTTAGTTTGAGGTGAAATCGGTATATTTCTCTTGATATTAGCACACAATATTCAACAATTATACTCCAATGTATATCACGGATACTTTGGTTTTTTAAAATACTTCATGTCACTAGGCATTTGGGATGATTATCATGGCACAATAGGCAATCTTACATTTGAAGCAACTTTTTGCCCCAATCATTTATCATTTTGATATGGTTTACCTTCTACTAAAATTTTTTGGAAACGTTGGATGCACAAATGTATGAAAAAAACACCAATATATCCTATAGAAGTGAGTGAGAAGTGATAATAGTAGATTATATTGGATAGTTTAGGATTTATGGGCAGACTTGGTTGATTCAAACTATATGGATTGCAATCTTGTATGCAAGTCGCTCAACCAATGATAGATCATAAACAAGGTCTCTAAACCTTTTTACTATACAACATAGATTTGCCAAATCTTTGTTGTTCTTGCTGCATCAACACGGTTCTTTTCTCCACTTTGCTAAATCTTTGTCACTTTGGTTGCATTGTTGTTTGTGCTCCATCGTTGTTTTTGCTGCATTGACACGTTTTGGTTGAGTGTGCCCCAAGCAACAGTGGTGTCCAATGCGGCACTCTTGTTTAATGCGACTTTTCTTCTTTGAAAATTGCATCTAAACAAAGCAGAAAAGAATTGAAAAGTTTTCCACAAGCAACATGTCTAAGTTGAGTGCGCCCCCATCTGCAGCATTGTCCAATGTAGTGCTTTCATTTGATGCGGCGCGGCGCTGGCTTTTAACCCCTCAATGTTTGAGCGTCCCTCTGTGGCCAATACAGACTATTTTTTGTGTATTTGAAGAGGTTGATGTGCGTGGAATTCTATAGGGTTTGGAGAAGTTCATATTTGCACGGTCCCTCATGTTTTGGGATGTTTGGTAGATATAGCAAAGTTGTGTGCATTTTTTGGAGAGCTGTTGTACAGATTGGGGCATACGCATACATGTTTTAATGGGGAACTTGCAAACATGGAGGATAGGCAAGGTCAAGAACAATTTTGGTGTCTTCCAAGATGCCCATGTGGTATTGGATTTTGTTTTTTTTGCAAAGCCTAGATTTTGCAATGTTGCCACAGTGAGCTAAGCGGACGTCCCTCCCTCTCCTACTTGGCACTTGTGGTTGATTTGTGAGCAGGGTAATCATCACAATGGGTGATTTACTGAGTTCCAAGCTCCCTCTTCCAATGGCTCCAACCCAAATTTCTCACTAGAATGGTGAGGAATTGGAACTCCTAGCTGGTGTCTTGAATTCTTGTAAGGCTGGCTGTAGTTGCAAAGTCTATAGCTCTAAACTTTTTAAATGCTAAACTTTGTCTATTTTCACTTTTTCTATGGTAGTATCGGCATTTAAGGGTTAATTGTAGGGTTTTGGAGATGCAAAAGGGCTAAGCAGTATATTTATAGTATTAGTAACTAATGCCGGCTGAATAATAGTTATATAACCGCTATAGTGGGGGATGAAAGAGGCAAAATCTGAAGTCAATTGAAGTTGCAGTTGGAGAGGAGAGCTCCTATTGGTGTGTGTGAGAAAAAGGTGAGAATAATTGATTTTTCTGTATTCTGATGAAGCGGTTGAATGAACTCTAATTTTAGATTTTGCTATTGCTTGTGTGTGTTTGTTTATTGTGTGGTGTATGTATGTATGTTGTTTGAACTAGAGTTGATTGATTGATTGAGAATTGTGTCGTGTATGAGTCAATTGGAGTATATGACTGTGTTTATGAGAATTAATTGTGTTATACCAATTGACGATTCCGTGTTAATGGATGTGTTATCCATGGTTGTTGAAATATTGTGATTGCTGGAGTGATTGGAATTGATTTTGAATGTTTGTGTATGAGAGATTGAGAACTATTGAGATGTTATGAGTAATTGGAGATTTGGATTAAGAGAGTATGTGTTCAGATTTATTGGTTGAGTTATGAATGTGTGCTTGAATTCTTATGATTGATTTAGAACTATGAATGTTTGATTCATTGCTGTTTGATTATTGAGATCAATCGAGAGATTAGAATTCATATCTATAGAGACCAAATTCAGAGATAAAATGTTGAGAGAAAATGAATTGAATCTGATCTGGTTCAGTAAAGATAAATAAATCAATAGTAGATTAAGAGTAATCTTGAGTGATTTACAGTGATTTGAATGAGGGCCATATGGGCTGATTGAGAGTAGAAATCAATAGAATAAGGAAGTTGATTAAAAATTGAATGTAATGTGGGAGATCACAAGGTATTTTAAAAGAGAGCTTTCGAATCAATGGAAGGCTGTGAGAGCTTGAGATTAAATCAATAGGATTTTGAGAGAATAAGTGAGAATTTCAATAGTTGTATATGACAAGGCTATGACTGGAATGTAATGAGTGATGTTAGCTATAGTCATAGGGCTGAGTTGTAATTCTTGATTGCTTGAATATGGATTTCTATGGGATGTCGCAGCACAAGAAAGTACTTATCCTCTTATTAGCATTAAAATGTGTTAAAATGCCAACAAGGTGACTTGTTTATCGTTCCCACAGAGATTTAGTTTGTAAACCTTTAAGATGACCAGAACAAGATTGGAAAATCCTGTTTAGAATTTGCAACAACACACAAAGACAAATACACACACAAAACAACCAGAATACTTGGACGATTATCCAGAATCCTACTGGGTGATTGCAAGAATGACATGTACTACATTTTGTCTCCCTCACCTTCTGCAGCTTGTTTTTTGCTTGTAGCTTTTGCAAAAGAAGTCATATTGACTTGTCCTTTTAGAATAACGTGAACATACAAGTTATTGACATTCAATGATTTTTTAGTGCTTTTTAAAATTATTTTGCTATTTTTAAGCAGCCCCCAAATGGGTGTCTACCTTGGCCATTTTGGGAGTTTTTAGTACTATTTTGGGTCCAAAAAAGCTTTTCTAGGGCTATAAATCAAGGATATTGTATATGGAGCATGTTTACATGCATTTACAAAAGGGTTTTGCAAAATCATAAATTCCATGGCATCTACATTGTCTCAAAGTGGACATCCTATCTCTTTGTATTGGCAAAATGTGAAGAAATTCCTCATCAAAGCAATTGTACCATGTGAATGGGCTTAATGGGTTCTCAAATGACCAGTTTTTATTTTATTTTTTTGAATTAATTTACTATTTTCTAAAATGCAAGAAAGAAATTGGCTTTTTAAGGTGATTTTGTTTTGCACATAACTTTTAGAATAAAATTTTTCTAGGTTTGAATCTTCACAAGCATGCTATTCTAAGTGCTTTACAAATTTTCCATGTTTTATTTTATTTAAAAAAATTATTCCAAAAGCTTGATAGTACTATTAGTACTACATAGTATTAAAGGTTTTTGAGACAAAACAGAGAGGTCATTCTTGCAACTACCCTGCTATTGAATCTAGATCCGGCTATGACACTTAATTATAATGAGAGAAGTTTAGCCTCTATAACATAGGGTTCCGCTATTTGATTAAGGAAGGCAGCATGATTTCCTACCCTTTTATAGTTTATAGTGAATGAAGTATCACTAAACAATACAACAACAAAGAACACAAGGACAATAGAATGTAATTACTTCCTCACAGCAAATCCGGAAGTGATTCCAGATGAGCACGTCACTCAAGAAACCCTTACAACCCCAAATTACTACAACAACGGACCTTTCCTGATCCTATTCCTGATGCTAAAATGGTAACCAAATACCTAAAGGATTCCTGTTCCTTTGCTCACAATCACTCTTGGTAGTAGTGGAACCTCTCAACCATCAACTAGCATGCATTAGGATCGCTATCCAAATTGCACATAATTTAAGATTGGCTATCCCTCACAAGAGTATCCAAATCATAAATACAAACAAAAACTGCCCTTTAGAACACGCAGTTTTCCAACCACCTTAATAATGCTACAGAAATGTGATCAGACAAGATTCGGGGACTATCTCTATTTCTTTTACACTCAACTTCTAGCTACCGGCACAAAACAATGGTTCTAGCACTACCGGCACAAAACAATGGTTTTAGCACTACCGGCACAAAACAATGGTTCTAGCACTACCGGCATACCAACATTGCACCAAATCATCAACTCAGGACTCTGAAGTGGAAATCCAAAATTTGTTGTGCACAAAGAGAATAAAAAATATAAAAGTGCCCGAAGAAACAATGGTATAGTTGCCCCTAATAACTAATCCTTAGAAATCATTGAAAAGCTTCCGAAAGGAAAAGTTACTGATCAGAGAATGACACATTTCATTCTCTGATCCACAAAAAGTAGGTCTAGATTCTCACCGCAAGCCCTAAAGGTGGATCTCAGATCCTCAATTCCAAGATTTGCAATCCTGAAAGTAGCAAGACAAGAGTCCATCTTTAAATTCCTGTAAAAAACCTTGTCTTTATTTCAAATTACAAACTACCACTCTATACTAGGTGATAGCTAACTCTTCTTCTTCTTCTTCTGTGCTGCAGGTGCTGCCGGTTTGGCAGCACTCTGACATGGCCGGGGTCGCCGCACCGGAGCTCAAGAACTTCCTGTCGCTTTCCCTTTCTTCTTCAAGCGCTTTCCTTTTGTTAGTCTTACAGCTTCTGGGTCCATGTCCCCAAAAGATTCTGTCACAATCTCGGACTCCTCCTCACAACTTGTGCCGGAGGTAGAGGGTTTGTCATCCAAATCAATTGTTGAAACTGGGGAGGTTGACTCTCTAGAGCGTTTAGGAGTAAGTTTCCTCTTGACAAGACTCGATACCTGGACGACACCTCCACTGTCAGGAGTTACCTGGGTCTTACTCCGGGTACGTGATTTGGGCGTAGATCCTTCTCTTGGTCCAATGTCAACCTTGTTGGGCAACCGCATGGAGTGATGAGTCATCACTGCATCTGGTCCCTCCTTAGCAGCAAAACGAGGCGACGAAGGAAGTGGAGTTTTTTGAGAAGGTATGTCTTCATTCTCCCTCTTGGATCCTTCTCCCTCTTGGATCCTTCTCCTTCTTCCAGCTTCTTGCCCAAGCCACGCAGAATCGTCCGTATCTCTTGTAGCGCTTCTTTTATCTTGCCTGCATATTCTACCAACACCCCCACAAGCTTGGGACTCATCACTGATCCCATCTTCAGTACCCCCTCATTGAACAGCTTAGCCTTGGCCACCACGTCCCCCGGAATGGCGACCATACTCCGGAGCCGAGCCATATCTTGGTAGGCACGTTGGGCTAATTTGTCTTCCTCCAATTGCTGTCGCAGTTGAGAGGTGACGGCTGTCACTTGTTCGGATAGGTTTTGCACCTCTATCCGACTCTTCTTCCTAGTCCAATAGAGATCCTTCACCATATCATAGAACTCATTTTGATGGACAGAATTCGTCAATACAAGTAGTTTGTAGAGAATATCTCTATCAGACATGACTACCTCATGGATTCCCTGAATCTAATTAATAATGTCAGAAAAATGTTCCTTATCTTGGTAGTTCATTGGGTTTTTCTTGATTGGCTTTGCCGGAGATTTTGAAGCCTCAGCAGGTTCCTTGCCCTTCCCTTTGGCTTGCTTCTGTCTCTTCAATTCAAAGGACTTTTTTGCTTCTACTTGCGGTTCTACTTCTTGCTCCGCTTTTAGTTCTGGTTCCAAGGTGATGTCAAATCTCATCATTACCTTGGTAGCTTCATAGGTGATTAGGCTCTACTCTCCTTGTCCTTTAGCAATTCCAGATGTTTATACAAATGGAACAAGAAGGGACTGAGCTCTAACGGTTTAGTGTTCTTTATCAACTTCACTAATTTCAACACTAAATCTCTTACAACTATCTTCCAATTCACCTCTTTCTCCAAGGAGAGTGCACCAAAGATAGTGTTAGCGTAGGTAAGGGTAAGGGTGGTTGGTTTGTCCGGAAGTAGAATAGGTATCAAGAACTCCAGGACTTTCCTATCTTGGAGATACTTACAGTTGGTAATTAAGTACCCGTTCTTCTTGTGAGGTTCTACAAAAAACTTACCCTCACTGTACTCCTCTCTTTGAGGGCAAAGCCCCTCTCCGGCACTTGCGAAAGAGTACACTCTTGTCCAAACCTCTTTCCACTAAATATCTGGATGAGCTTGTTTAGAATTGTTCCACTGACTTGCTGGATTCCCTAACAATTCCCTTACCATCTCTTTGTCTTTCAACCCCCAAGGAACCGTAAGGAATCCCTCACAACCCATCTTGCGCAGATCCTCCCCTAACATCTTTCTCTTGTCAAGATCTGAGGGAACCCCCTAAACTACCGACCTAAGCGCAATTGCCGCTTCCTCTCTCATCCTACCCATGGTTTCGGAAGAAGAAAACCTGCAACCAACAACTCACTCCACCAGATAGCCAACTGCTCACAGTGCCTCTACACTCGTCTCACAAAACAAATGCGCAAAAAGCAAGGATTAGCAATCACGATGAATGAGACTTTGAAAATGAACTCGCTTTCTCCTTGGCAAGCTCATGATCAAGATTTCCCTAGTGGACCATTGCAACCGTTCCTATAATAATAATTACGGGGTGAACCATTGCCATTATTGCTAATCCTTTCGTTAGTGATCGTTGATCACCAAGCGGCACGTTTACCGTTTCCGGAATTCTTCCCACTGGCGCGCTATATAACCCAATTTATAATTCTGGGCAAACGTTTCTGATTGAACACAAAACTATTTCAGACTTGGCAAGAAATTGTTAATCTCATATTAACCATTTTAACTACTTAAGGAATTGCAAAATTTTGTAATTGATAATTTTGATAAACTTCTCCTTTTTACTATGTAAAAGCAAAAAAATTATTTGAATAAGAAGATTTTACTTATTTTTATTCTCTAAAATCCTGAAGTTGACTTTTCAGGTTGCGACATGGGAGGATTGAACCAAAATATATAGAAAGTGATTATTCTAAGTGAGTTAATGTGAGAGTTAAGTCTATAGAATTCCAAGTGATTTAAGAATGAATGATTGAGAAGCTATAGAGAGAAAAGGAAAAGCTAATTAGATAGAATCTTTCTGGAATCTATAATTGAAGACCAAAATGAAGACAATGGAGCAGGTTGTTGATTGGAAATGGATTGAAAGCTAAAGCTAAAGATAGGAAACAAGACGATTGTTAATGAGTTCTTCCTTAACTTTTAATTATTATAGGGTATAAGTTATCCATTGAAAGGGTTAGAGCTTAGATCCTTTTTAATACTTTCTATTCTGCATTCTTTGGGATTTCCATAAGAACTTAGAAATTACAATAGCAATCTTTCCTCCCCGCGAACAAACTCTAACTAGGGATTTTATTATTCTTTTTAGAAAGTAAAAATCTATCTACATTGGCCCTTTACATTTTTGCTATTTCTTATCTTTGAATTATATTGGGAAAGGATCAAAGGTTGAGCTTGCGTATTCTACTTCTATTTGGCCATTGTAACATAAGGCACTTTCCATATTGTTGGGTTTTTAGTTGCAATATTTTTTTTATGGATTGCTATTTATCTATCTTCTTCTTGCTGTGCAAAGGGTCTTTTTGGAAGGAAATCCCTATCTTCTTGGGCTGACAATGGGTGTTTTGCTTGTCCACGTTGTCTTCAACTTTTTGGCTTTTAAGAACAATAAGCTAGACCTAATGGTGACTTTTTCTTTTTGCATGTAGCTATTTTGTTTATTTCTATGGTGTGTGATTTTCTATGTGATACTCCAAATGCTAATTACTGTATCAAGATTGTTGGGGATTTCTTAATGAAGATTAGATTTTCACTTGAAAACACAAGATCGCTATCTTGATTCATTTTCCTGCATTATTGGAGGATGTTGATGTTCCTTCATGTAATTGATGCCAAAGTTGACAAATTGTCGTAGCTTATACCTTAATCACTTTACATAGTCAAGAGATAGAATTGCAAAAGCTCTTTATGCATAAAATCCAAAGAGAATTCTATACCAACATTTGCAAATAATCTCAGCAAAATGAAGAAATTATCAGCTTCAATACCCGCCTTTCTAAGGTTGGTTCTTGATGCTTTTCTCTCATCATATTTTTGTTTATCTGCTTCACTCTTTTCAATGACTTTTTGTAGTGGCCCATGTGTAAACTGGTTGTATGATTAGCTTCCTTGTATTTGGCATTAGTGTTATATTCACACTGCAATTTTTACTTTGATTGAGTTTTGTCCATTATGGCTTCTCTAGGATTCTAGCTAGAAAACAAAGTTTAGGTCTGATCAAGTAGATTGAGAGTAAGGAATCCATTTTTAGCCAAATTTTTTGCTTCTATGTGTTAGAAGTGAATGAACTGGCAGAGATACATATTAGCAAAAACATACAATTCATTAGTTAAATAAAGGGGTTAAGGAGGAAAACTTCAGTTTCCTCCTTGACCAAAAATTGGCATTCGGAATAGTTGATTTGGAGTGATATGGGGACTCTGGTGAAATTGGAGCCAAAATTGTTTCTAACCCAAACTCTAACGGACACTATCAAAAGCCAAACAGCAATGTTGAACGGATATAAATTTTGCATGATCACTGCAACAGTTGCAACGGTTGCCTTGACTTTTCAAGAATTGGTACTAGGAAAAGGGAGGATGGAGGTCATCTCTCTTACATGTTTCATTTCTCACCTGGATCCTATTGAGAGCAAATAGTTGTGTTATTATGTGTTTGTTGGGACGAGTGATTTCAGATTGTGGTTTTTTTCAATTCCTAGGGCGCCAGGAGATATGGTTAGGGTAGGGAGAGAAGAGGAAGATCATTCTTTTTTTCTCCAGTCAATGATTCCAGGTGTGCCTAAGGGTCAGAAGGAGAGAGAGCTCTTGGATGAGGATTTGCAATAGATTAGCTGCCACATTTTAATTCAAGTCTCGTGGAATTTGAGAGATGAGGAGGTGATGCAAGAGTTGATGGCAGATCCATCCAACAAGTGGGACCAGATCACAAGAGCCCAACCATCCAATTGTGCAGCCAAAGATTGGTGCACGGTATATAGTTTTCCGCCAAGGAAGAGAAGGAACGGCTTCCCAAACAGACAAGTTTGGAAATGGTAAGTTTTCTAACCTAGTTACTCCTAAGGACAGCTATGCTGTCACAAACTATGCCAATTAGAGGTACAAGAGAGTATTAGAGTTTCTAATCATGATTGTACTTCCAGAAAAACCGGCCTAGGTCACGGTCACTCTAGCTAATACCATATTTGGGGCGTTATCCGGGTAGAGGAAGGTGAATTGGGGGATGGTAGTCTGAGATGTAGTTGTCAAGATGTGTTTGGTAGTCGGGAATACTAAACCTTCCAATCTCAGTCTTTTTCTCTTCCACCTTTATAATTCTCTAGATTTGTTGGGGGATCAAGAGAGGAGGACTTATAAGGCTGCCAAGGTACTGCTACAATATGACATTATCTCGGAAGCAAAACTGGAAGTGTCGGAGGAGTCAAGAGAGGAATCTGAGGAACCGGAGAAGGAGAAAGTGGTCCAAGGAAAAGGTAATGGAGTGGCTGAGAGGGCAAAGAGGACCAAGGGGACAAAGCCAACTTGGACAAGTCAAAGGAAGAACAACCCTCTCACTAGAATCATGGGAGAAATGGAGGTAATTAAGGAGAATGTTTTGTGTGAGAGAGAATGTGTCCGGAAAATGTGTATAAAGATGGGTGTGTTTGGACTACCTGAATTGTCTAATGTATTGGAGAGTCTTCTACAAAATAAAAATGCAAAGAAGTTAGAGGGTCAGATAGAGGACTTGTCTGGCCATGTAAAGGCTCTTCAAGCCAAACTAAGACAAGATGCGGAGAAGGATAAATTAACCCTTGAGTCCTTGCAAGCCTTTGCTCGGCTCTGGAATTTTGTTGGGAACTTGGGTGATGTGGTAAACAAGGCCAAGTTGTTTGATGCCGGAGTTCTAAAAGAAGGATTGCAATTGGGGCTCAAATTTGTTAGTGTCTTGGTGGATTATGCGGAGAAGATGGAGGTGACTTTGCTAGAGATGAGGGCTATCCTGCATGGCAATGGTTCAAAACCAGAAACAAAAGAAGGATCCAGTCAAGAGAAGGAAGCTACTCCGTCCAAGAAAGTCCTAGCATTTGCTTTGCATACACACAGTGCCAAAGGACAAAGACGTCATGAAGACCCCAACGTCTGCACAATTGCCAAGCCGGGTTGATTTTGAAATTGAAGGAGAGTCTACACCCAAATCGCACACCAGAAGTCAGTCTTGGACAACAACAAAGAACCATGGCACCCCAAGTTTAGTGAAGCAAAAGACAACCAAGAAACCAGCAAGAGAGTCAACCTCACCTATCAAGATCAACCACAATGATGACTTGTCTTCATCATCGTCGGAGAATGAGGATGTCTCAAGTGATTTGTAAGACAAATCAAGAGACTTGAATCTAGAAGCTTTGTCTCTTGTGTGTAGGAAGCGTAAGAAGCAAAGTCAGGCATCTCGCAAAGGCAAGTCAGCACGTGTCACTCAGGCTTTAGCCAATAGGAGGCAACCGCCATGGAAGGGAGCGGCAAAATCTGTGGGGGCATCTTCAAAGCAGAGGAAGTAGACTTAGCTGCACCATAGCTGTAAGGGCAGGAGTAATTAGGAAAAGTAAATAAAGTTTGTTTACTTAGGAGGTTAAGTGTTAGTTGCTTCTTGTTGTGATGAACTTTGACAATCAAATTCAGATCTTTTGGATCTGAGATCCACTTTTGGTGGAACTTCGCTATGTGGAGGTAGGTCCAAATCTTTTTAGATCAGAGAATGAGATGTGTCATTTCCTAGTTGGTAGTTTTCCTTTAGGAAATTTTTAGGGTTCTTCAAGAATTAGCTATTAAGGGCGGAAGTAAGATTGATGCCTTGGGTGTTTTCATACTTTTGATTTCTTTTAATTCAAGCAAAATTCCAAAATTCCACTGCAAATTGCTGAGCTAATCACTTGGTGTTATGTTGGTATGCCAGCAATGCTAGAACCATTGTTTAGTGCAGGTAGCTGCGCGTTGTTGTGTTGTGAAGAAAGACTAACCCTTGGATTGTGTTTGATCCGGTTTCTAGAGCGTCACTGACATGGTTGGAAAATTGTGTGTATTGGAGGGTAGCTTTTGTTTGGGTTCGTGATTGCAAGACTTTTGTGAGGAATAACCACCCTTAAGTTGGATTCAATTTGGGTAGAAGGCTGGATGTATGCTAGTTGACAGGTTGACAAGGTTCCCCTACAACCAGAAGTAGTAGTGAGCAAACGGATAGGAAACTTCTAGTTGTCCAATTACCAATCTCAACCGAGGGAATTAGATCTAGAATTCTGGATAGGTTTGTTGTTGTAGTAAGTTGGGGTGATAGGGATTTCATGTGTGACCAGTTGGTCTAGGTTAGTTTTCAAGATTTGTTGTGAGGGAATACTTGCTTCTTGTTGTCTTTGTTTTCCTTGTTGTTTTTTTTAAGTGATACTTTAGCCACTTTAATCTTTGGAAGGGAAGGATTTAATGCATCTTTCTTTAATTCCAAATAGCAGACCCCTCTGACATAGAAGCTAAAATTCTAAAATTGGTTACTTTAATTACTGGAGTTGTAATCGGATCTAAGAGAGGTACAGGGTTTTAGGACACTCCTTTTGGGTTGACGGATAGTCATAGTAGTTTATTTTGTTGGAAGATAGAATTAGAAGTTAGATAGGACATGAATATAGAACTTCTGGTTCTTCATCTTGTGTGTGTGTGTGTGACAATCAAAACAAATACGGAATTCATGTTCCGGTCATCTTCTTAGGAACTACAAACTAAATCTTTGTGGAACAATACACAAGTCATCTACTTGGTGTTTTAGTCAATTTTAATGCCACGAGGAGGATTAGTGCTTACTTACAGTGCTACAATAGCTTTTGTGAGTTGGTCCCTCTGAAAAAAATTGAGACATTGAGTTGTTTTTAGGAAAAGGTGAAGTTATTTTTTCCATTTCTTTCAGCACACCTAATTCTCTTGTTTTGTGTTGCTTTATATTATTTTGACAAGAATTGAGCTACCTGCGGGAACAAATAAATATGCTATCTTCAAGATTCCTTTGTATCATATTTTTACTGTTGATTACCTCATATTCTTATTGCCTACTTTCCATACGGTATTCCCCTAGTTGTTGTCCAATGACGATTTGTTATCTAGTCTTCACTAGTGAAATTATTTTGTGCTAAGTATTGTTTTTTTGCTACAAAATTGGTGTGGATAATTGTTCTATAGTATTTTTTGAAGAAATGTAAAGTATTCAACCAACTTTTATACATGTGTTTGGGAGTAGGAGCATGGTTCTCAAGGTTCCACTTGACCCTACTAATGCAATATTTTAATTTCTCACAAAACCATCATGAGATTTGACCTTGATGAAAGGTTGAAAGCATCCAACTTTACATTTGTAAAAAAAATGTAGTCATCTTTGCTACTCAATCATTTTTTGGTTTGAAAAATATCTAAGGCCACTTCATCCAAAATATTCACTAGTAGAAATTTGTGTTGAAGTCAACATAAACTACATGATGTTTTCATGTTTCTAATGCAAATTTTTGCATTAGAAGCATGAAAACATCATGTAGTTTATGTTGACTTCAACATAAGTTTCTACTAGTGATTTTCATTGATCCTCACGTCCAACCTCGTGCATAGCTCAAGTTATTACATCATGAATACACCCAAATGGCACAAGTCTAAAAAGTCAAGGAGAACAAGTTGCAGGTACTACATGCTCTTCTTTTGTCTTTTATTCACTCTTCAACAATGATTCTCCAAAAAAATAAGCCCAATCTATGTTCTAAATGTACCTCACTACTAGTTTGAAATAGCCTCATACTTTTTACTTTGACCACCAAACAAGAAATAGTAACAGATGGTTTTAATTTGTGGTGAACCTTTTAACACAATGCTTTTCAATTGTTACCCTTTACGCAAACAAGCTATTTTTTTACTTGTGAGTATTTTCTAATCATCATTTGGCTGACAACCATGATTGTACATACATATGATATACCTCCTTCAATCATATGATGAGATCAACTCTTTTGATGCAGACATTCAGTTTTGGAACAAGAATAAATCCTTGGAAGGTTTATGAGCAGCCTTTTGTTGTAGTCAACTTCACGTAGTTCATAGTGTTTTTATACTTGCTGCACAATGAGACTTTGTGGATGATCATCTTCAATGCCGATATGGGTTGCTATATTGAATTCTGGAAAATAGGAAAGGCTATGCATATAGAGGTATCACCTGCGTGAACTCCTTATCCTTCTATGCCATCCAATTTGTAAGAGTCTTGTATGTTGATTGAACAAATCATGTGAAGAAAGCGAATATGTAGGTACAGCAAGTCAAAGTGGTTACTTTGATCATGTGTGTTATCTAAACTTCTGTGACTAATGCCTAATTCCTTGGCTTGTGATTGATTAGATTGATCATAGTTGGGGATATTCCATGCTTAAATTTAGTGATTAATATGCTAGAAACAAGACCAAGGAGTATGACAATTTGATAATGAAATTCCTTTTTTATTTCTCATATCGGCTAGTTGTTGGCTTTGCAATCTACTCACTTATGTACAAACGCTGCAAAAGTTGATACTCTTAGGTGCTAGAATCCCTAAACAGCTGTGAGTACACATTTGGTAAGTGCTAGGCCACTATTAATTTACATTTGGTGTGCTTTCAAAGTGTTTCCAAATCTTGATTGTATACTATTTCGACTAATGCAAATTGCACCTCTTGCTTTATGACTGCATTTGAGGTGCTGGTACTGACCCGTTAATGTATGCCATATGAATTTGGGGTTCATAATGATGTGTCCATAGCTTTTCATCAATTACAAGTTGCAGTCAATTGCTCACAGGCCTTGAGTCCTTGACAACAAATGACCTACAAATTCTTGAACACTATTATTGATGACATGTTTGCTTTTGTGATAGAGATGCCCCTTCTTCATTGCTTGTCAGTGTTTAGAGATGGTAAGCATCTACATTCTATTTCAAAGTAGAGCTTTAGTAGGTGTTTTACTTGTGATTTATAGAAGCAAATAGAGCTGTGTGCTAACAAGGCAATTTGTGATGCTTGCAGATATCATCTTTGTTATTTACTTATAACAGCACTAGGTGTACCCAATTGACAAAAAGCGTGTCAATGTGTTTGGATTTGGTGGAAACAAGAAAACCTAAGAGGCAAGGACAAGTCTCCTTAAAGGAACAGATGCTGCAGAAAGTGATGGAGCTAGAAAGATAGGTAGATGCCTTGAGAGCGGGTAAAATTGAGGATTTTGTTAAGTAAGACCTTTTAGGCATCAAGGGTGGAAAAAATAGTGCACTAGCAGTAGTAGGTTCAGTGTCTTCAAAAGAAGATAAGAAGAGTTATTAACCTTTTGTTTGTTTAATTTCTTTTTTTTGTTCATATTTGTAATCAAACACATGATTATGTTTGGTTCTATTTAGCTGTCTTTATTGTCTTCTATACTTTTTCCCCACATCCAGCGAGAGCTCCACGCTCACAAGTGTGTTGGCCTTGGGCTATTACATTGCTTCTAGTGCGATACCTTGTGATCATGGTCTCTTACAATGTTTAAGAAAGTATAACTATGTAAGCATTGTTGAGAGTTCATCTTTCTTCCCTCCCTACACTTGCTCTGCAATCTTTGCGGCATTCTTCAAAAAATCCATCTTGTTAGGTTCCTACAACAATGTATACCCTCTAGGACAAACTAGCAAGAGACAAACCTAGCTCATGTATTAAATATAAAAAAAAACCTAACTTCAAATCCTTTACAAAAAGCACAAAATTAAAACCAATCTAACACCTTCCTTCACAAAGACCTAAACTAACACCCATTTCCGCAAAAAAAACAAACAAGTAAACCCACTTTCAACAACAAATCTCCCACAAAATTCAAAAAATACAATTGACCATAGGTTGGATCTCTCAATGATTGGGTTGTTATAAAATGACAAAAGAAAGTTGAAAAACTTTTACAGACATAATGTAGCAAGAAATCAAGCTTAGCTTTACTTGCTTTATCCATGTTTGTACCTTGGAAAAAACTAGAAGGAGTAGTGTTTTTCAAATGTGAAGAGGGTGAGATTCTGAGAGTGGGTGAAGCTACAATAATCTAGTTCTCACAAATGCTGATTGTGGTATTAGCAATGATGCACAAGGGTTGGGAGGACTGACCTGAGAGTGAACGTGCACAAGAGCTTGAGCCAGAGAAGTGGAGAGAGAGACAAGTTTGACAAGGATTCAATTGTTAATACAAAATGCAGGTGAAAGGAGACAAAAAGTTCTCCTTGATTGAAAAACCTGCAACATCCTCAAACATACCAATTATTGGGAGAGAAAGAGAGAACATAGTATTTATAGCGGGAGAGGTAAGTGACAAGGGTCACAACTTCTCCGCGATGGTCTAGAAGCAACGTTGAAATTATGACCACCAAGAGCAGCCAAATGGCAACCCTCAGCATCATGCCTCCCCACACCACCCACGTTTGAAAAAAATTGGTTAAAAGAGGTCACATCCATAGCTTCAAAATGCAAAAACGAGGAATGAATTGCATTTTGATGTGAAAACAAAAACCAAATCAAAGTTGGACTGCTTGCTCCAAGTGCATAGGCACATTCTTTGTTGCAAATCTGTGCACCCGCCACTGGTTACGCTTCCCACCATCTCCTGCAAGTACTCGCGGGCAAGTGGCTATCACAAGCGCTTGTATTTCATGCTTTTTTTTCTTCCCCTCCGGATCACCTGCCATTGCATATCACAAATGCTACATCTGCAAGTTTTCTAAACTTCCAAATAAATCTTCCGGGATACAATTGCAGTTAGGTTGAAGAATCAAATTTAGCACATCCAACAATACCGATGAAGTTTCGAAACCTTGGCTAAGTCTATTGCTCACCACAAAATACCGTAGATGTACTCTACGGCGCGGCATTGATTGGGCCCTGTGGTCGTTCAAGGGTTAAATCAAAAACAAAACTGAAGTGCGGTGCCCAAGCTACATGTCTTGATTGAATATGTTTGATTTGAACGTTCCACTAAATGAAATACCAGGGTTACCACTTTAAGTGGTCCATTTAATTCAAAAATACAATTACTCAATTGAACGCTCCATTTAATTAAAAACCAAGGTTACAGCTGTGCACGGTCCATTTGATTCAAACTCATGGTTTCTCCTTTCAGCAATTTATTTAAATAAAAATCAAGGTTATTCCTTTGAGAGCTTCATTTAACCCTTAAACACTAGGCTAGTCATTATGACTAGCTTGGCTATAATATTTTACACTGTTCATTTTAGTGCCCAACAATTATAAAATATATTTTTTAGTTGCAGGAGTCAATAGTGCATGGTGTCCTCATGAAAATTACAAAAACGACAACTTGAGACCTATGACTATGTTTCTGAATCTTATCACAATTTAGATTACCTAACAATATGAATGCATCTGCTGAGATAATTTTTTGCCTTCCATGATGGACCATGTGTTTACAATCACCTCTGCAAAAAAATAGATGAAAAAAACTTTTTTTTGTAACACAAAATCTTTTTCTAGAGTTGGAGGGCATTTTTTGTCCTCCTCGACATTTAGGAGTTAAATAAAAAACAAGATCACCTCCTTTAAGCTTCCATTTAAGTAAAATGCAAGGTTACCCCTTTGCCCATATTTTTTACTTGAGAGTGTATTTAAGTAAAAACTCTTGTCTAGTACAATTTGATAAACCTCTAGCTAAATGCAGCTCTTTCTTCTTCTTCAAAAGCTGCTCTGGCAAAAAAAAAACCAAAATGCAGCACTAAACTCAAGGACTATGACACCACTCACATCCACCAAGAAAAAGCAAAAGCAAAACTACTACCAAATTTGCTGACACCTACTTCAAAGAGCCAACTCAACAATACAAAAGAGAAAAAAAGGGTGCAAAATATTTTTTAACAAGACAAAGAATTCGTTGAACCACAAGGTGAAATCTTTAAGAACGGTGACAATGAAAATAAAGAGGCAAACGCAAAGCTGTGTGGCAAGTCTCAATGCTATCAAGAGCGGTGCAATTGGCAGGAAAGTGCGTCATCAATTTTACCAAAAATGATTACAAGTTTTGGCAATAACAACCTAGATGCAAGGATGTCATATGGGACTAGGGTGCAAAAGCTCCTAGTTTTAATCCTTAAACATCCTCAAGACATAGTAGATATGTTGTTATATAATTGACATTTACTATCATCAAGATGTATTAGTTTTGGATCTTAAATAACTCATTAGAACTGCATTGATCTATATTTGAACTGCTCTGTTGATCTCAAATGTAATAAAGGTATGAAACTATGAATCCATTTCAAATACAAGAAAATACCTCATATTGTATTGATTATAACAGCATGCTTAAATGTATAAGGATTAAACTTAGTTTTTTTGGAGGTAGACAGATGTGCATCCAAAAATGCAAGTAGGTAATTGAAAATCAATTAGAATCAACAACATTTGTATCAAGGACACTGGAATAAAGGATACTTGAAAAAATCTCTAAAAATTAGAAGTAGGTCTCAAGAAGGAAAATTGATATGAATTCAATTTGATATGAATTTGGATTCATTGATGAGAAACAAATAATAAGAGATGTGAGCAATGGCTCCAAGAGATGCAGTGTTTTTAGATAATTCATTTTTAGTTATGTTTAAGTAATTAAAATTAGAAAAACTACAACTATTGTACGTTGGGAGCAAATTTGACTGTGAGCTACCAAATTAAATGTTTTTTGACCACAGCATAGTGTATATCAAGGTCAAAAAATTTAATTTGGCAATTCACTGCCAAATATGCTTCCAATGTACAATACAATATGATAAAGTAATGATAATTGCAAATGGTGACTTCCATTAAGTAAAAACCAAAACTAAATTTATAGTAGTGCATCAAAGCATTATAGAAACTTATAGGTAGCTCTAAACTTACCTAGCTGTTAAAGAAGCAAAATTTAAAGCATTCAAAACAAGAACATTCTTGAAATTAGCAGGACCAAGTTTTGGAGAGATTGACAAAACAAAAACAATAAATAATTAGCACACTTTTACAATTATATTATAGTGAACTAGTACATCCTGCACGCGCATTGTACCAACAGGGTCATATCCTCCATGTCCCCCATGGCATGGCCCCCATAGCATGTCCCCCATGTTATCCCCATGCCATCCCCTCATACCATCCCCTCATGCCACCCGTGGTCCACCTTACAAAATATTTCATAGGATAATATAAGCTCAAATTCAACTTTAGATTCAAATCGATTTGCCTCTTCATCTCCTTTCCTACCCTTTAATATTTGAATTTCAAATTCAAATTGGAAAAAAATTCAATGGATTCCACCAAAGATGTCCTTTCACACGCAATGTCCTTCATCAATTTGTCCTTTGAATGTCACTAATTTTTTACTTTGGCCCTTGCCCTTGGCCAATCACAAATTTTGTAGATCATACTTTGCTTGCCCAACTACCCAACTAATAGAGATTGTATTCTATTATAGAAATAAAATACTACTAGTTGGCACTTGGCGCTTGCTACGCTACGTATTTACCATTGGATATAAACCAGTGAGGTTTTCATATACTTGAATAGAATGCATAGTGATAATTTCAATAAGTTTAAAAAAAGTTATTTTAATGATTTTATAAAAATGTTTTCAAACATGCATACATTGAAATGTACAATACAAATTTTAATGAATGAAATATACGTAGTGATGAATACTTGAAAAAATATTCATACATTGGAATGTAATAATATCCAAATGGAAATATCAAGAATGCTTGAAATATAATTTGATTGTATTTACTGATTTATAGCTTATAAAATCAAAATTTTGGATGTGAAATGAAGAGTGAAGGCAACAAAAGGATTCAAATTGAACTTCTATAATGTCACTCAATTTTACCTCCATAATATCATTTCATTTCTATAATATTGCATTTTAATATAGTGTGATACTACAGAAGTACAATGATTATTGGTGAACTTTATAAAATCACACTGTGTTAAAACGTGGTACTACAAAGGGCCTAGTGATTTTAGTAATGTAATTATGAAAAATCTATGGACTTGTAAAGCATCAAATTTGAAGCCTTCATGACTTTTATCTAATAAACCATATCGAAGGAAGCCGATTTCTATCAAAAATAATAATCTATTTTGAAACCTTCTTGAAAAAAGGACTGAAGTTTTGCAATTTAAATATCAAAATTTCTACAAATATATTCAAAATCATGTTTTGTTTGAAAATTTGAAAACTACCCTTGTGGTGCTTCTTTTCAAACTTCAAGTCTTCTATGTCGTAGTTTGTTAGGCTTAAGTTACTTTAAATGCCATAAGTAACATTTTAGGACTTTTGGATTTTGTGTTTTTTTAAAAAGAACTCATTGAGTTCTTTTTTTAAATCATAAAATCCTAAAATCCTAAAATGTCACTTTTTCTCAATTTAATGAATATGACGTTTTTAAAAGTTTTATAGTAGAAACAAAAATCATTTTATAAATAATTGTAATGATAATTGATCATTCAAAAATACACGATTTGAAAGAAAATAACTCAAAATTTTGTAAGCAATGATGATCACTACAAGCAATTGCCTATTCTATTAAAATTAGTATTTGGTTTTTCAATTGCGTTATTTTTTAAATTTTGAGGATAAATTTTTAAAGAGGTTACGTGCGCAGAATGTAAAAATTGCTTGAGAGATTGTATAGGGTGGATTTCATTTTTCAAATTAAAAAATTAGAAAGTGCATTATATATGATAGGGTGTTAACCCGTAAACATCTCAAAGAACTGAAAGTGTCCTCACATGATTTCACATGCATCTCTTAAATCTTTAAACATTGGATCTTGTGCACTGTAAACTATAGTCATCAAATTATTCAAGTGGTTTATGCAAATGAATTAAAGGAAAATGTCAAAAATAACCCTGATAATTGACCATATTTTGAAAGTAACCCTAGCATTTTGGAAATATCAAAAATATACTTCAATGATCATTTCAAGAAACAATTGTTTTCCAAAAACAAGTTTTGAGAAACAATCCCATACCTAAGGGCATCTTCAATCCACCCGACATAAAGGCCCCATATACCAATCCTAATTTATTAATAGTAGATAGTTAATCACACAAAATTATATGATATGAAGAGCGTGAAAACTTTCATTCTAAAAACGTAATAAATTTTTTGTTTGGTCATTGCATGATTTAGATATATCACATCAAATGTTAACTAACTTCCAAAAAACTTAGAGGCCTCTCCAAATCAAGCCTAAATAAGGAAGTTCTAGTAAAGGGGTTGACCCCTTTACTAGAACTTCCTTATTTAGGCTTGATTTGGAGAGGCCTCTAAGTTTTTTGGAAGTTAGTTAATATTTGATGTGATATATCTAAATCATGCAATGACCAAACAAAAAATTTATTACGTTTTTAGAATGAAAGTTTTCACGCTCTTCATATCATATAATTTTGTGTGATTAACTATCTACTATTAATAAATTAGGATTGGTATATGGGGCCTTTATGTCGGGTGGATTGAAGATGCCCTTAGGTATGGGATTGTTTCTCAAAACTTGTTTTTGGAAAACAATTGTTTCTTGAAATGATCATTGAAGTATATTTTTGATATTTCCAAAATGCTAGGGTTACTTTCAAAATATGGTCAATTGTGAGGGTCATTTTTTATATTTTCCCAAGAATCAATGATAAGGCAAACCAAATGTCATACAAGTGTCTTGAGAGCTTCAATTGGGTTTTACACCTTATGGTGCAAGGGGGCAAGGAGCATCTTACAACTTGCAAGCAATAAATGTTCATTGCAAGCTTTGTTGCATATTCTTTATGATGGCAAGAGATTTGCCAATAAGTGTTCAAGCATCTTCTAGACCTTTGTTGTGGTAATTGTCACCAACTATGCCGGTCACTATTTTTTGCACAACAATAACTCATAGTTTTGAAATTTAACATTTGAAAAAAAGTGTTTTTCAATGTATTACAAGAATGTGCATTCACACATCTAATCTTGCTACTTACAAAATTTGAGGTGAATTAGGGACTTTTGAAATTTTGTACAAAATAAACAAATAGCAACTATTTACCAAAAAATAAGATTTTGCCATCACATGTTGTTTGATCAAATGACATAATCTTCCCTCTCCCATGGCCAATTTTTCCAAATTTTGCAAGCTGCTTTTTAAATAGATGTTCCATTGTTTGCAATGATCATTTTTTATGAATCATCCAAGTGACTAAAATATTATGCATCAAATTGGTGAGTCTCTCTAAAACCTTAGTTTTAATAAAAATGACTTGAGTTCTAAAAATTATATATAAGATAACAAATATTATAGGATGTCTGTTGTTCAGCACCTTAGATAAATGAGTATTTTAGGGTAGATTTTAAATGCCAATTGATATTAACACATAGGGTCAGATACTCTTGTCTTGCGTGGGGGTACCTTAAGTTTCCAAAGAGTAACCTCCCAACGATATTTTAGACTCAATAATTTAATAGCGATAAACCATTAACAAAGAAAAATAGGTTATTTGGCATCATTATACAATTTATAAGCTCACTTCCACTATAGAAAGTCATTGTCTACTTGGCATTTTAATAATGAAACAAGATCAATTTAATCTGAATGCATAACAAGTCATTATCCAAATATAATAAAGGACTGATAGTTAAGCTGTTTGATAGAAACCTGTAAACTATGGCATCAAAACAAGATCTTTTTAAACAAAGAAAAAACCTTCAAGAAAGATAAACTCTTCACCGTATTCATTTTTAAACAATAATTGCTTTTGGTTAATTCCTTCTCTTGGGTAGGTTTACTAAGAAAGGGTTAGCAATTAGACAATTTGAGTGAATTGCAAAATTCCTTTAAAACCATGATGCTAAACCATATTGCATTATCCATCAAAATTAGAGATCGTTTTTGTACTTTACATCATTGTGTCTTTTTACAAAAATATTGTTTCAAGAGTAGCATGCAACAAGCTTACTCGAATCAAATTCAGATTTGCAAAAAACATCTAATAAAGTTTCATCCATGACGTTAATGTTGTTAGGCTTAAATATGGATTTTCACCTACGAATTGGAATTTCATTCAGTGATTACACATATTTGAAGTATGCAATTATGTACAATCGATTTTGAATGAAATACAATTGAAATCTACTCCAAGGGTTTGAGTCATTAAAATTCTGACTTGCCTAAAAAGCAATACTTTGGCTTTAAATGCTACCTTTATTCATATATAATAATCTTTATCTCAATAAATAATAAATTCTAAGTTTATTCATTTCTGTTTAAGTGACTGCCTTTCCTTCTTTACAATTGCATTAAGAAAACCACTTTTTCAACAAATAAATAATCAAATATAATTATGATTTAATATTGAATCATAATTCTAATTTTTATGGTAGACCTGTTTTATTTATAAGTAAGTAACGAATTTTAAGTTTGCATTGCAATTATAATGCATCTCACGTTAACCGTAAGTAACCTTCTACAATTTTCAAGTGTGAGTCTTCTATAAATATCCCATTTATTAAGCAAAGGATCAATTTATAATCTACGTGTGTAGTCTAATTTCAGTGTCTAATACCTTTTACATTATCAACAATACCAAAATATCTTTCTCAAGCAAGAAGTTATGCATAATACTATTGATCAAACTGAGTTCTAATTGATTAGATTTTCAACTTTTCAGGTAATTTTATGAAACCCTAAACAATCAACTCAAAACATTCTCCAGTAATGTGCTTCAATACCTCAACATCTTCAGTAACGTTGTCTTTAAATGCTGTTTTACAATCAAAGCAATTTCTTTCCACAATGAAGGATCACAATCTTCTTCTAGTGTTTTTTATAGCAATGAATACTCCATATTACAATATGCATAAAAAATAATTCATTATTAAAATATGGTATTCCCAAATGGCATTGCCATTTATGCAAGGACTATAATTACTTTTTAATTTCAAGAAAAAATTAGTGGTTTAGAAGAGAAATTATATTTATTGATGTGTTGAATACACCATTCTTTTGGAGCAGTCAAATTTGGTTTCCGTGTTCTTTGTATTGAATACCAGTGTTGAAAGCACGGTCAAAATCTACATTTGAATATAAAATAACAATTCAAAATTTCATATGAAGAACTAAAACAATGATGCAAAAAAGCCAATTTAAGCGCAGGTAGATCAAGAAGAGAAAAGGACAATCATAATACAAACCCAAGCTAATCGAGAAAAAAACTCGTTGGAAAATTTTATGAAAAAAAAACAAACAGAGTACTTTCAAGAGTTGGAGCGCGTTTGTATCCAATTAGAAGCTGTTGAAGCAAAATCTAGTGCAAAAATTAAACTTCTTGAAGAACTTTCTAATGAAGATAATGAGTTCTACGAGGTTAATTGCTTACCCTAGATGCAAAGTTGGCTTCCAAATAGTTAAAAATAATCAGTATTTTATAAAGAGTCTCTAAAAAAACACTAGTGAAACTTTCATTTGTATTAGTTATTTGTAATGTCTGCAACTTAATTTTTATTCAGATGTTATATGCCCAAATTGCCAGGCGATATTTTTTTTGAGAAAAAAATCTCAGCGTATCTTTTAAAATTGTATGAAAAAAATGAAATCAATAATGACCGTTTCATCTGAAAATTAAAAAAATCCTATGATAGATGTACGCAACTACTAAATGCTTTATAATTTCAGTTGGACAAAATGCAAACTTTGAGATAAAATAATGCTGATGGTTATTGTGTCTTGTGAAATAAATAAATAAAGTTGTTGTAATTATGAAGTAAAATGTTTTTGTATCTGATTTTGAAAAAATTGTGGGTGGTCTCTTTCTTTGTTCTCGTGACAATCCTACTTCTACAACTTGTGTTTCTATAGCTACAATAAACAAAGCATTATTTTTACCTTCTACCACATTGATAGCACTACGCACATATCTATTACACCTAGAATCACAAACATTAAAGATGTACTCATGAAATAAGAAAACCCGCTTCAAACTTATCATACTAATATAAAACACAAAGTCTCTGTAATATCACATCTTCAGTTTTTGTGATATTATACAAAATTTGGAGATAGCCATTGAAATCAAGATGATATTAGAGAGGATGCATATTGTGATATTAAAGAGATCACAACTTTATTGCTTCTCTTTCTTTCAAGTTTCATTGCTTTTCAAAAATTTGTGATTTTGAGGAACTTTGGACTTTCATAATTTCACTTTTCTATTGCTATTATCAAATGATTTGAAACATTTGTCACATGGAAGTTATTTTGGATTTCACAACAATTCTAATGATGAATGCATAGAGTAGCAAGCGCCAACCCCTACAATTATCTCTAAAATTACAATAATTATTACTGTTGCCGTAATCATACTAATCCAACATACATTTCATTCAAAAATAAATCATCGAGGACAGATTTAATTTGAAAAGAACAATATTGTGATATGCAAAAATAAATACTTGTTTCACTTTACATTTAAAGGTTTTCAGAGTACAACAACTGTGTGTGGTGTTCAAAAGATGGGGGCTTGATACTGCAAAAACTTCCATCTTTTGTACAATCAAATTCACTCATGAAATTAGGTTTTATTGAGAGTACATGTGCCACAAAAATTGATATGTAACCATTGCAGCAAATAAATATAATAGCAACTAGCATCTCTTGAATCAAGGCCAATAAGACATAAAAATTGGTTGCCAATCACCAATTCTTCTTTATGCAAATCAGATAAGCTAAATAAATCAATAATTGCAAAATAAATTAGTCAAGCCATTAGAGTAGAAAAACTTCAACCACTAATAATTGTAGTAAAACTTAATATCAAAGGAACATAATCTTGTTTCATGATAATATGACAATTGATTGTTTAAACAATTTATGCTAGGCCAAACAAATCCAGTTTAAAACTCTTTAGATTATGGCCAATTCATTCCTATAATAGAAGACTTTAAATATAAGAAAAAAATATTAGTGTTAAATAAAGATAACTTGAAACCAAACAAAATCTCAACATCAGATATATTGCATACTTTTAATTCATAAATTTTGTCTATCTTTTGAAATAAATTTTTAAAAAATCAATTTGAATGTATTTGAGATTTGTTAAGTCAAGATTGAGATTTTTGTTATCAAGATTGAGATTTTTCTTGTTGTACACTAATACATTGTGCCTAGGTCATATTGTGCCAACAAGTGTTAAGCTTAAGTAAAAATAAAGATAAGGTAACAACCATGTTGTGGGTGCATAAGCACAATCACTATAACATCAAAATACACAAGATAAAGAAACAAATACTCCACATACAACACTTACATAAATGTAGTAAGTGGCTTGATATTAGCCCTATATTTTCTCTGTCTATACTAATAATAGGCTTGGTTTCATTAGTTGGGTAGTTGGGTGTCTGTAATAGAATAAAATCTCTATTAGTTGGATACTTGGGTGTTGCTCCAAAAAGATCAAATGGCAGTTATGTGGCGGTTATTCTTATTTCTATGGTTATGTGGCGGTTATGGTTGTCCTTGGGGATGGGGTATACACAGGAATAAGGGGTGGACGCCTAGAGAAGGAGGCAAAGCGCATAGGTAGGCATAGTACAAGTAAGCTTACTGTAACGGAAAGGAGATGAAGCCTGAAGAAGGTGATTATGAGGAAGGTCATGTTAATATTTTTGCAAGAACCCCCTCCCGTGATGGCCCTCCGCCAAAACGGCGGGTACAAGGGTCCACTAGTTTGTCAATATTAAAATCCCCTTACATTTGCAAACAATTTCTCTCTATGAAACCTTGGTCAACCTGTTGTAAAGACTTTATGATTTCTATCCATTGTCTATGGTACAAAATGGACACAACCATTGATCCTTAGGTTCTTCATATAATAATGGAGTCAAACATTATAAGTGCCAAGATGTAGAACAAACATCACCTAATACCATGGTAGCATTGTTATTAGCACTACTACATAAAACACACTTTAACCCAATCAAAACACAAAATAAACAATTGTTAAGCTAGCCAACAATGCAAAGTAAAATACATGGCGCATAATTGCATGTATGGTCTTTTTAAACCTTGCTATCACAACCCTCCAATAATAAGACACATAATATGGGTATTGTGCACATTCATAAAATAACATGCCTTGCTATTCTAGCATGGTCGATGCAATTTGTTACAAATAGATATTGATTTCATATTAAAAACAAGAAATCTAATGCCTATAGCTGCAATTGCATATAGTGGTATATTACAAATGTCTTTGTGTTGCGCAATAAAGGTTCTCCAATGCAATTGGCATCATTTTTTGTACAGATTTACTCATTGGTTACAAACACATGCCTTCATGTGTAGATCATCTTTGCCAACCACCATGTTATTGGTCCTTTTGAACGGCCATGAATAAATCAGGATGTTGACCAAGTAGAAAATAATATGGTGACAAAGAAGTAAGGATTGCTTACTTACTAAATCTATAGCATGGCAATTGCAAGGTCCAATTGCCATGATGTCTTTTTTTGGAACCATGCGCTTTGCTAAACCATCTGCTTTAGGATGATATGAAGATGTAGTATTGACATCAAGCATTGCTTGCTCACATAGGATTGAAAATTCATCTAAAAACTACCTTCCTTAGTTTGTCAAGACCTTTGTTGACACTCCAAAGCAAGTAAGCACTTGATCCAAAAATGAATAAGTAGCTGTTTATGAGTGCACAAACCCGACTCCCCTTGAGAGGTTAGCGCAAGCACAACCAGGTTCAAGGTTATGACCTTGGATAGGTTGGGGAATAAGCAAGAAAACAAGAGAACGTAAGGGAGTGGTTTGGTTTGTAGATTTCCAACCAAAGGAGCCTTCCAAGCACTGAATCTTTCTAATAAGTCTACAACACAAGCAATGATGGTAAAGTACGCAAATTACATAAGAAGCCAAAGGCCAAAATTACATGGGAAAGAAATGGGAATTAAAAGTAATCATACCTTGTCATGGGATTCCACATACACTACAATTGGATTGTTGATGGCCTCCATCCTTCCTTGGGGGGTAGTATTTTACTAGCATGGAAATCTCCTCCATTGACGAGTAATCACAACACTCTAATGGGTTGTTTGATCAACACCCACTAGCGGACCGTTTATACTATGGACATGTGACTAATAATCACAGCATCAACCGATTACTGGAACGTGGAACTTTAGAAATGACCTTAACCATTTTAGATGACCACCATAGTGTTCAAGATGCAGGGAATTATCTCCTTGTCCAACTAATAAGCAAGCTATAATGGATTTGTTATTCCAAATACCAAACTATGACGCAACTAGACCAACTTCAAATACTAAATATTTTTAGTGGTCAACAATGGAGGCACTTAGAATAATTTCTATGAGAGCCAAAAGAGTTGGTGGGGAGTTAAGGCTTATGCCTTTCCCTTTAATTGCTTTTGTTTAGTTCTGAGAACCGGGCCTGGAGGTTAGCTGAGGAAACCAAAAAGTGCTGAAGTGACCAGCAGCAAGGGCCGAAAGTGCTGGAGCAACCCGGAGAGAGAGAACCGGGGCCTTGAGGTCCGGGTATTGGCCTTGAGGTCCAGGTATTGGGCCGTGAGGTTTGCGTATCGTATTGGAGGGGGACACTGTGCAGGGAAGCAGATCGCCACGGCCGTCTGGCTGCGAGGCTCCGAGATTGCTGGAGTGGTGACGGGCTCCGGGGCGAGGAGTGATGGCTGTGAGCTCCGGGGTGGATTGAAACACGGCGACAAGCTCAAAGCGAGGATCAGCTGGCTGTGAGCTCCGAGAGTGCTGATGACAGGCTCGAGGGCAAGGATCAGCTGGCTGTGAGCTTTGGGAGTGCAAGAGTGCTGATGGTAGCTCCGGAGGTGAATTGCGATGTGGTGACAGGGTCCGGGGCGAGGATCGATGGCTGTGAGCTCCGAGAGTGCTGAGAGTGTTGATGGCAGCTTAGGCGAGGATAAGCTGACTATGAGCTTTGGAGGTGAATTGAGATGTGGTGATAGGCTCCGGGGCGGGATCGATGGCTGTGAGTTCCGGAGTACTGAAGTGCTGAATTGAAATGTGGTGACAGGTCGCTCAGGGGGCAAGGATTGATGGCTGTGAGCTCCGAGAGTGCTGATGGCCGCTCAGACAAAGACGGGCTGGTTGTGAGCTCCGAGAGTGCTAATGGTAGCTTGGGGCAAGGATCAGCTGGCTGTGAGCTCGAAGAGTCGATTGGAGTACTCAGAGAGCTGCTACTACAAGAATTCAAGGAGCTAATCAAAGCTGAGCTAAACAAATTCTGATAGAGCTGCTAGGAGCTCTTCAATGGCGTGACATATTCTGATAATGCAAGGTTAGGGCTCTAATTAGGATGCGAGTGGGGAGGGGCAACTAGATCTAAAGTCAGGTGGACTTCTAAGGGGTCAACAACAAGGATTACAACACTAAACTAGCACTTCTAAGAAGTATGGAAAAGCGTCATCGCCAGGTCTTAATCCAACTCCCTAGAGGTTAGTAGGACCAAATGTAAATGACAACAAACAACTCTAACTTCTACTACTAGCATGAGGGGGCCAACACCCTCTAAGCTCAAAATCTCTTAACTCCTTGTAAGAAGGGGACGCTCAACTAAAGGGAGAGACACTAACAAGCTCAAGGAAGAGAATGTGATGACATATTGACATGGTTTCAAGTGGGGGGGGGGGGGGGGGTGCAATGAAATGATAATGATAGTATTCTAATAGAATACCAATGCTTTTGGAGGGGGGGTGGGGCCCCTTTATACATTTTTGAGGAGCCACCTTGGCCCCCTATCTAAGAAATCTATGGATTCCTCTAAATTTACCTAAAATCTAATGAAAACTCAAAATAGATGAAATCTAGATTAATTCTGGCTAACTTTTGGAGCGTAGCTCTAAACGACAAATAGACTATGCCATTGGATTCCTCTAACCCAAAATATTTGGTTTTGGTTGTTCAAATTTCCAATTCCAAGCTACAGGTCATTGAGAAATTGAATGAAAATAATAGGGGTGGATGGATGGATGGATGAAATCCTAGAATTTGGACTTCATCCCATTTCTTGGATTTGACTTCCTGAGGTTCTTTGAATTTGTTGAGGGAGCCAGAAAGCACTCCTTGATTCTATCAATTGGACTTTGAGGTAGGGTATTTTGCTAGTGGTTGATGCTTGAATTTCTTTGTGTTGGTCATAGTATGTCATTTGCAAGCCTTGCCGCTATCAAAATGACTTCAAATATGGAGTAGTGTCTTGGGTCCATGCGAAACTCCTTCATGAATTTTGATGGCATTTTACTACCAACTGCCGATTTCTTTAGACGGGTTGACTACTTAGAACTATGCCTTCCAAGGAGCAGAAGGCTTTGAAAATTTTGGTATAGATGCATCAAATTGATAATTGTTTGCCAAGTCACAAGCTGAAGAGTGTGGCCATTGGCCATTCCATAAACTAGTCTACTCCTAAACTAACCCTTTCTAATTAGGTTAGTGAGAACTTTAGAAGGGGATCCCAAGCCCCATTGGACATTCCTAAACTAACCCTTTATAATTAGGCTAGTGGGGACTCTAGGAGGGCATCCCAATCCCCATTAGTAGGTGTCGCTAGAACACTCTTAAAGGCCACTTATCCTCACAATATCACTCTAATGACTTACTAAATGGGGTAGGGTAAATAGTGTACCGCTAACCATTTGGTCTAACTACACCAAGACAACATAAACAGCTATTCCACTTACATCAGTGCAACTTTGCAACTAAGTAAGACAAAAAATACATTCAAAACTTCTAGTGCTAAATTTGGGACTTACACTCTTTAAGCATGAAATTTGATAATTTAATGCTATTTTTTATATATTCAAGTGGTCCATCATTCATACAATCAAAACATTATCACCTCCTTGAAAAATAACACAACAAGTACAAAAAAAAATTGAAATATTATTGCACCAATACTATTTTTTGATATATTTTTGCTTTAAGCAACTCAAAAGTCCTATATATTTATTGACCACATATTATTGAGATGTAGAAATCAATATATTGAATTTCATATACAGTTAATAATTTTTAGCATCAAAAAACTGTATATTCTCTGCTTGAAGTAATTTCAAATCGTCAATACCTACAAACTATAGTTGTTGTTTGGTTAGTAAGGAAAATCAACTAAACTTATTTCTGGGATTTTGAATAATGATGGTTGAAAATATAGCTTTGTTTTAGAATGGATCTACAACTTACGAAAGATGAATTAGAAGATGTATGGAAACAAAGTACTTGTATGAAAGAAAAAGAACATCATCGTGAAGTATGTGCTTCTGAGAAACTCAAATATGAGAAGAAGTTGGCAATCTCATTACAGTGTTTGGCAAACAAGTTCGAAGAGAAAGATAAAAGAAATAATACTACCTTTCAAGATTTAAAAGAAGTTAGTACAGTGACCAATTTTTGTATGCAAATGTTTTATGTTTGACAAATTATTTATTCAAATATATTGAATGAAATTTATCCTAGCTAAATAAATTCCATGCTTAGATTAAAAAGAACTTATCCAGGGATAAATTTACTATTTTTATTGTTGTGCTAAGTTCATAGTAATTTGGTTTGAAATTTTATTAAATAATCTTGCGGATGAAACATAGATATAAATGGCATAACACCTACACATATCATACACTACATCTAAAATTATACTTACTCAAGGAAATCAATCAATGGCGTAAGATTATTATGTTATTTTATATTTTGATATTGAGAATTGCTAAATCCACCATAGTTTTTGCTAGGGCCCACCCGAGACACCACTCCATAAGCCCCGCCTAGACCCCACCCCACTCATTTTCATCCGGCATTTTAATCTAAGCACCAAAAATTTTAAATTTTAAATGGTTTTTAATTGATTACTTTCAGTTTCACTCAACTTTTTTCACATTTAATTTGGTTGACATTTAATTGCTTCTTGGCTCTCCCCATACATTAATTAGAAGTTTTGTAAGGGAAAAAAATGGAATTGATATGGGCACACCTAGGGTTTGATATATGCACACCCCTTGGGGTAAATTTTAGATTTTTATCATGAAAAAGCTGAATTTGAAAACTTTGAATTCAAATTTGGACTTAGAGACCTTGATTTAGTCTAGAGCCATAAAGGAGGTTACAGTTGAATAACACCCGATGTAAAAGCTTAGTTTTTTTAAACAAACAAAAGTGTAAGTAAAAGTAATACTTTCCCCCAAGCTTTTATATTGGGTGTTAGTCAATTGTATCCTCCTTTATGGCTCTAGACTAGATCAATGTCCTTAAGTCCAAATTTGAATTCAAAGTTTTCAAATTCAACTTTTTCATGGTAAAAATCTAAAATTTACCCCTCGGGATCGTGTACATATATCAAACCTCAATTGTGCCCATATCAATTCCCTTTCTTTTTTCTTTATGGAACTTCTAAATAATGTATGTGCATAGCCAAGAAGCAGTAAAAAATCAGCCTAGTGAAGTCAATTGGTTAAAAACCTTTTTTATTTTTTTGTTTTTTTATTTTTCGATGTTTGGATTAAAAAGCCAAATGAAAGTGAGTGGAGTGAGGTCTAGGTGGGGCCTGCGGTGTGGTATCTTGGGTAGGCCATGTGGTATGTCTAGCAGAACTTGTGGTGGATTTAGCAATTCCCTTCAATAGTAACATATATTAGTAGCTTTTGTATGTGCCTCTTTCTAATGTCTTTGTCTAAGATTGTTGTATTACACATGTCTTTTTGTTGTTATTCTTAAAATTGGTTCTATGATAGAATTTACACACGAGGGTATTTCTTTACGTTCACAACAAATCCAAAAATTTAGAAGGTTTTCTTTGAGTTATTTCTAGGGAAAATTTCATAGATACCTCCACAGTTTGCAATTATTTCATAGATACCCCTGCTTTTTCAGAAATTTCATAGATACCCTTGGACCAAATTTTCAAGCATTTTTTTTTTTCTGCATGTCACTTTCCTTATTCCTTGTGTGCTTGCGTAATAAGAAAGCAATAATGTGTGCATAAAGGAAGAAGAGAAGTGACATGCACAAAAAAAAAATGCTTGAAAATTTTGTTTCAAGGATATCTGCAAAATTTCTGAAAAAAAAAGGGCATCTATGAATTTATTGGAAACTTCATGGGTATCCATGAAATTTTCCCTTCTATCTAACATTCATTTTCTATAATGAAAATCAAGTATAAATTGGACATAATCTTAAATAGAGATGTGGACAAAAAGATCCATTCCTCACTCAAACCCTTTCCATGTATTCAATTCTTTACCAAATCTAAAACCAGTTACATGTTTAAAAGCTTATAAAGGGGGAAAACATGCATCAAAATTTGAAAAGTAAAGTATTCCAACTCCATGCCTTTAACCCATGTCAAGTGGAACTTTGCACTATCAAATATGCTATATTCATCAACTTTTAGTCTTCCACCATCAATATTTTTAGCTTTTAACCACCTTTTTAATCTTGAAATTGCCTCAACTCTAGCGAGCCTCTTGTAGATAGAAAGAAGGACACAATGTACTAAAACTTGACATGAATCAAATTAGGAGAAGTTTTAATAAAAAATCATTTAAAAAAAGCTACAAATTATAATTAAAATGTTTTTAAAATTAATATGATTCCACCATTAGTCTAAAACCAACATTCTCAAGTCATTATTAGAGCTTTAAACATATGTAATTCTAAATTTTGAATTTAATAAAGTATTGATGATGTGGGAAGGATGTGATTGGGGAATGGATCTTTGTGTCCCCATCTCTATACGATCTAGTTTGAGTCATTCAAAATTACCATTTTCCAATGCCATCAAATATTACTTAATACTAGAGCATATAATTTTGTGTGTGGAATCGACGAGAGAGTTCTTAATACTAGGTAAAAGCACGAAAGGTGCAAATATCCAAATATGGTCACGTTCATTATAGCAAGTAAATTATTCTTTAAATAATATTTAAAGAAACCTGCATGGTTTGAGCATTTGGGATTGTTTTAGTACGGCAGCTTTTTACCTTGGACGCAATGGTTGCAGTGGTATATGCCATATTAATTCAAATCATTATTTTCATAGTTAAATTTGCTAACCTATAACATTGCAGCAATCTTGTGAAGTTTCATATATTTGATGGAGGCTTGCAATAATTGAAAAATTAAGAATTTACAAAAAAATTGACAAATACTTTGTTTATTTTTGTTATAATCTATAAGAAAACAGGGTTGTATAATTATGAATTATAGTTCAAAATGCCATTGATTTTGGATGTCATTATGTAGTTTAAATTTAGTACTTAGAAATACTCTGTAATGAACTTTCGTTTTTATAGTTCCAATTTCCATTTTTTTGATTTTAATGCTGAAAATGTCATTGCTTAAACTTTCTATAAATTTTGTATAAGTACTGTTTTTAGGAACATCAAGATTTTGGAAATCCATGTTAAATATCAACTTTGTTCAACCTTCATTCTATAGTTTTCATAATATATTATTTTTTCAATTTCAAAATGAGAAATATTGAACACATGAGTGACTCTAATCAATTACAACTTTAAACTTACAATATAGAGTTAGTATTTTTTTCAATACGTTTGTTTAAAACCTCAATAACATTATTGCCTAAAACACTTAGAACAATCATTTATTTATATCAAAGACAAGTCTTGTAAACCTATTTATCAAAGTAAATGAATAGTGGTGAGATTTTAAGTGGGGACTCAACTTATATGTCTTTTTATGTCAATCTATACCTTTTCTAGTTTAAATTTGAGATTTAAATTTTAAAAATATTGAGAGGGATTCATTTCAATTGTCTTTTTGTCTCCTTCCCCACCCTTTTTTATTTAGTTTAAAATACAGATTAAGAGCTATTTAATAAGGTTCATTGAGGTCCTTTCATCCCTCCCCACCCCTTTGTATTCAAGGTGACACTTGTCACATAGACCAAACGTTTTTTGTTTTGTTGTTTGTTTTTTGTTAATGTTCAAGTGACCAGATTTACCAAACAGCACCCATTCTTTTGTTAATGTTAGACTAAAACATTTATCTCTTATTATTTCTCATCTTGTGCTTGCTTCTATGATGATTCTCATACTTGTATTTACATTTTACATAAGAATGCAGTGTACAAACATTATTAAGATTTATGAAAACATTATATTGTGCCATGTATGACTAGTTTTTAAATACACATTCATATTCAAATTATAAAAATCTACAACAAATAGAGGATATTTCAATTTTTCATTTATTTAAAATACTATAAGCAACCATGCATGAAACCATGGGGGTGCACTCCTCATTTCTTTTGGTAAACGTGCAATCAAAATCTTTGACCCCTGTCTTTATGTTGTAAGAAATCAATTAAATAGTTTGAAAAATTTGTAATGTGTTTTTCTATATTAAAATTTTATATTTTGAATTTTTAAAATTTTTCTTTATTTCAAATAAATACTTATAGATTTTGAAAGAAAATAAATACACTATATTGTTGGAAAAAAAATTGACCCCCTCCATTATATGGCAATAAATGTTTTCAAATTTATTTTGAAACTGTTAATAAATGAAGGTTGGTTATGGTTTGTGTATACCAAAGTTGAACACAATTCATTTAATGCAATCTTGATAAATATTTGAAGTGAGAATTCAACCATTTTAGAGTTATCTTCAATTGTGTGTTTAGATATCTTGTTCAATTCATTTGAATAAAAAAATCACATAAAAAATCTAATGATTTTGTTAGAACATAAAAAAAATAGAGCTAAATCAAAACTTATCAAAAAGTAAATAGGGTTTGGGAATTTTACTTAATTGCATGTAATCTCCAAAGAATACATTGAATGACCCTTGTGCATGAAATAACAAATGAGACATGCCTTTAAATTGATCAAGAATCAGATGGTGAGATACATCTATAATATACATGATGATATGTTTAGATGATACGTCTAGATGATACGTCTAGATGATACGTCTAGATGATACATCTAGATGATATGTCTAGATAACACATCCAGATGATACGTCTAGATGATACGTCCAGATGGTACGTCTAGATGACATGTCTAAATGGTACATCCAAATGACCCATCCAAATGATACGTCTAGATGATACATCTAGATGATATGTCCAGATGATACGCCTAGATGATACATCTAGATGATATGTCCAAATGATACGTCCAGATGATGCATCCAAATGAGCGCTAATAATTTCATTTTTTGTTTTTAGCTTTACCTGCCACAAACATGCATTGTAGGTTGAATTTTTTGCAACCCACCTTGAATTTTAGTAGTGGGCAAGTTGCAATACTTTCTCATATAGTTTAGTATTTTGGCTACAAATTTTTTCTTGCCTAAGAATTTTTAGCTACATGCATGGCAGCTTATCTTATTTCTATAATAGGCTTAGTTCTATTAGTTGGGTAGTTGGGTAATTGGGTGTCAAAATAATAGAATGTAAGGAAGTTGAGAAACTAATTAATAACCAAATTTTTCTATCTTACTAGCCAGCATTGGATGGGGGAACATGGGCATAAGATGGGGCATGGGATGGGATGGGTCATGGGCATGAAATGGGTCATGGGCACGAGATGTGATATAAGGTCACGTGAAAAAGTTGTGATTGGTCAAGGACCAAGGGGCAAAGTGATGGACGTGCAAAGTGATGAACATGGGTGTTGGGAGTGAAAGGACATGTTTGGTAGAACTTATTGAATCTTTTTCCAACTTGAATTTGAAATTGAGAAAGAAAGTGGTGGGAGGGAGATGAAGAGGCAATTGATTTTATATTATCCCATGGAATGTTTTTTAATGTGAACCAAAGACCAAGCTAAGTTTGGAGAGTTTACAAACAAGAATGGAGATCAAATTTCATGTTAAGTTTTTTGCAAGGACCTCCTCCCGTGATGGCCCTCAGCCAGAACGGCGGGTACATGGGCACACTAGTTAGGTTATAAATGGCAAATTTTAAGTTTGGCTCATATATTGTTTAGCTATGTGAATTGGTGATGTCTTTCAATAGTTGTTTTATTTTGTTAGTTATAATTATAAAATTGGACATTTGCAAAGTGTACACTAACAATTTGGTCAAGAAGCCGCTAAACAACTATTTGGTACATTTGTACAAGCGCCAAACCGTGCCATGACACAATAACTACAAGCAATCATTTGAGGGAGGGTAAGTGAATAAAAAACATATTTACAATTTGCATTATAGCTAGGTGGGGGGAAATCATATATGATTAGTCAAATAGCACCGCACCTCAAAGGCAATTTTGCATCTTAAAACTTTAACTACTTTCTTAGATTTTATTTTTATTTTTTACAATATAGTTTTAGCGCAAACAAATTTGAGATTGAAATTTTGCTAAATTTAGCCAAATTTTTTTACTGCTGATCCAGATGATACATCTAGATGGTCTATTGAAGACAAAAAGACCTTTGTTGACAAAGTGGGCATTAGGAAATAATATAGACATACACGTGTAGCTCCATTTTTTTTATTAAATACACTGTGAATCAATTGCTTGTGTTTGATTGTTTTATTTGAAATAC
Organism: Ulota crispa; assembly: GCA_963920765.1. Taxonomy (NCBI): domain Eukaryota; kingdom Viridiplantae; phylum Streptophyta; class Bryopsida; order Orthotrichales; family Orthotrichaceae; genus Ulota; species Ulota crispa. The sequence continues at coordinate 1,752,308 of OY987251.1, read as the reverse complement.
AACCATTAAAAGACATTTAGATATTTGATTGGATATTAACCCCTAAAGGATCATGGCCTTTACTTCATCAAAAGACATTCAAAATTGCTACATCTATGGTAAAGTGTAAAAAAGTTTGAAAATTGGTCTTTTTGCATATTTGACCATGGGATCTTGTACTAGACTACTATAAGAATGTGTCATTCAACACTCAAGAACTTTAACCACCTAGGTTGCAAGATATTTGCATGAAAGTGTAAAGAACAACTTTTTTTGCACATTACTTGATTAGACAATTTAACTTTCAACTTTTTTGACTTAAAATTTTTGCACCATAGTTTGGAATTCTATTTTATTGTGGTGGGAAGTTGAGTTGGAAATCTTGGGAAAAAATTCAAAACAAGAAATACTTAATTTTCCTACTTACAAAAAAAAAACATTAGGTAGAAGAAGGTATGAGATTGAACAAAACTTCAATTGCTAGTAACCTTGCAATGGAATTGAAAAGCAATAATCCCAATGGTGAAATTGTTCTAGAAAGCAAACTTCACCCTCTCCAACAATTTTTTTGAAAAAATATTAAACTTGCATTCAAAAATGAAGTTTATAAGTTATTTTTTCAAGAAGATGCTTGAACTGCCCAAAAAACAAGATTTTCCATTACTTTCTCATAAGTAGTACAAATAGAATGAATCAAAGCTTTAGATGTAGACAAAGATATAATCTATGTGAAAAAAAGATTAATTTTTTTTTCAAGTTTTTGTAAGAATTTTTTTTTGTTGCTTGGAGTCCCAAAATTTGTGCTTATTTGGGCATAACTTTTGCTCCTTGACATAAATTGGAATAAAAATTATATTCCCCAAAAGCTAATGTGTTTTTCTATCTTCAAAACAAGTTTCAAAAAATCAAAACAAAAATTGAGGCTGTAGGTATCTGCTCAAAATCCCATTTGTCCCTTGTAGAGACAATGGTCCTTTAGAAGTTAAACCATTGTAAATTGGATTTGCAATTAGGCTGCATTATCCAACATTTTGAAATTGATTTGAGCAAAAATAAAAAAGATTAACTGCTGAACTCCTTAAGGACCAACTATCCCCTCGTGGGACAGTCGGTACTTTGGGTATGTACCCGTATTTAAACTAAGTTGTGTGATAATCTGAAACTTCCATTGAAAGTGGGGAATTCAAAGACCTACATGGCCATCTAATTTTTCCTTCAATCCGACATTTGACAAAGAAGTTATGCAAATATTTTTGAAAAAAGTGGGAGATGGGGCAGCATGGGCAGCTACTCTCCTTTAATTGTATGGGAGAGTTGACTTCCAAATTGGGCACCCTAAAAGAGCATGATAGATAACAGGTTGGGCAGGAGGGAAAAAGGGGGCCGGTGTGAACCAGATCTGACATCGCGATGCATGGTAAAAAGGAGGCATGTGCCAAGAAGCTACGCGATGACAGCTGGTAAATGGAGGGGGGTATGATGTCAATATTTGTAGGTAAATAGAGAAATTGTAGGGCTTGGGGGAGGATTGTGGGGCCTGGGTGGAATATCGTGGGGCTTGGTGGAATGCATGGGGCTTGGGTGGAATATTGTGGGGCCAAGAAGGGGAAGGGGGAGCAGCAAGTGAAAATATAGGCTACCATTTAGCAAAGAGTACATGGGAGCAGTGGGATGGACCCTCTATTTGACCCGCCCCTTGTAAAATTCTAATTTTCAATTCTTTTTGATAGGTTGTCAATGTCTTTTTGAATTTTTTTTTTCATGTGGTAATATACTTATATTCTTTGGGTTTTACCATTTAGATTAGTATAGTATGAATTTTTAAATTCAACATGAAGCCCCAATTTAGCCTAGTGTATTTGCAAAATTCATTACCTCTCAGCATTGCAAAATTTTTTGAAGTATGTTATACACTTCCAATTGATCTGAAAATTCTCCCACATGTACCTAACTTGGTGTTTTACATGGGAAAATTAAACCTCACATTTTCATGGAGTAAGTTTTTGCTGTAGGAGCGGTCAAAGGCTTCTGAAAATTTTGGGCAACAGTGAAAAAAACTTTTTGTCTTCACTTCACATGTGAATATCTCACTCCTTTCAACACAAAATGACCTTGTTTTTTTCCCACAAGTAAATCTAGTAGTCTGGGGCAAGATCTTATGGTTGGATGTTCAAAGAGAAAAACAAATCTTACCTTTCTACTCATTCCCCCGAAAGTGGCAATTTTCAATGATTTTCATAGAAAAAAGGCCTTGGTTCTTTAGGGGTTAACCCTAAAGCATCAACTGTCCCCTTGGGGGATAAAGGGGATTTTGAGCATATACTTACAATTGAACTACTTTGTGTGATTTTCTGAAACTTTTATGGAAAATGAGGAATTCAAATATCTATGTGGGCATCTAATTTTTTCTTCATTCCAACATTTACTAAAGAAGTTTGGCAAGAATTTATCAAAACTGGGGGAGGTAGGGGAAGGTCAAACAACCCAAAAACTTCTTCAAAATTTATATTTAAAAAATATATAAATTTGAGATTGGTTTTTTAGATTTGCATATAGGTGGGAAGCTTTAAATCATTCAATTTTAATTAATGAAATGGAAGTTATGAAGAGTTTTAGTTTGCGGGTAGATATGGAGTCTCTCAAAACCATACCTACTTGCAAACTGAAAATTCTCACAACTTTCATCTCATCAATCAATATTGAATAACTCAAAGCTTCCAACATATATTTAAATCTAAAAAACCAATTTCAAATTTTTTATTTTTAAAAGTTATAATTTTTTTTTAAGTTTTTTGGGTTGCCCAACCTTCCCCTACCTCCTCCGGTTTTGATAAATTCTTGCATAACTTCTTTAATAAGTGTAAAAATGAAGACAAAAACAAATGTCCATGTAGATCTTTGAATTCCCCATCTTCCATAAAAATTTCATAAAGTAACACAAAATAGCTTAATTGTAAGTACATGCCCAAAATCTCATTTGTCTCTCAAAGGGATAGTTGGTCCTTTAGGGGTTAAAATGATTTCATTTATACTTACCACAAACAAATACACACAACTATTGCATCAAATAAGATAATTAATTGGCTTGAATCGTAAATATCAGGAAACAAGGGAAGAGGGAGTAAAACTTTTTGCTTATAATTTAAGAACAAAAGCTATATCTAAAGCACTAATTTAGTATCTCAAAAATTATACAAGCATGAAATGATGGACAAAAATAAACAAACTTAAATTTTTGCAAATTTCTATAGTACTAGAGTGTTTGCGATATTCCAAAGTCAATTGCCATCATATAGAGTATATTACAGTGTTTTGTTTACAATATTGATCTAAGCATTTGGGCACTTTTTTCTAGTACAGACAAAATATTGGATTCTTAGATGAAAATGTTGGAATTTGCAATGGTTTTCTTTTCAACTTTAGAGTTTTTAGAGCTCAAGCTTCCAAAACAAAGTCATAATGTATAGTACCCTAAAGAAAGAGTACCTAATTCCCTCTTATGGGTTCAAAGTAGTTTTTACTATAAATAAATTAGCTTTTGGCAAAATAAATATAACATCATGTTTAAAGGTACAAACTTAATCACAATACATGAGTCAAAATAACAAAAAGTAGTTTTCATAAAGAAATATATATTTTACTAAATTTGGTCAGGATCACCTTAACATTAAAATCTCTACAAAGGGAATTTTGAATTTTTTTGGAACTGTTTGTTTGAACAGAAGATGTGGATATGGATGTCTCCTACACGTCCGTGTAATCAAATCTCAAAAATTCATCATCAATGTTTATTAATCAACTTTCATGTAAAACCATTATTTTCACACAAAACCATTTACCAAAAATAGGGTTTTGAGTTTTAATGACTGAAATTTGGTATGCTTGATCAAAATTGCATGAGGATCGCATACTGACAATGTGAGAATGAATTGTCAGTTATATTCTTTGTTATACATACTTCTTTGGATGCCAAGAAGGATGGTGCATAGACTTTCTTGAGGGTACTGTACATATGTTGCAAACAACATACAAATTACTCTTAAAATATTTCTTCTAAACATAGCTATCATCTAGTAGCTTAAATTGATATGCATGAAAAGTACACATCAAATTATCAGATTGATGCCTCTATACTTAAGTCATAAAAATATCACAAACGACAATTCATCTAGCCAATACTTTTCCTTCATCCATTGAAGGAAAAAAAATTCACTCTCGAATCAATGCCACAAACTGAACTTTGAGTAAGAAGTTTGTAATCCTAGCAATGTTTTCTGCGACTAGGCTAAAGTTGTTCTCTTATCGATATATATATAATAGATTAGGCTGTCTGTCCGTCTGTATTAGTTGCAGGACAAACAACCTAATCTATTATATTTTTAACAATTACTACTCCCTCACGAATTAGAGGCTGCCAGTGAGTCAGTAAACAATAGCCAATACATTCTATTTTACATGGTCTCTGGTCACGGGATGACAAAATGAAATAGCCATAACTTATGGGTAAATAAAATGTAAAGAAATTGTGTGGGTAAAAAACAAAAAATACAATAAATTGTTTGAATGATTATTTTGTGGGTATAATTTTTGTGTAGGTAAAAAATAAATAATAACTTTATGCGTGAGAAAGTAGTGATTTTCCTTTTATTGTGTGGATAAAAAATTCTTTGGGTATAAAAAATATATTGCTTTAATGCAAGGAAGTTTTTGAAAAAATCAAAAATGTAAAAAAGTTGTGTAGGCAAAAAACAAAAAGTATAAAAAATTGCTTGAATGATTACTATGTGGGTAAATTTTTTGTGTAGGTAAAATATAAATAATATTTTCATGCGTGAGAAAACGGTGATGTTCCTTTTATTTTGTGGGGTAAAAAACTCTACGGGTACAATGCTTTAATGCAAGGGAATATTTGCTAAACAAAGACAAATATTTTGCTGCATGGATAAAGTTTGAAATTGGAGTGCACAGATAAAAAGTAATAATTATTTTATTGCACGGGAAATGTTTTGCATAACTAGGCTTGAAATAATTTTGCTTCCCATTGATTTTCTCAAATATCATGTTATTTTTTTGCATATTTTTAGTAGGTATCAAATTATAATATTTGACACTATGAGGTTAATTGTGCCATCAAGTTTTCCAAAGTGTGTCCATAGGACAAACGGGTTACACTAGTAAAGATAATATTCAAGGTAACAACATATATGGAATGCAATTGATCAAAAATGTTTATTAGATGATTTACTCAATCGTAGCGTTGTTGAAGCAAAAAGGGAAATTTGATGGATACCTGTGGAGTTTGGGATATTTGTATGAATGTCTTTCGTTTTTTATAAATTACACAAATATCCTCAAATCATGATTTTTAGTCATTTGTTTTGTTGTGAACATCACTTATATCATGATCAATGTTGAAGCAAGGAGTGCAATTAAGCAGAAAAGAAGTAACATGCGCACAAAGGGAGCATGAAGTAGCATGCACAACAAACCAAATGTCTAAAAGTTATGATTTGAGGGGTTTTGTGCAATTTTTGAAATACCAAAGATTTGTATACAAATATCTCAAATTTTAGGGGTATCCATCGAATTTTTCCAACAAAATAAATCTGAAGGTGAATTTAGAGAGACAAAATGTAAAACAATGGTTTAGTATTCAAAATTAAAGGAGAAGACAAGGAGGGTTAAACTACCATTGTTTTGAATAAATGATAGCAACTACAAGCAAGAAATTTTAATCGACTTGACATTAATAACTTCTTGAAAGAACTATTCAGAAATGTCATCAATTTTAGTTATATTAAGGTTACATTTATCTAGTATTGTCATTAATGGAATGTTTTATCTAAAATTTTAACAATATCAATCAAAAGGCTCCAATTCATTGAATTTATATCCAAAAAAAATGACACTAAAGATTGGATACAAGTTCAATCTTAGTCCTTTTGAAGCTTCATTGAAAATTAAAACACATTTGTTTGTCTATGAGCATGAAAATAGCAACATATAGTTTCATTGATCCTTCCAAAAGGTTTCAATTCACTAGAAGAAAAATGGAAAGAAATAATTGGTATAAGCAACTCACTTACAGTTGTTTAAGACACAAATGACTATATTACACTTAGTTGCGGTTGAGTTATTGCTTACATATATGCTTAGTCTTTGTGAACCAATGGTTTAAGACATGTCAAAGATTCATCCATGTACGAGTACGGTAGTTCATTTTTACAAAAGATCTAACCAAGTATGAAGAATTATTTTTTGGTCACAAACCAAATTGCCTTTTCTTATTCTACATGACATGAAAAATATCCCTATTGTCCAAAGCTGCCATCAATACCCAATTAATATATGACTATAGGTGGAGCCCATCCTTGCCAAGTTTCTTATTTTCACTTGTTGTTGCAAACTTTTTGTTGTCCTCTTTGCATGTCTAATGAATATTTTGATGTCCTATGCACCACACACAATTGCAATGGAGTTGTATTGTAATTATTGCATAGTTGTTTACACTAATTTTGTAAATATTTAATTATGTTTCACAATTTTAATATTTAATCTTTGTTTTTTCTTTAATCATTTTATTTTCATTGTTTGTTAAAAAACAAAATTACATTGGATAACATCATTGTTGCTCACAATTTTAGTTCAATTGCAAAAAATAATTGATTTTGTACACAACTTGCAATGTAGTTCTAAACTGGTGCTACCTCTACATCACACAATAAATTGTAGTTGCAACACATTTTTCATATTATAAAGATAAGTATTGCAACTACAGCTCAATTACAATCCAACTGTAACTCTATTGCAAACAAAGTGTAGTATATTTGCTCAACAATTACGCTACAAGCACACATAAATTCGAGGATAGTTGCAAACAAGTTCTACTATAATTGCCAACCAACACCAACACAGTTGCTAATTGGTTCCAACTTAGTCACAAATTTGTTGCAAATTAATGGTTAAAATATTATAATCTAGTTATAAGCTAGTTGCAAAGCTGAAACACTCAAATACCATAAAGTCTAATTCAATTGCATTTTAATTGCACATTGCATTTTATAACTTGCAATCTAACTTGATATTGTATATGTTAGTTGCAATTTAGCCATACATTTTGTTTTATTACAAACACAATTGTGATTTTTAAAACAAAAATGTATGCTTATTCTGCAAGAAAATTTGACATTTCATTATGTTTGCTTCAACACAATCCTGGTTAACCCCTGAGCGCCCCAGCAATAGGATCTTATCGCTAGGATTCCAAAAGCTCAATTGACACACTAGATCTAAATTTTTGATTTTGCTATAAACTAGAAGTATAAAGGCATTTTAAGTTGTCCATGCCAATTAAATAATGGTGAGGAAAGTCAAATGTTGTATAAGTGCTACAAGAGGTTTGATTGGGTGAAACATGACCACACGGGGCGTGGTGGCAAACAAAGTTTTATAGGCTACAACCGGTCAATATCCCTTGCAAAATCCTTTGAATATGCTTTGTGGTAGTAGGAAAGTTGTTGGCAAGGGTTCAAGCATGTTCTAGACTCTTATCATGGCAACTGTTACCGATTGTGCCGGTCATTGTTTTTTGTGCAATAGCAATTTGAAGCCCTAAAACTTCACATAAAAAGAATGGAAATCTTCAATAATTTACAAGTGTGTGCACACATCTAATCTTGCTACTCACAAAATTTCAAATGAATCAGGGGCTTATAGAATTTTGTAAAAATCATCAAATAGCAATTGCTGACCAAAAAATGAGATTTTGTTAGCACATGTTGTTTGATCAAATATTATAATCTCCCATCTCCCACCTCCCACAGTCAATTGTTCCCAAAATTTGCAAGCCATTTTCTAAGTAGGTGTTTCACTATCTTCAAAGGTCACTTTTTGTGGATCATCAAAAAAAAATTGTAATTTGCAAATGTGCCCTTCATTATGGGAAATGCTGTCAATAGTTTTGCGAGTACAATTGTTGTAGTTTATCATATGTATATTTTTATCACACATTACGATGTAAATCACAAAAACAAAATAATTATTTTAAAAGATTTATATCTTGGATAAAATTGATCAATACTTGATGATAAGTTCTAGTCAAGTTGAGGAGCTTCCATAGCAATAAAAACATGGCAGAAAACACTTTCAATGATTTTTGAACATTCTTGTGTTTTGCATGTTATTTATGCATGTCAAGAGCAAAAATTAGAGGAGCAAGCTCCAAAATTAAGGCCCACTTGAATATTGTTGAAAACAAGGTGTGAAGTTTTGTACTTTCCTAGTAGGCAAAAAACATTTTAACTGGCAAAGTCCTCAAATTGCATCTTACGAGAGCAAAATCAAGAAATATTAGGCTGATGAAATTTTTTCTCAAAAGGCTTGATATGATTAATTTTCACAAAACAGTTTGTAACAAGGTTTGTAAGGTAATCCACAGTTGAAATACAAATTGAAAGCAGACTCTCCATTGTCAATGTCTATGAAGCATTTGGTTTTGGAATTTAGATCATTGTCTTTGTGTTTATACTTGTATAAGAACTTTCTCTCCGTAACATTCTTTGCAAGTTTTCATGAATTTGGACAATAGTTTGTCATAATCTTATTAAATGATACACGTAATGTGAATTTAAAAGAGATAACTCCAACCTAAGTTGGTGTACAGTAGATGTCTGTTGTTCAAAATCCCACACCAATATCCGCATGACAACATGAGCATTGTGTCAACTAAATGCTTATACTGTCATATCTTGAGAGAGAAATGTGACTTAGATGGAGGGTTCAATATCTAATTGGTGGCTTGTTTTTTGTGTAAGAAAATGTAGAAAGGGTTACCTAGAAGAGGCTAAATATTGTTGCCCATATCAATAGTAAATGGTAGAGTTTGTTTCAAAAGCAAGATTGCAAATGCTCTTCAGTTTTTTGCAAATAAACCATAATTAACCAATGTAGAGAAAGTCCTTTGCAATGCATGAATTAAAAGAACGCAAGAATGTCTGAGCCAAAAACCTTAACTTCAAAAAGCTATTCATTGCTTGCCTAGGTACCTTTAGGGAAAGATTCTAATTCTAACCTTGAAACATACATTTTAATAGCTTTACAATATTATCAATATTTGTAACTTCAAAGCAAAAGTTACAAACTAATAAAAATCATTTAAAAAAAATGAAGTCACAACAAAATCTATAATTTGATACTAATAACCTTTAAGGTTACCTAAGATCACTAGTAATGTGTGTAAGCCATTAAATTGGCAATTTTTAATGTAAGTGGACAACGTTTTGGCCCAATATCAACTTATTCATTTTTAAGAAATTTACATTTGTATCCTTTCATGCAACCCTTAAAATTTGTTGCACATTAATGTGATTAGCCCCAAATTTCAAACAAACATCAAAAATTGTGCACATTATTTACAACAAAGGGTCAAATGCCTGCCAAGGCAACAACATACACAACAAGCTTCCAATCAAAATTCCATCTTGTGACACATACATCTCTATAGTTGCTCTTGAAAAAAATGAAAAGCAATAATACCATAACAACAATTTTGAGTGCACAAAACAACACTTTTGACAAAAATGTATATAAACATAAACAAATAAAACTACATATAAAAGACATACAAGTTTACTACTCTCATTCAATCACACAAGAGTTGCTCATCTCATTTCAACCTTTTCAATATAAAAAGTAGCAAGCTTATGACCAACAAAAATATCAAAATAATTTTTATTGAGAAAATAATGTCAATCATTCTAACCTAGAATTCAAAGTATATAATTTGTTCACTTTTTTTCACAACAATGACCTATATATTTGGTTTTAACTAGTTTTTCAAACATTCTAAAACAGTCTAGCACATGAGCTTTGCAATAGAGATTTTAAAAATCATATGCAATAGACATTTGTAAGTTTCATAAGAAATGCCCGTAGGAGAATGCAATCTAGAGCAAGTTTCACTATAACTCACATCGGAATTTATTGCATAGTCTATTTTGGATGCTGCATTGACAACAAATTTTGCTTTGTTTTATCTTATTGCAATTTATTGTGCAATTTGTTGGCCACAAGAACTCCTAGTGTTTTTCTAGTAGTATTTTGAATAAAATGTGCTGATCTTTGACACATGCCCATCCCCATGCTTGCACTCATGTGCATGCTCGTGTTTGCAAGGCTAGCATTCAAAATAACATGTGTTTCATTTCAATGTTTTTTGATGTCAAGATGTCTGCCACCTAGCTTAAGGTTTTGGTTCTCTAATTATGTTTTGAGTTTTTTGTTGTTGAATTGGGATTAATCTAGTGTCATATTATTTGATTTAGAATGGTGTGGATTAGGCATGTCTGGCCATGAGATTGTGCTTGGAGTTTTTATAGCAAGATTGGAGAAGAAAGAAAGAAGGCAAGTAGTGCAATAGAACTTGATTTCAAGAATACAAAGTGATATTGTTTAATTTTTTTCATGTTTTGGTGATTTTGTTGGTAGCAATCAAATTTCAAAGCATGCACTAAAAATTTCTTTTGAGTAAGCTATCAAAGAAGAGGACATCCTTCAACTATCTATATTGAAAAAGTAGTGCACATAACTATCCTTAAGTGATTATTATTGATTTAAGTGAGGGCTTTTGAATTATGAATTAATATGCTCCAAAAAATTATTTTACTTTTGCCATTGTATTTTCAACAATATTTAGGAAGCTAGGGGTTTATTATATTAAGTTTATAAGGTGTATTGTCAATGTGATGTGTAGATTAGCTTATTGTACAAATTCAAGGAAATAAATGAATATGGGTATAAATTCTTTAAAATCACTCAAATTTTGTTAGTATGAATGCAAGTTTTTATTATTCATTATGATTTGTTTTTACATCATTTTTATAATAGGTCAATAAACCATTAGTAGCCTTGAAGGTGATTTTGGAACATTGGCACTTGTTGTTCGTAGAAGGAAATCTATGATTAGTTGAAGAATCTATTTTGTTGTTTAAAATTAATTTTTGAAGTACTTCAAACTCAAGCTTCAAATCTTGATATCTAAATTTTAATTGTGCGGAACTCTATAACGGATTGTTGTTCACATACATATGATCACAAGGAGCTAGTATCAACTATGTTGGATAGGCAATGTAATGTTACAAAAAATCACCCAAAGAAGCATGGTACTACCTTACATGATGTATCATTCACTCATTTTTATAGTAAAAAATTTAGCAATGCATTGGTCTCTACTAATGGAAAGGTACAACATCCACCTCTTGGTCTAATTGAAATGTAGGATGTATTGTGGACCTTGAAGGAGATACAATTATGTTGGTTAATTGAGTATTTGAGTAAGGGATTAGTGGTGGTGTAACATTGCTTGATCTAGACATATAGGATTTCAAATTCCAAAAAGTAATGAGCAACAACAGCAACAGTGTTTGTTGCAAGATTGTGAGGACCAAACTAGACCAAAACATAAACATATCGTTGTTTGTGTGCAAGAAAATGAACCACTACATATATTAAAGTGAGTCTTTATAAATTTATTGTGTTTCATATTGTTATTTAGATGTTGATGAAATTTGAAATTAGAACTAATAATGATGCACTAGGTTTCTAGTTGTCATTGGCAATATGGTCCTAAAGATCATTCCACAAATGTGAAGCAAAGCACACCTCTACTATACCCAAGGCTACAACAAACAATGGCACTTGTTTTAGGAACAAACCATACCAAAAATGTGAACTGAAAACCATGGGCTTCCTAAAAAATCAAAGGCCTTTAATATTGGCGCAATGCCTCAATATAGTACTTTCCATTTGCCTATATCAATTCCACCAACTTTTAAAGGTACTTGAACAACCTCCAAGGTACCTACTCATCTTTTCTCATTAGATTTAAATGTTGATTCACGACTTTAAACAAATCAACTAGAGAATATAGACTTTAACACAAGTCCTCACAACAATCCTATTCCCTTGCAAAATGTAGATTGTTTTAAGTAGGCACAGCAATTTGTAGAGAATTTTAAAGAAAAAACACAAACCACAAAATGTTTTCAAACAATCGGGTTGTAGGCCTTTAGATTCTAACCTCAATTGATTTTTCCCTCCAAATTTTGATGTAGAAGATTGGCCACACTATTATGAAAAGGCAAATTTTTGACTTGGTTTTACAACCAAGGATGGGCATAAATGCAAATTTTGACTAGACCCAATCTAATCAATTGGACAATTAATAATAAAAGCATTTATGACTAGTAGTCAAATAAATGGCCAATGGTTTACACTAGAGTGTTTCTGACAACATTTGGAACCTCAAATGAAGCATGACTTGGGATTTTTAGATTCATGACTATGCATGTCATATATATATGACCAGGTTGACTACTTGTAATCATACAAAAATGACTACACTTAGTCAAAGGTAACCATACAAAATAAAAATTTGACTACATTTTGTCATGTATATAAAAAAAACTCCATGATTATTATGATTATAATTAAACACATTTTTGGCACATCATGTGACTCATTGTAGTCAAGAAAGAACCTTGGCTTCAATTTCATAATGAACAATGATAACTATTTAGAGTCATAATTGTATATATTATGACTACATCTAGTTATAATTGTATATATCATGGTTAAGTCTGGTAATCTATACTACTGAGTGAGAGGATTTCCCTTAGTGCACCCTTTTCTAGAACCTTCTAGAACCTTCTAGAACCTTCTAGAACATTTTGTTGTAAGTTGAAGCAACAAAGGACACCCAAGATATAGAACACCAAGTGTCCTCCAACCATGTTCATTTCCAAAATTTTGTAGAACTTTTTGGTGGAAGTTGAAATAATAAAGGATGCTTCAAATATAAAACACCAAACACCCTCCAACCATGTGCTAGAAATCAATAAAATGCCAAGCACCTCCTAGCAAAATATAAAAGATTAGCATTGAGATGAAAGCAATTGGTATTGTTGGTTTCAAAAAAGGACCAAAATGATGGTGCATGTGAATTAGATTCTACACCAATTGTGAGATATTGATTTTTTGTATTTGTATAGTACATTTAGATTCTAAACCAACTAATTTGTGAAATATTGATTTTTTGTAAAGTTAGATGTTGCATTACTCATACATGTCCTACTCACGCAAAGCGTGTGCCTTTACACTAGTGAACTATATAGGGTGAATATGCCCGCACCTAATGAACAATGACTCTCATATGTAACTTTGCTTAGTCATGCTTGACCATTATCATGCACTTTTGTAAAATTTTTGTTTCTCAATCATTGACTACTGTAGGCTGGAAGCTAATTTGACACTTGACCGCTGAATCAAATATTTTTTTGAAAAAGTGATTTGCCATTGTACATATTAATTAATTAAACTTACTGCTATTTCAGAAGTATAAATTTACTTATTTGGCAGTCAGCCAGTCACCTAAGTGTTCTAGTCAGGTTTGAGAGATGATATCTTTCAATTCTCTTAATTGTGGCGGCTAAACTTTAAAAAACCTCAAAATTACGGCGTGAAGATGTTTGAAGGTTAGGTTAGGATACAATATAGTATTGAATAAAAAAAAATTGGCATTTTAGCCTTTCCTTTTATTTTGCATTTGGCATTTTAAGCAAAGGATTTCCGTAAAATTTTGGCTTAGTTTATTTTAATTATTTTATGTCATATTTGTAGCCTACAATACATGTAGTCAAATACATACATATATACATACAAATACATACATACACATATACATATACATACATATACATACATATATATACATATATATATATATATATATATATATATATATATATATATGAATGACTGCCACTGGTTATGTAGAAACCTTCAAAAGTGCTTGCAAGTGCAAATTTGAATTGTACAGGTTTGCGGTTCATGACTACACAAAGTTTAGTTAAAATATTTAATTGAATACCCTTAGTCATATATGTTACTTCAATTGTGATTGCAAGTGTATTATTGACCGTGAGCAGTCACACATGATAAATCCCGTGATAAACACATCACTGTAGTTTGGTATGATGGATTTAAGAGTTAGAGACTATTCATGCAACTAAATATTTCTCTTTTTTTTGTCCCTAACCATTTAAAGAGCTTTCCATGTATTGCAGATGCTTTCCAACATTAAGCAATCCAGAGAAGTTTATGAATTGTCTTCTGAAGGTTTGAATTAATAGTCCAAAATCATTTGAATATGGCGTGCAGGAGTATAAACTCTTGTTTCTGTTCAAAATCAGATGAAAAGAACTTGCAATTTAACTTGAACAAGTATACTCAAAATGGAAAACACAAATAAAAATGCACAGTGCTGCATACTTCAAAGTCAAAAAATCAAGGCTTGTACTGGCAATAGTATAGCGTAGTGAATTTTATTTTTCAAAATTTGAAATTAAAATTTAATTTGGCGCCTTTTTTTATATGTTTATATTAAAAATAACAACTAATAAACATTAAATAATACAATCAAACGATGGGAGGATTGTTAAACCCCAAGTTGATAGGTAGCCTACTAGCTTTTATGAAAACGTTAAAATTTGTAAGAAAGCAATTTAACCCCTAAACAACCGAGTGTGCTGCTGCGGTCAAAATAGGATATTTTTCCCGTATTTAGAGGTGTTGTTGTTTTGAATTTAGCTTAGATTTTTAAGGGTTGTGTATTGCTATTCATCTCCACCTTTTGCAATGTTTGGCATGTTTTGGCGATCGTTTTTCCAACTTTGCAAAGCATTTGTATTGGAGGTGGGTTACAAATACGTAGTTGGAGCGTATTTGCGACTTACGAATCCCTGCAGTGGATCCCCAAAATGAACATGCCGCCGGAGCGCCAAGAGCAAGCGCTCTTGTCTAGCTGCTCTGATTCACAATCCGCGTCAAGAAAAGAATGAAAATCATATTTGTGTCACCTTAGAATTACGTTATAGCCAAGATTTTACGGTTCCTTGTGATTGTTTAAGGGTTAAACTATTGAATTTGAATGGCTTAATGATGACTTGGTGCTACACTGCACTGTTTAAAAACACCAAACATGCTGCACAGTTTTTGGAACTATGTATGAGCATTTCACAAATAGTTATGAACATTTCACAAAAAACAATTAGGATTAACTTTCATCATATCAGACTTCGAATGAAAGAAAAATGTTATCTTTAGCAAACACAAATTTCTGTTTAAGTACATAACTTGTTCAAGTATATAATTGGCATTTGCCTCATTTGAAAAATCCATCATCAATAATTGGAGTTTTCATAAAGCTCTCTACAAAGATTATGAATGATAATTTCTTTTATGTTATTGATACCCTTTCAAGAATTGAATTTTAATGCCAACTGTTAGTCTTGTTTTATTTGAAGGTCACAGTGATATGATTCTAGTATGCAATTTATTCTTTGCTGTGAATGATACAAGTATCAAAGCCAATAAAATAGCTATATGGATAGATTTGAAGGCTCCTTAAGTTTAGATGATTGGTTGCCCATTTAAATCGCTTCATACATAAAAGTAAAACAAAATGCATGATGAGGTTTATTTAGATATTCAAAAAACTTGCAATACATTGAACATCTGAAAATATGTGATTTTTTTTACAATCAGCATATTCAAGAGAATCATAAAAACCAAATCAATATAATGTGTTCTAAAAAAGTACCGTATATGTTCTTATAAGTTTATATGTGGACAATGATTTTAAACATGAACGTTAATTTAAGATATGATTTTCTGAGTATAAGTTAAGGTAATTTTTCCATTCAAGTCCACGTGTGTGATTGTGTTTATCGTTTTGCTTTCAAAACAACCATTATAACTAGGAAGCTTATATATGAAAACTAGCTTTATAAAAGGTGATAACTACTTCCAACCTCCTTTAAAAAGTGAAACTTGAATTTTTGAAATGTTATATTGTTAATGTGGAGGCTTACGCAGCCCAGACTTTTATTAATTTGTTATAAAAGATGATATCTTGGTCAAGCACCTGATCGAGGCAAGTAGTATCGCATTTTGTTTTTTATATTACTTCGTGCAGATTCTTTTTGGAAAGGTCTTCCTATCAAGCCAAGCGTTGATTATACCCATAACCGTTAGATTATCAATGATGTCTATAAGGTAGGAGCACCCAAAATTAACACTGTTTCTAATGGCGTCATTATTTATGTATCATTTAAATTTAGGTACAACATAGATAGTTTATTATTTTGGTCAACATCAATAAGCTATCTATGGTCTACCTAGAATTAAGTTTTAGAATGACCACCTTATGCAAAGAGTGACGCTATTAACCCCTAAATGCTTGAGGACCTTTTTGGGCTTTTAGGAATTTGTTTCAAATTGAATAAAAAGGCAACATTTTAATAAGCTTGTATCAAGTTTTTTTGAATTGTAACCGTAAAAATTCAAACTAGAAATGTTAGAGGTCACACATTAAAAGAAAACACAACAATATCACTAATGGATTGAAAGATTATAATGTTTGTTCATGAGGGTGTTAAAACTACAAAATTGACTTGAAGCCTTTGGATCCTCTTTTCACATGTTGGATCTAAAAAATGACCATCAAAAAAATATAAGGTTATAGGAAAGAACATACATAACCCCAATCACTTTATAGCTTTTCAAAATTTCTTCTACAATTTTTTCAAATGATTTTTTTGTGTAAATTTTTCTCCAAGATCTAGTGTATTTGAGGCTCATTTCCAAGGGCTCTCAACACTAGAGAAAGTCAAGACCCTTGCACAAAAGCTTGAATAAAAAAATCATAATTGATCATTTTCAAAATCAAATTGTTGGTCCTAAAATTAAACTTCACAAAGAGTAAATCCAAAATGTAAACTACTAAAAATAGTAACTTAGTTAAGTTTATTCAATTTTAGAGTATTGCAAACACCAAAATTTGGTGCTGCAGGCATTTAGGGGTTAAATACACCATTGATATTGGGTACTCCTACCGTGTTACCAATAGACAAGAAGACTTAATTAATCCTTTTGAGAAACAACATGAAGTCAACAAAACTTTGACTATCATAAAACCAGGAAGTTTTGTCATACTTAGATCCAACCCTTGATTGGGTCAAGATTGGTATTTTAAACTATTTTAGAATCAACCTTTTCCGTGTAAAATTGAGTTCATCTATTTTGAATGAACAAATCCAAGAGAGGTTATAAATTGAATTTCTGATGACTTTCCTGGAAGTATTGAATAGTATATTAATTCATTCAGTCGATGTGTACAGAAAATCTTGTTCTTCATTTTGGCATGTACTGTAAATTTCCTAACGTTTGAAAATTAAAAAAAGAAGTAAGATTGATCTTAATCATAAAAAATCCTTGTATATCAAGTACTCTCTGACCCCTCACCGCGCCTGGTATCTCAAAACACACAGCACAAAAGACATATGTTGTCACCTAGTGCAGTGAGAAATCAAGGGTTGAGGTTGAGCCTCCCTAAATTATAAAGTGGTCAACTAGGGTGTTGAGAGTTGACCTAGCAGAAACTGGTTCACCCCATTGTCACCTTAAAAAATTGCAATGTAAGCATGTTACATGACATACCTCAAAGCAGCGTTAAAATTTTGGGCTAATTTTAGCAAAAATCTTAGCTCAATTTGTGGTTGGTTACCGTAACATTACAAAAATTAGGTGTAAAAAACCTGATATTGCCAAATTCCTCTTCAAGCAAACACCAAGTTTATCAGAATTTGGATGAAAGCTATTGATATTAGTAAATTTTTGGATAAACATGCACACATCTTTGATTCTATTTATTTCTATCTAATATGTCCCTGCTAATATTGTTGGGTGCCTATCACAAATCCAACAAAAAAAAAAATTTAACCAAAAAACAAAAACAAAAAGAAATAAATTTTAACAAAAATAAATTAAAAATAACAAATTTAAAGGTTTCCTCAATGTCCTTGTATTTATCCACAAATATTTTGTCGATTCTAGTTTATCCCAATTGCTGGAGGGGGTCACATTAATCAATATAGTGTTGTTATATAGCACCGCATGCCAATTTGAGTAATGCTGTAATGAGTGTATATGCTGAAAATAACTTACAATATTCAGTAACTTGGCTACAGGAAAATGATGCATTGATCAAATTAGTTCTTGACGTGAACTATCAGAGAACATATACAAGACAGCTCCTGCTGGAGACTGATGATAAAAGCCAGTCACTCCGGAAACTCCACCTGGCACAACAGCTCATGGGTTTAGTTCGTGATTTCAAAGCTACACAGGTTCTGTTTTGAAACTATCTACTATTAATATCTATAGCCTTTTGTTCTGTGTTAGGGCATCCCAATGCAACTGGAAAACAGACCTTGAAAACCAAGTTTGACATATTCATAGCCATGTTATCATGATCTGATGGCTATGAATATGTCAGACTTGGTTTTCCAGGTTTGTTTTCTGGTTGCATTAGGGATGCTCTTAACTACATAAAGCAATAGTGAGTACCAGTGGACAAAAAGCAACTATGCAGTCAGGAACTTGGGATGTCCTTGTTCCTAATAGTTCCTACCTGTTGGAGTTAACCTTAATCAAATGTCTAAAAAACATTTACAAATATTTAAAAATCTAAATTGTAAAACTATGAGGGATTTTAAAGCAATCAAATTGAATAAAATCTGTTTTTCATAAAACATATGATTTCATGTCTAACTATTTATTTTATGTTGTAACAGAATGTTTTTTCCAATGGTATTGAATATAAAGTAACTTGTGTAGAAATTTTAAAAAATTATGCATACAATGTTGGAATATTATGAAAACAATAATGCATAACAAAACAACAAAGGTAAATGCTTTGTCAACACTGTATACTAGGTATAAATCTACTCTATTTTTTCAGTTAACAAAAGTATGAAGTTTATCTTTTTTTTCATTGGTAAACCACGAATTTATCTTTGAGACATGGAGAAAATTCATTTCATGTTTTCAATAAATGAGCCTTGAACAACGTTGTTCTTAGTTGTTTAGACAGTGCATTAATATTTCCTGTAAGTACAAACAACTTCTTATTGATTTGATTTTTATAGTGTACATTCAACTATTTGTAAGTGATATTGGATGTTTTGGTAAGGTGTTAAATCCAAGATTTTCTAGAAAGTAGGATATGGTTAACCAAGTAATTCCCTCAGCCCCACCCTGATTCATGTGTTTTGTTTTATTTATTTATTTCAAGCTCTTTACAGACTATTTTAGATAAGTACAATAGTACGTGGCACACTAGATTTTGTTATTTTTTCACATCAACTTGGAACCATGCATCAGGCCCTTTAAAATTGAAAACCTTAAAAATACCATAGTTTTGATGGTTCTTATGGAAACTATGGGATACAAAGGCAAAAACCATACTAAATGAAAAAAATACTAAAATCCCAAAAACATTCAAGAGTTTTCAAAAATCACATTTCTTCATGCAACAATATTTTAGTGCAAGCTGCAATTGGCCAAGTACAAATATATCAAGCATGAGTTATCTGTAGAAGCATTAGGAAAAATTTGTGCACTCCAAGAGCCCCCTCCAAAGTCTCAAAAAGTCTTAAGATATGTATTTAGTACAACAAACAAATTGCTAATCCCCTATTTTTGTTCACTTTTTGAATTCAATGCAATCATGAAAATTATAATATTATATTATCCCAATTTGACAAAAACTATGGGTACAAATGTACAATAGGACCATAAATTTTATTTTACTCTATTTGAGTAGATGAGTGAAGTACTTGGATAATGGTTACTGAGTTTATTTAAATAATTTATGAATGCAATGCCTTTTGTAGTGTTTTGGATTGTGCATATGGCTAAGGGCCTTCATACAAGACAGCAATAGATATCAGTGATTTTTCTTGTACTCACACTAGCCAAATAATAGCTTGGTTTGTCAGACACTAGTAGGCTCTTGGAGGGCTCAATTTTTTCCAATGAGTCATTGGATGCCACATTCAATTAAACTTGCGCTATTCAAAATCTATAAGTAAGAACCCCAAGATTAATTTGATTTGCAAAACATTGATTTTTTCTTACAAAAGATTGAGTGATGCGCTCAAACAAAAAGACATGCAAAACTTAGGAAAAATACACACAAATTACCAAGAAATTTTCAATGTTCTAAGACATAAAAAGTTCATATTTACATGAATAGTTCACATTTACCTATATACATAAATGTTCCATTTGATTAATCTCATTTGAGATTAGCGCCATAAAATTGTACCTTTTAGTACTTATTAAGCTACAATATTTATCTTGATAGAATGAGCTTACATTGAAATATTAGTACTATTGACAATGTTCAATGTATTTAGTATAGAGAGCAAATGATCAAATGTATTAGTAGCTGTGCCAAGTTTATTCTAATTTCTAAGCTTCAGAACTTCAATATAATATTCCATCAAAGCATGATATGATTGCAATTTTCATTTGTAAAACACATTAATGTTGGATTATTAATGCTTCCTTACTCATAGTACTCATGACAAAGATGTCCCATGAAATTAATATGTTACAACTTACAACCTGAATTTTAATATTAGATGTTGGTAAAAGATGAATGTATTATATTTGAATAATGTCTTTATTTTTGAATTTATTTTGAAAGTTAAAAATTTCAGAATTTCAACTTAAATGCATTTAACTTGAAACCAGTAATATATGCATATTTGAACATTGTATTTATGCAAGTGATCTATAATTACATTGTACTTTTTTATTTTCAAGAAGGCGTTTCCGTATTGAAATCATCTATCGATGTACATAAACTATTTCTGTTGCCTCGTGGCAATCAATTGTATATGATGATACTTGTGCCCAAATTGGGACAATACATGAATCCATACTTAAAATATTTTTTATTTTTTGTTTTGTTTATGTTTTTCATTTCTCTAAAGCTCAGTTTATCAAATTGTCATGGTTCATATGTTTTTATTTTTGTTTTTGTTTTTTGTTTTGATTTTTGTTTTGTTTTGTTTTTGTTTTGTTTTTTTTGTTTTTTATTTTTTTGTTTATTTTGTTTATTTGTTTTGGTTTTTTAATTTTTTTAATTTTTTTTGTATTTTTGTATTTTTTTTTGTATTTTTTATATTTTTGTTTTTTGTTTTTTTGTATTTTTTGTATTTTTTGTGTTTTTGTATTTTTTGTATTTTTTGTTTATTTTGTTTATTTAGTTTTTATTTAGTTTTTATTTAGTTTTTATTTAGTTTTTATTTAGTTTTTATTTAGTTTTTATTTAGTTTTTATTTAGTTTTTATTTAGTTTTTATTTAGTTTTTATTTTGTTTTTATTTTGTTTTTATTTTGTTTTTATTTTTATTTTATTTTGTTTATTTTATTTTTGTTTCATTTTTTGTGTTTTTTGTGTTCTTTTTGTTTTTTCTGTTTTTTTGTTTTTTTTGGTTTTGGTGTTTTTTTTGTGTTTTTAAGTTTTTTTGTTTTTTTTGGTTTTTGTGTTTTTTTTGTGTTTTTTTGTTTTTTTTGTTTTTCCTGTTTTTTTTTTGTTTTTTCTGTTTTTTTTGTTTTTTTTGTTTTTTTGGTTTTTTTTGTTTTTTTTGTTTTTTTTGTTTTTTTTGTTTTTTTGGTTTTTTTTGGTTTTTTTTGTTTTTTTTGTTTTTTTATTTTTTTTATTTTTTTTGTTTTTTTTGTTTTTTCTGTTTTTTTGTTTTTTTTGTTTTTTTGGTTTTTTTTGGTTTTTTTTGTTTTTTTTGTTTTTTTTGTTTTTTTTGTTTTTTTTGTTTTTTTAGTTTTTTTAGTTTTTTTAGTTTTTTTAGTTTTTTTAGTTTTTTTAGTTTTTTAGTTTTTTTAGTTTTTTTTAGTTTTTTTAGTTTTTTTAGTTTTTTTAGTTTTTTTTAGTTTTTTTAGTTTTTTTAGTTTTTTTAGTTTTTTTAGTTTTTTTAGTTTTTTTAGTTTTTTTAGTTTTTTTTTGTTTTTTTTAGTTTTTTTTAGTTTTTTTAGTTTTTTTAGTTTTTTTAGTTTTTTTTAGTTTTTTTTTGTTTTTTTTTGTTTTTTTTAGTTTTTTTAGTTTTTTTAGTTTTTTCAAGATTTCTACTCAAGTAGTCTACTTTAGATACTTGCATAGAATATCCTCTATTGCTAGAATACCTATAATGATTACTTTGGCTTTCAAGTATTTTTCCATAGCCTTTGCATGGAGTGAAAGCTGTGTGACAAACAAGGAAGGAAAGCCATATACTCCTACAAAACTTGTTATCCTAAACATAATAAAGTCTTCACATGTAAGAAAAAATTGTGACGTGCATATAAATTACAAACTATAAGGCAAATAGGCCAAGACACCTAGCTTTGTCCTTGTTCCTTTTTTTTTTATATTGCTAGAGAGAAAGATTGAACATTAGCTACAATATACTTGTGGAGTCATGATTAGACACCTTAAACATGCTACTCAAGTATAGATGAGTCAACTATGACTCACTAAATTATGCTTGATGTACATGAGAGATTAAGATTAAAATTATAAATCTTGCTAAGCTAAGTACTACTTTTTAGTACTAAAAACAAAAAAAATGTTTGTGGCTTATACGGATAAGAGCCAGTGAGATATTATACTGAGCCAGTATCCAATTTAAAGACATTTGGGTTCCTAATTGAAGTCCCAAAATCTTCTACTCTTAAACTACGAGCGTGGTACCTATTGATTAGCGCTTATTGGCACTAATTAAACTAGTCAGAGGAAGAGTTTTGAAAAAAGGGGGGTTCCCTCCCTGGGCTTTCCCGGCTAATCTCGCTTATGCTAAATGTTGAGGGTAACCAAATTGGTTGTGCTTTTGCAAGCTTTGGCAGTGCTTACACTTTGAGTATACTCAACTCTCAATATACTACAACTCTCTGAGGTTGTAGAGACTTATAGCAGATATGGCCTTTGAGCAATCTTGCTGCTGGAGCTTTTTGGACTTTACTTCCGGCATGGCCGCTTCACAAGTAAACAGTTCACAGGTTTTCTTGCTTTTAGATTGGAATGTTGTGCGTATAGTATTGATGCTTTGTTTCCTTTTCATACCTTGCAAAAGCAATAGCATGCGTTATTGGGTTGAAGACACCTCGTGCATCCTCACTGACTTACCATTTGCTTGTTATGTCTTTGGGACGGGCACAAGTGAGGCCCATAAACCTCTTGGTGGAATTGGCAACCCTAGCTTCATACTATGTAGCTATTCTCAACCCTTTCTCTCAAACTTGCTTCTTTCAGTTTTTGTCAAAATACTTCATCTTTTGGCACTATACTTGTTTTTGGAATGAAAGAGCTACTAGGAACTGGGTGATGCTCTACAGAGCAGTTTAAAGTAAGGACAATAGATGCACTCTTGTACTCTCTGGAATTATGGAGCTGCTATGTAGAAAACAACAAAAAAGTAGACACACGAACACTGTGTACTGGATACACTTCCAATTTTGGTATAACAAAGATAAGTTTCGAACCTGGTTAAGCGCTGGTTCTACCAGACGGATCCTTTGTATTCATAAGTGGATTTATGTATATCTACTAAGACTAGTATGCATTTACATTGCAGAGTGAATATCTCCATGTGAAAAAATACTATATACACGAGTCTTATAAGACGAGTATCTGGGGTTTTTCAAGTTTTGACTCATGATCATTGCTGTAGTAGTAGGTCAAAAAGTATAGTGATGCCTTTTTTGCTCGATACCACAAAGGGCAGAGTTCTAAAGAAAGTTACTGAAATTCTCATAGTTATACTATCTATACCACCGGAGTCTGAGATAGTTGGAACCGGATTTTGATTCTACTGGAAAAAGCTTGCAAAGTAACGAGCTTTACTGGTTCAAAAAGTGAGACCTAATCTAGGAAGTAATGCGTGGTAAACAGACTAAATGAGATTTTTTTGAGCCTGAAAAAGTACAAGTAAGTGCCCAGATAATGGGATGTACCAGAAAAGCGGTTATTATATATATATATATATATATATATATATATATATATATATATATATATATATATATAGAATCTTTTGAAGATTCAACTATGCAAGGGTTAATCCTTACACTAAAAATTGCATACAAAGATAGTAACAAGAACTAATACGGCGACTCTATGTACAAGCTTTCTTAAAAGCTTTCCTTTGTAAACACACACATAGTGGAGCTACAATAGTTCTTTATAAACATTGATGTTGGATTAGCCTTTATTCTAGAATAAGTCTTTGTCTATGCTAGTTGCAAGATACTTTTTTGAGATTCTCCTTTTTTGCTAAAGTTAGCTACTTGATTGAATAATGATAGGGTTATTATACCCTGTCATCATTACAATATAATATAATATTTGACCTTTGACCACAAAAACACTTATGTGTTAAAATCACATACTACTATATTTAGTCAAAAAAGCAACATACCACCTAGCAACTAAGGTATGGTATCACACAACATATTCAAAATAATGGTCAGACACATCCCCTAAACTCACAAACTGACCCACTTTTTTACACTCATAATGCAAAAAGAGACTAAGCTTTTGTGAGGATAAACTTCCAAACATGGATTTTAATCTTTACTATATATGGATACATGTATTCATACATGCATGCTATCAACATGATAAGCTTACAAGTAGCATGACCACAGGTAACCACTAAGGCCAACCTGTAAAATGGCCGGCAATCTTAATGAGCTGCTAATGCGCTGCTATTCCCAGTAATTAACTAGTTAGGCAGTTAAGAGGGAGTTTACCTTCCTACTGTCTCTCCCAAATTAGACTTTCCATTATTCAGCGTACAATGAGTTGTGAGCTCGTTTGCTCTTCTCTTGCATATACGGATTCTGAGTAACACATGCTGCATGCTCAAGTAGCTGAAGCAGCTTTTTTCCAAACGATGCTGACTTAGCAAGCGTGTCGCTTTTTTAACGCTGACCCACATCGCACGGGAGTATTACAGAGCGTTGAATACAATAACACTAGCACAACAAGACTATTGCGTACAACATGGCCTTTGCTAATTCCACACATGTTTTTGCTCTTAGGGGGCTGTTTTCTTTTGAAGTAGTTAGGTTGCTTTCTTTTGCTTCTTTGCTCCTTGTGAAAACTATAACACGTGACTTGGTCTATTGACACCTGGTGCAACCTCTCTCAACTAACATTTGATTGTTGGGTTGTTTGGGATGGACACAGGTGAGGCCCAAGCCCTCTCGGAGTTTTTTGCAAACCAAGCGCTCTACTTTCTACAACTTACACCTCCATTCTTCTAAAAACTCTGCGTTTTAGTTGATATCATACTTTTGAATGTATGAATAAGAGCATAGCTAGCAAAGTGACATAATTAGGTATTCCGGATTTGTTTGAGAAATAGTCTCGTTGCCACAAGCTGTAAACTGCAACTTCATGGCTTCATAAAGCTGACTGCTAGGACATGAGCGTGTTCTTATACAACTTGTAGTAGCATTGCAGTATAGTACTGATGGTAACTAGCATAAAAATCGTGCTTTGAAAAATACTTGCTTTTTCTTTCTTTGGGCCAGCACCAGTCCTGCTTCTGTCAAAGGCTAATTCATAGAGGCAATGGTTACACAGCACTAGTGCACATTCCGGCTAAAAGACATGATAATAAAATACTACTATGCTAATGAACACATACTTTTTCAAAAAAAGCTGGTTGTTATGACTAGTAAGACACATTGACTTCTTGCATAGAGTGGAATTCCTTCAAAAAAGCTCTATTAATAAGTGAGTGAGATCTTTATCTTGGCTTTTGACAAGGAAAGCTATTTTGGTGTTTATAAGAATGGGTAGAAAGTGCTGAAAAAGTAGAAAAACAGAATTTGCAATTGATGCAAAAGGGCACTGGAAAGAGTATATTGGACAATGCAAATAACTCTGAAATGATTGTGATGAGTCTTTAAAAGCTTAGATAAGCGCCTAGCTTTCCTTGGGATGTATCAAAAATGGTTTTTTTTGTTATTAGTTGTTATTAGTTTTTTTTAGTTATTTTAGTTATTTTAGTTATTTTAGTTATTTTTGTTATTTTTGTTATTTTTGTTATTTTTGTTATTTTAGTTATTTTAGTTATTTTTGTTATTTTTGTTATTTTTGTTATTTTTGTTATTTTTGTTATTTTTGTTATTTTTGTTATTTTTGTTCTTTTTGTTCTTTTTGTTCTTTTTGTTATTTTAGTTATTTTTGTTATTTTTGTTATTTTTGTTATTTTTGTTATTTTTGTTCTTTTTGTTCTTTTTGTTCTTTTTGTTCTTTTTGTTATTTTAGTTATTTTTGTTATTTTTGTTATTTTTGTTATTTTTGTTATTTTTGCTATTTTTGTTTTTTTTGTTTTTTTTATTTTTTTTGTTTTTTTTGTTTTTTTTGTTTTTTTTATTTTTTTTGTTTTTTTTGTTTTTTTTGTTTTTTTTGTTTTTTTTGTTTTTTTTGTTTTTTTTGTTTCTTTTGTTTTTTTTGTTTTTTTGTTTTTTTTGTTTTTTTTGTTTTTTTTGTTTTTTTTGTTTTTTTTTGTTATTTTTTGTTATTTTAGTTATTTTAGTTATTTTTGTTATTTTAGTTATTTTAGTTATTTTAGTTATTTTAGTTATTTTTGTTATTTTAGTTATTTTAGTTATTTTCATTATTTCAGTTATTTTAGTTATTTTCATTATTTCAGTTATTTTAGTTATTTTAGTTATTTTAGTTATTTTGGTTTTTTTTGTTTTTTTGTTTTTTTGTTTTTTTTGTTTTTTTTGTTATTTTTGTGATTTTTGCTATTTGTGTTATTTTTGTTATTTTTGTTATTTTTGCTATTTGTGTTATTTTTGTTATTTTTGTTATTTTTGTCATTTGTGTTATTTTGGTTACTTTTGTTATTTTTGTTATTTTGTTATCTTTGTTATCTTTGTTATTTATGTTATTTTTGTTACTTTTGTAATTTTTGCAATTTTTGCAATTTTTGTTATTTTTGTTGTTTTTGTTTTTTTTGTCTTTTTTGTTTTTTGTTTTTTCTAGATCTCCATTTCAGCGTTGTTTTGGAGGAGTTATGATGGAACAATTTTACTATGCATCTATACTTTAGTAGTTGAAATCTAACCTAGAATGACTTTAGTGACTCATATACTGGATAAACAGACTCATGTTAAGTGAAAATATTCTTGACAAATACCTATTTCTATCTTGTTATACTAGAGGCTACGGCCTATCTATTTGAAAGCTTTTTTATTATGGAACAAGGAGTAAAGAATGCTCCTTTTCTAATAATACTCTTTATATGCCCTTATAAGTTAAGTTTGCTACCTTCAAAGCAAATTGCTTTTTTCAAAAGAACTGGCACTGACCAACCCAGCTCACTGGATCCAATACAATCATGGTTGAGTAACATATCAGTTCGAGAGATCATATTATTGATGGCTTGGATGCTAATCAAGAGGCCCACTACTTGGCATTAATCACTAAGCAAGTTTAGCCCATATCCTAATTTCCACTGAAGAAGGGGCGTACAAACCCTAGCTGGCTAACAATCGTAAGCTAGTATGTATAAGAGTATACGTAAGCTCTAATCAAGCGATGCCTGTCCCCGAGAACAATTGCGCAAACTTGTGGTTCCAGAGGCAGTAGATATGTGAAACGTGCTTTGCAATTTGTGCCTTGTCTCATACTTGAGCAACTAGGTTTCTTGCGAGGAACCCTACTGCATCACACTGATGTGAGTATTCTACAACATTTTCAATAATTTTCTTTGAACGTAAGACGTGCCATGAACGTGATTTTTTTGTGTGGCTTTGTTTGATAGTTGATTACAACATGAGAATTGTTACGATTGCTTAAAACATGCAAGTTGAGGCAAATGATCTAAAACACGAAGATGCATGCTTGCTTTGTTTTGTTTTATTTCTTGCATCTGGCTACAGCTTTCACTAGTTGGCACAATAATGCTTCAGGCACGTAGACTGGTGTGATTTCTCATGAAACACATAGACTATTGCAAGGTTTAAAATAAGCATACTAATGCTCTATAGTAGAATGAAACCTTTGACCGAAGCTCTTTACAAAGGCAAGGATCTATGATTAATAAGCTGGTACTATTGCTGCGGCTTATACAACCATTACACACTTGGGCAAGCTCTCAGTACGACAAAGCAAGTGCTACTTGCTAAAGTACAAAACAAGCAGTGTAAGATACTTTGAAGTAATGGCGACATGGCTTCTTTGTCATGCAACCAGGTTTTGTGAATTTCATTTTATTGATGCTGGTTTATAGGACTTGTTTGAGCAAATTAGTATGATTGTTTCTTCAATTTCATTTATGTGAAAACAATAACAAGTGACAGTAGGGCTGAAGACACCTTGCATACGTACAAAAATAAACTAATTGTTTGTTTTTGTGCATGGGTGCAGGTGAGGCCCTTGTCCTCATAAACAATATTGGAGGACTTGCTAAGGATTTTTTTAAACTCTTCAACGTCCAACTTAGAAAAAAGAGTGCATAAATGCATTGTTTCTTTATTTTTTGAAACCTAAATGCTATACTTGAGCCATATTTCTTCATAAGATTATACATCTCTTCTCAAGGAGAATGCAGATTTTTTCTATGATATGTTTTTTATAATTTTTTTTTTTGTTTTTTTGTTTTTGTTTTGTTTTTTTAATTTTGTTTTGTTTGTATTGTTTGTTTTGTTTGTTTTGTTTGTTTTGTTTGTTTTATTTTTTTTGTTTTTTTGTTTTTTTTGTTTTTTTTGTTTTTTTTGTTTTTTTTGTTTTTTTTGTTTTTTTTGTTTTTTTTGTTTTTTTTGTTTTTTTTGTTTTTTTTTGTTATTTTTGTTATTTTTTGTTTTTTTGTTTTTGTTATTTTTGTTATTTTTGTATTTGTATTTGTTTGTATTTGTTTGTATTTGTTTGTATTTGTTTGTATTTGTTTGTATTTGTTTGTATTTGTTTGTATTTGTTTGTATTTGTTTGTATTTGTTTGTATTTGTTTGTATTTGTTTGTATTTTTTGTATTTTTTTGTATTTTTTTGATTTTTCTGTATTTTTTGTGTTTTTTGTGTTTTTTGTATTTTTTGTATTTTTCGTATTTTTCGTATTTTTTGTATTTTTATTTTTTTATTTTTATTTCTATTCTATTTATTTTTTGTTTATTTTTTGTTTATTTTTTGTTTATTTTTTGTTTATTTTTTGTTTATTTTTTGTTTATTTTTTGTTTATTTTTTGTTTATTTTTTGTTTATTTTTTGTTTGTTTTTTGTTTTATTTTTTGTTATATATTTTATTTTTTTGTTTTTTTTTGTTTGTTTCTTTTTGTTTTTTTTTTAATTATTATTTTTTTATTATTATTTTGTTTTTTTTTGTTTTTTTTTGTTTTTTTGTTTTTTTTGTTTTTTTTGTTTTTTTGGTTTTTTTGTTTTTTTTGTTTTTTTTGTTTTTTTAATTTTTTTTTGTTTTTTTTATTTTTTTGTTTTTTGTTTTTTGTTTTTTTTTTTGACAATGAGCCCTATTGTGCACATGAATGTCGCAGCCTTTTTGACTTGTAATTTTGAAAATTAATGAAGTTGTTGTGATTGTCATATGGCCAGTTGCAAACTGAAATTGCACCTAGAGAGGCTATTCTAAAGAGTTTTCTGCATGAAGTTGCAATAATAGATCAATTCCAGGTACTCATCCTTTGGAATCCCTTATCAATAGTACAATAGGCTAGGCTGCAAAGGAAATTTCTTTGATCATGATTACCTTCACTACAGAAAATAGAATAACACAGAGGTAGGTGTTCAAAAACATTAGTTTTGACCGGATCACTTGGGTTTGGTCCTAGAGTATATGAATGCTGTTCTAAAGTCAATGTCTTTGGCAACAGAAAGGCCACGCAAAAGAAATGTACAAAGCACATACAAGAATTAAACAGCTTCGAGCAAGGTTGGAGGTACAATATACACAAATGGGTCACATGAACAAAAAGCTGGATTGTATAGGAATTCATATGGCCACTGTTTGTGGTACACTTTGTCAAATAGTTGAGGAGAATGATCATTGTAAGTGGGGCTCTCTCATTAAAGATTTGTATATGATCTATGCAAAAGAGGCTCGCAGCACAATGAAAGCCGAGGGTTTTGAATCGGAGGAACAGATATTGCATCAAAGGTATTGACAATTGTTGACTTCTACCTAGCACCTAGCGCTGCAAGTGGGACTCCATTGCCCAAGTTTACGTATCAGATTTGCTTGTGAACTATTGTTGGTGGCATGATTCTAACATTGTGCTTCTCATGTAGGAAAACTTTGGAGCGATATGTCATCGTTCTTGAGCAATCTATCAATCGAAGAAATTGTGAATTTAATAGAGAAGCAGTGCGTTATCAAGCTGATCACATACGCTTGTTGTATGAGTGTTCAGAATCTAATAAAAATGTTTACAATTTGGCTCAACTTGTGAAGGATCTCCAGGTTTGCTCTATACACAAATAATTTAACGTGACATTAGTCAATTTGGGAAAAAGTAAACATTTTGAGACGTTTGGATTTTATGGTTTTAAGAAATTTTTGGTGATTTAGAGTGAATTTCATGATGATTTCTTCGAGACCTTATTTCAATTTCAATGATGAAATATCTCGAAGGAGCTATCAAAACCTCACTTTAAATCACGAAATTACTCTCACAAATGCAAAATTCAGCATTCTCAAAATCCATTTTGAAAAGATTTTTTCCCAAATTAAAAAATATTGTGCTAGCTTACTTTTTTGAAGAAAAAACCATTCTCTAAAATTTGCAATTTTTATACCTTTGAAAAAAAAATCAACATCAAAAAGTATTATGAAAGTATTTTGTGCGCATAATTCTCATCGTTTCATCCTTACATATTTCTGTTTTTGACCTTGCGTCCTCAACGAAGAGATGACGTAATTGAGAAAAAATGCCCTCATTGAATTTTTGTAACTGCTTGCACAAAATTGTAGGGTAAATCACATTAATTTCAGATTGAATTGTTAATCTTCTAAAAGGGTGGAAACGGAAAAAAAATCCCATTTTTTCACTCCGCTGTGCTAATTTAACAACAATTCTAAGAGTAGTAACAACTTATGATTTATTTCTTCTACTTTCTGATTTAAAACTTAGTATCATTTTTTTTTCATATAAATTCTACAATTTTCATAAATGTATAACAGCACTTCTAAAAGACCAGTTCAAAATGAAATCCCATGTTGGATAAATTATTTACCTCTACATGCCTTCCAAGTCTTATTAAAACTTAGGTGCAATAATATTTGAGTTGTTTCTAATTGTAAAAGTTGGTAAGAGAAAGAGGTCTCAAGCGTGAAGGTTGAAATTTGAGAAAATTTCATGAATACATCATACCCTTGAAGTTTGCCAAAGTTTGCCATATTTGCATAGATACACTTGGTTTTTCAGAAATAACACAAATATACTAGGTCCATAATTTTCAAGCTTTAATCTGTTATTTTGTGCACGCCACTTCTTTCTCCCTTCTTTTATGTTCTATTGCACTCCCTCTTTTGATATTAGTCATGACAGAAGTAGCTTGCATAACAAAATAAACACCTAAAAATTATAGACAAAGGGTATTTGTGTAAGTTCTAGAAATCTAATGATATCTATGTAAATATGGCAAACTTCAAGAGTATCCATGAAATTTTCCCTTTAATTACTTGGAGCATTTTATTTGTGAAAATG
This sequence comes from Ulota crispa, assembly GCA_963920765.1. Lineage (NCBI taxonomy): Eukaryota > Viridiplantae > Streptophyta > Bryopsida > Orthotrichales > Orthotrichaceae > Ulota > Ulota crispa. Next base: position 1,720,697 of record OY987251.1, on the reverse strand, counting down.
TCATGTTTAAAGGTGACATATTTTTAAGGCTACGCTAGACAAGATCAACCATGTAGACAATGGCTTTTTCCATTGTTATGGAAGGTTTTTGCTAGTGTCAATGTGTGCTTTATTATTGACATGTTTTTGCACCAGCTTTGTATTTGTTACAAACTGTGGCTTAATTTTCTTGAACTTGCAAATGTGTTACATATGATATTTTCAGGTTTTCATATACCACGTGATATTTTCACTAATACAATGTTCGATAATTTTGAAAAGAAAATTCTAATTTCAAATCTTTGCCAAATTGGGTTGTAAGCATTAGATTTTGAGAATACACAATACTTATGATGTGTTTTGTGAATAACTAACTTTTATGCCAATGGTAGACTTTTGAAGCTTTATCCTCTAAATGCCCAAGCAACCATATTTGGGTCTTTACAAAATTTTGAAGATGAATAAACATTATCAAATCACTATTTTTTGTATATTTTTTTAAAAATATGAGTTTTTTTTCAAGTCTATTTTCAACATCAAAAATCTCATTCTGAAGATCAAAGTTGATGATTTTTCTACTCAAAATTTTGTACAAGAGTGTCCACTGCAATCTTGAGTTTTCTAGTGTTGGAAGATCTTGAAAATGAGCCTCAAATACAATAAAGCTTGGAGAAAAATCCACATTAGAAAGCCATTTAAATAAAATATAGGAGTAGATTTTTAAAACCGTAAATTGATTAAAGTTAGACATGTAATGACCTTAAACCTCATATTTTTTTGGTGATCAAGTTTTTAAATTTGACATGTGAAATGAGGATTAGAAGACCTCAAGTCACTTTTGAAGTTTTAACACCCTCACGTTCAAACATTTTAATCTTTCAAACTATAAGTGATATTCTTGTGTTTTCTTTTCCCATGAAATCTCTAACATGTTTAGTTTAAATTTGTATGGTTACAATTAAAAATACCTTGGTGAAATTTATGAAAAGATTGGTTGCTTGTTCAATTTCATGGAAATTTCAAGAAGCACAAGTAGGCCTTAGGCATTGAGGGATCAAATATGTTATGGTAAGTGGTAAGTTCAATAAATTATATATATATATAGGTTCTTTGTACCTGACTTTTTTACATTTAAGAAGAGATCTTGGGTTGTTGTTCAAAATAGAATGTGGTGACTGTTTCAAAATGAAAGCTATGTTCCATTTTATAAAAAAGGGTATATATCACAAGCTATTCTTAAATTTCCTTTTAGATGAGAATCACTGCAATGCTAATGAACAATACGTCATTCATCCTAGTCAGTGCTATTAGAGGATTACTACATTTTTTAGAGTAAGAATCTTAATGAAAATGTTACACACTAAATATTAATTATGAAGACCAAACTCGTCAACAATTAAAAAGAATGTACTTTTTAATAAAATCAATCGCTAATTTACACGATAAGTCAGTTGTACAGGATCACTAGCATCACAACATCAGAGGCTTTAAAAAATTTGCATGGTTTTCTTCTACATTGTTTTCTTAAATTTCTTTTAAGGCCCCAATTTCTAAACTCTAGTGATATTCTTCAATAAGACTTAATGTCCTACGATGGAAATCTGTAGGAATTTCTGTATAAAAAACTTAAAGTGTACTTGTATTCATTAAAGGTTTGGTATAAATTTTTAATCCTGGTTAAATTTGTTTGTATGTATATCGCTTTAAATCATGTATAAATTATACAAATGTAGTCATCTATTAGCGTTTTGGTATCATTGAAATTTTGATTGGATGTTAAAATTTAGAAATTTTTCAAACGCAATGTTTAAGTGTTACTCTATACCATAGGTGAGCACACATCAAATCCATATTGAACAACTTCAAAACTTACAAATTTCGATTGTCACAAATTTTCAAAAATTTAAGACGATCCTTCAAAGCCTCTTCCATTATGATGATCCTTCCAGAAAACATGATATTATTTATGTGGAACTATAAGACCGTCAATTCAATTAACACGGCAAAAGAATGTGGATGAAAATACTTCAATTTCTACAGCAACAACCTATTCCAAATTACGGACTGTTCCTAAAATGAGCTATAAGTTAAGTCAACAGGAGGACTATTCTTCCTGTTTGTCACAGTTTTATTTATACATGTAAGCTTGGCATTGTGATCAACATGAACTGTAAATGGCAGGGACAAGTGGCGTACTTGAAAGAATTGGCTGCAAAGCACAGGGAAGCCACATCTGAAAGTCTTGCTCGTTTATCAAAATCCCTGGTATCTGTAAATACTTCAAGCTCGATCAACCAGAGTGGCTCAAAGTCTCAGTATGGGAAGCAGACGTCTAAGAAGTTTCTGGGAGAGAATTCTCCAACCATTTGTGTCAAATTTGACCCTGATCCAGAGCTTCTTGAGAATTTGCGTGTGAAAACAATGTCCACCATCCCTTTATCTGATATCATCAAGCCATACATGCACCGAGGATCAACTAAGAAGCATCTATCCATGAGTCGCGGTTCCACGAAGATAATTGCTGAAGCTGATAAACCTGAAGATCTAGAGCTCTTAAATACGTTGGAGAGGAAAAAATCTGAAGTGAAGAGAAAGGAGGAAGAAATTGCACATCTGCAAAGCCATATATACAGCGTCTCTGCACAACCTTACTTTTAGCAATACTATTCGTCCAAAAGCGAAAACCTTTAGTAGAAGGTCTTCCCGCTCAGAACTGTATACCTGGACATATAAAATGGCCATTAACCTCCAAAGGACGGAACATAACTACACATTCGAAATAGATATCCTTCTCTCTATACTTAGCATAGTCCCACGACTGAATGAAACTTATTTCATGTCATTTTCATAGACGAAATTACATACCTGTTGTAAGGTATTACATTATCAAACTCCATTTTCTGGCCCTTCAAAATCACAATAAATCCCTAGAGACATGTGAAAAAATTCATGGCAAACACAACGTAAATGTTAAAAATCTAAATTCTCTCCATCGAGGAAATTTTACAGTGAAAATTACTATTTTGTAAACAAAAGATCTTGTTAAAAGCTATATACACAAATTCATCATGCTCTTCTCTTACCTTATGAAACATATCAAATCCAAGGTATATTAAAACATCAAGATAATAAGAAGCAGATTTAGAAAGATTTGTGAAATGATCAAAAAATCATATATATATATATATATATATATATATATATATATATGTACACATAGATAGATAGATATAGGGAATCATTATTGTGACATCCTAAATTGTTAGTATGGCACCCCTTGTGAGCATGGAGTTTGATATTTTAGTGCTATTTGATTTATTCAAGTGGTCCATCATTCATTCAATCATACCATTATCACCTCCTAGAAAGAAAACAAGACAAATACAAATTTTTTTGAAATATTATTGTACCAATACTACTTTTTGATGTCTTTTTCTTTTAAGTAGCTCAAAAGTCCTATATTTTTAATTTCAATTTTAAGCACACTTGTTTTATTTAGTATAGCCTTAGAATGATAAAAGTGAAACAAATCTCACTATAAGGAAATCGTGGTCAAATTTACAAAAAGTTGACAAAGACTGTCACAATCTTTGTCAACTTTTTGTAAATTCAACCATGGTTTCCTTGTATGTCTTTTCAACAAAATCAAAAATCAAAATCAAAAATCATATTTCATGCTCACAAGAGGTGTCTTGTTAGCAATTTAGGGTGTTGTGGTAGTAATTGCCTTTATATACATATACATACACATACACATACACATACACATACACATACATATACATGTACATATATATATTTAGATTTACATATGTACATATGTATATGTATATATGTTGCTAAATTTGGAATGTATGTTGACAACTAAATATTTTCAAAGTATATAGAAGATGATTTGAGTGATAAGTACCTAGTTTTGTAGAGAATGAATAATACCTCTGTGATAAAAGTTTCAATGTCAATTTTTTATATAACAATCGAAAACTCTAAAATTTAAAATTGAATAAAAAATGCATTCGCTCATTCTTTTATGCACATCTAAGATTATATACAACACTTGTTGGTTCCAAGATCTTTTCAAAGTTGGGTCATCTTAGCCAACTAACCGTTTCTGATAAGTTTGTACCCTACTATCATGACAATCGTTCTTTTTTGTTGCACTTTATTCTCCAATGAATATGTGCCAATATTTACATATTATTATTAGTGTGGTTGAGAAAGGCTAATAGTGTAATACAGCCTGGAAAACCTTAAAAAATATTAGGATTTTGTTATGCCTCTTATATAAATTAGTAATCTGTGCAAAAAGCATTAGCAACCTTTGCCAAAAGTCATAAAAGCTGCAATAACTATCCAACTGAATTTATCAGTTTGCTACATAGTAGTGGCACAAAATGTGTGATGATTTTTACACATGACAGAGTAATTTAGAAAGAAAAACATTTTGGGCTTCTAAAACATTTAGTAAATCTTGTTTGATAAAACTTGAATGAATTGCCTAAATATTATAATTCAAAAATTCATGAATGCATAGTTGAACCTCCAGTCCCAACATGGTATAATCATACTTGCTTGCCATCATCACTCATTGCTCATGAGTCCTGTTCCTCTTGTGCGTCGCTTCTCCGCAAGTGCTTAAGTTCCACAATGTACAAATGTTCCTCTCTCGCTCCTGTGCTGGTCTGGAATTTGGTGCTCTCTTCGCTTCAAATCTGCCTCTCAGGTAATCAGAACTGGTCTCTTGCGCCTTCGCGAGTTTGGAATTTGGTGCTCTCTTCACTTCAAGTCCGCCTCTCAGGTAATCAGGACTAGTTAAGATAGTGCCTAGAATTTTTTATGAGTGGTGATGGTACTTTAATTGATCAAGTGTTCTGTGCTCTGGAAAGGTGGCTATATTTATGTGATTTCATGCCTTTCTAGTTTAACTATTCTATTCTACTAACTGCAAATTGTATTCATCTAATTGGAATGACCATTGCCCTAGTTTTTTATGTAAGAGGGACATAATAAAAAAATCAGTAGGTTTGTGTTTTGATTATCTTTCAAGTATGTAACATTTTAAAGTGGATCTTATTGATCTTGGACACTTTCTTTTGGGTTGACTGTTTTCAGTCAAAAACCACTCAAAATTGTCCCTATTGCTGCATTCATCAAAAATTTCAACAAAATGCTTTTCATGGAAATCTAACCATAGGATCTTGTAATAAAATTGTAGAAGAAGAAGTAGTAACTTTTTTGTGAAATTTGACCATACAAATTGAAAGTTATGAGCTTTTGAAGGAAAAAGTTTTTTTTTTAATATTGTGCCCAAAAATTTCAAATGGCTTTGAGTGACATTTGCTGATTTTTTTTGTACTACAGACCTTGAAGTTGTAATTTTATCTTATAGGTTATCAAGTCAGACCTTTGTACACCAATTTTCATAACAATCAAAGACACGGAACACATCCAAAAAAATATTGCAATGCCACTATATGACAAGTTTTGCCAATACACTATGACATTTTTTAGTGAAGTTTCCCACCACATGTTTTTAGATACGGAAAATCCAAATGGTTTGTTTGAAAATAAACATGTACTTTAGATGTCAAAAGAAAAAAATTTTAAAAACCCAAAATATCTAAAATTTAGAAGCTCCCAATACCTAATCTGACCTCCTAATTAGAAATGAAAAAGGGCAATGACACAATAATGGGGACCACCAAAGCAACATGTGGTAATCTCTTCCTTGCCCCCTCCTCTAAAGTCAATATCTTTTTCCTTGCCCAAGCTGCCCCTTGAACTACTTTTGGCCAAGAAAAGCTCGTAACTTTTTAACTATGTGACATAATCACATGAGTTTTTTGCATCTTGCAAACTTTATACATTCTTGCACACCCATAAAAAGTTTCAAAAAATCGTGTCAAAAATTGAGGTCACACAAGCCTATCCAAAATCCCAAAAGTCCACAAGGGGATTTTGGTCCTTTAGGGATTAAAATCTATTTTTTAATTTAATTTAATTCTTATTGTACGTACTAGTAAGCATTTGATTGGTAGCAGATTTGTTTTCTCGTTTTATTCAAAAATAGAACCTAATTTGCTTGAAATACATAATGAAAAACTTTGTAAAATTAGAAAAAATTGGGCAATCCAGTTATGTATATATTATGATTGTTAGATTTAAACTCAATGTTAGATTTTATTGGAGCAAAGATGATCTGTACACTAAAAGCCTCAACCTTTCAAATTCATTTCAAATTGTGAATTTTGATTTCACGTGGTATCGCTGGAATCATATTTACTTGATGAAGTTTGAGTATTAAATGCGACCTATAAGTCACGATGAACCTAATTGAAATACGATCAGTTAAAATTTGACTCCAAAAGCAGTTGTTTTTACTTATGAACTTCATTTCGGTGGAAAAGAAATTAAAATGGCACCTGATGCTCAATCCGATGATGTATGATATATAAATGTACAGAACAATTTATTTCCTAATAATTCATAAATTTTTGTTTAGTATAAAATTGTCTCTTTATCTTTTGGAAAGAAAAGGTAATGCATATGCGTTAACCCCTAAATGACCGCGGCACCACATTATGGGTGTTGATAATACTTTGAATTTCTATAAATCTTAACTAAGTTGTCATTTTTAGCATGTTTTATTCTTTAATTATTCTTTCTGCATCAAAATACCAATTTTGTAAATGATTTATTATGATATTTATATTGAAGATTTTGTATAAGGGTGTCCATTGCAATCTTGACTTTTTAGTGTTGAGAGCTCTTGGAAATGAGCCTCAAATACACTAAACCTTAAAAAATATTCATACTAGAAATTCATTTAAAAACACTGTAGAGGAGATTTTGAAAAGTTGTAAATTGATTGTGGTTATGCATGTTATGTCCTTTAACCTTGAATTTTTCATGTGACCATTTTTTCAGATTTGACATGTGAAAAGAGGATTGAAAAACTTCAAGTCATTTTCACAGTTTTAACACCCTTTTGATCAAACATTATAATCTTTCAATCCAAAATTGAGGTTGTTGTGTTTTCTTTTTCTTTGTGATCACTAACAAATGCAGCTTGATTTTGTATGGTTACAATCTTAAAAAAACTAAAAAAACTTATCAAAATTCTAACATTTTGTTCAACTTAGAACAAATTCCTAGAAGCTCAAAAAGTGCCTTGGGCATTTGGGTTAATATGCATTGTCTAATTGTTAATGCATTGTCTAATTGACAATGCGTTGTCTAATTGTCAATGTGTTGTCCTATGAACACAAACTAAAAAACAACATTGTGTTGTCTTATGAACACTAAAAAGCAACACCAACTATCAAAATGTATTTTGAAAAATATATATAACCAATTCATTAAACTAAAATGAAAACACATCAAGTTTTGGTGAAATCTATAGAAGAAAAAACATGATAACAACTACAAGAAACAACTGTCTTGTAATTGCTTAGGGTAGGAAACAATCAACAAATGACTAAAGGACAACTTAGACCATGGTAGCCATACTCTAGTTGTTTCTTAGTCACCACTAAGTTATTATGAACCAGTTGTTTTGGCACAACCGTCAACTTTTATCTAGTAGAACTTTATCCATTATCCTTCCAAATTTTTAACAACCTTAGCTTGCCTTGTCTTTCTTTTTCTTTTTCTTTTTGGGCATGAATTTTTTTCACAATTCTCAAAGTTACAATAAATTCCCAACTAACAAACAATTGTCAAAAGGACCTACCAATGTAGGGTCGCTAAAATTTGAGTGTTGTTGTTGGAGGGACCTACCAATGCAAGGTTGCTAAATTTTGAGCGTTGAGCATTGAGCAATTAGATTTGAGCAAGATACCATTTTTAGATTTTTTTTATGGTCTCATAATGATTTTACAAATCCAAATGTGGACATTTTGTTTTTAAAAATAAACTTTTTGGAATAAAGATATACTTTTTTGTTCAAAAAGTTAGATGAACAAAGTCCAAATTGAATGTAAAAAAGTTTACATCTAGTTTTTTTAGTAAATGAAATCCAACTCAGATGAAATTAGATTGTAATGAACAAATGCAAATGAATGTGGATGAATGTAGATGAATGTAAAGGTGCTTTTGATAAGACATTTTAGAGATTAGTTTGGCATCCTTGGAACCAATGAGGCTACTATATATGTTATATTAGATAGCAAGGAAACCTTTTCAAAATGAAGAATGCCTCTCAAACAAAAAAAAACCATTTTATTTATTTATTTGTTTTCTATCCCTAAACCCCAATGAGGCTATAATTGCAAAATTGCAACAAAAATCATGAGCTCATTAGCAATTTATATATTGATATTGGTAAACTACATGCTAGTGATGTAGAAAAGAGCAATATCATTGCAATGGTAGAATGTAAATTTCCTCGCAGCATTACAAGCATTTACAAGGAAGTTGAAGGCCCTCCGATCACCTCAATCCACAACAACAAAAACTGTTGAAATAGATGGGGTAGAATTTGATTGCATTGTGCAAGACACCAATTATGCACTTATAGTTGAAATCCCTTTAAGAGGACGGCTCATGGGCTTTGCAATAACTCGAGACCATGGAGTTGCAATAAAAAGTGGACACCTCTGCAATGCAAGACTTGTTGTCATTTTAGCCAACACAAGAATCCATTGAGGGCCAAGTTTGCAAACACTTATGAAGAAGGTAATAAAGCCACACAAAAGATTAAAAAACTTGCCAACACTAGAGGAAACCCGTGTTTTTTCTTATGTCCTATCTCTAACGCAAACATTCTCTTAGACAATTTCAAGCAGAATCCCTTTTTCCGCAACTCTAAGTCATGCGCCATTGGCGGTGCATGATGTCCGAGAAATCTACATAAGTCGCTACTAAAACAAGTGAACATTTGACAATAGGTAATTGTCTTGTGGAACATTCTTCTCAGTGTCATCTCAAAAAGTGGAGCCACACTGTCATGTAATTTTTGTTTCACAAAGGTAAAAACTCCTTCCTTTTTGTTACTTCTAGGGGAGAACGCTACCTGCAACGTCAAACAGTTTGGGTCGGGCAAGCCTTTGCTGCCTCTCCAAATAAATTTGTACCCCACCTACAATGCATACAGATTTATTTAATTATTTATTTCTTTTTAGTTCATTTATTTATGAAATTCTTCTTCATAAGGGGAGGACCACTAGAATTATTGAATCCACTTCATCCACTCAGTTGTCAAGTGTAAATTTGAACTATTGGATGTTCCACTATGTGTATGTCTTTGCTTATTACGGTGAACCATACAAAATGTTACATATATAGATAAAAAATTCCATGTTCATTTTTCATTATTTTTTGTTCTTCACACGAGAAATCCTCTCCTGAATACTTATAGCTGAATATAAAGTACTTACTTTCAGGTGTTCCTTGTTTTTGTAGCACAAGAAAGCACTTATCTTCTTATTAGCATTAAAACATGTTAAAATGCCAATAAAGTGACTTGTTTTTGTTTCCACAGAGATTTAGTTTGTAGACCCTTAAGATGATTGGAACAGGATTGAAAAACCCTGTTTAGAATTTGCAACAACACACCTAGACAAATACAAACACAAAACAACTGGAATATCCGGACGCTTATCCAGAATCTTGCTATTGAATCCGGATTTGGTTAGGATACTTAACTAGAACGAGAGAAGTTTAGCCTCTATAGCAGAGGGTTCTGCTATTTGATTAAAAAAGACAGCGTAAGTTCCTACCCTTCAAGAGTTGAGTGACTGAAGTATCACTAAACAAAACAATAACAAAGAATACAAAGACAAAATGATGCAATTACTTCCTCATAGCCCATCCGGACGTGACTTCAGACAAACAGGTCACTCATGAAACCCTTACAACCCCAAATTACTACAATGACAGATCTTTCTTGACTTGATTTCTGATGCTAAAATGGTATTCGGATACCTGAAGGATCCTTGTTCCTTTGCTCACAATCACTCCTGGTGGTAGTAGAACCTCTCAACCGTCAGCTAGCATGCGTTGGGATTGCCATCCGGACGCACCCAACCTAAGAATGGCTATCCCTCAGAAGAGTATTCAGATTGTAAACACAAACATGAAGCAGAGCCAGCTAGAGGTGCAGAACCTATCCGGACAAGTGACCGCCCTCACCTCACAACTGCAATAGCAATCAGAGGAGGACAAAGTAGCCCAATGCACCTACCGGGATGTGGCTCGGCTCTAGAGTATGGTCGCCATCCCAAGGGACGTGGTGGCCAAAGCTAAGCTGTTCGATGAGGAGGTATTGAAGCTGGGATCAACAATGAGTCCTAAGCTTGTGGGGATGTTGGTGGAATATGCAAGTAAAATGGAGGAAGCGCTGCAAGAGATGCGGACGATTCTGCATGGCCTGAGCAAGAAGCCGGAAGAAGGAGAAGGATCCAGGAGGAAGAAGGATGCTACACCTACTTGGAAGACTCCACCTCCTCCGTCACCTTGTCCTATTGCTAAGGGTGGATCGAAGGAAGTGAGGACACCTTGGTCTGTGCAGGTGCCCAGCAAGGTTGACTTTGGACCAAGAGAGGGATCTATGTCCGGATCACGTATTTGGAGTGAAACCCAGGTAACTCCGACAGTGGAGTTGTCATCTGGGTACCAAGTCTTGTGAAGAGAAAACTTACCCCTAAATGCTCCAAGGAGTCGACCTCTCTTGTTCCAATGATTGATTTGGATAACGAGCCCTCTGCCTCCAGCACTAGTTATGATGAGGAGTCCGAGTTTGCAACGGAATCTTTCGGAGACACGGACCCAGAAGTTGTAAGGCTAACAAAGGGGAAATGCGCAAAGAAGAAAGGAAAAGCAACAGGAAGTTCTTGAGCTTAGGCATGACGACCCCGGCTACAAAAGGCTCCTGCCAAACCGGCCTCACTAGTAGCAAAGAAGACAAAGAAGAAGAATTAGCTATTACCTAGTATAGAGTGGTAGTTTGTAATTTGAAATAAAGAAGAGGCTTTTATAGATATTTAGGGATGGTCTTTTGTCTTGCTTCTTTCAGGGTTTCAGATCTTGAATTTGAGGATCTGAGATCCACCTTTAGGGTTTGCGGTGAGAATCCAGATCTACTTTTTGTAGATCAGAGAATGAAATGTGTCATTTTTTGATCGATAACTTTTCCTTCCAAAAGCTTTTCAATGATTCCTAAGGATTAATTATTAGGGGCAACTATACCATTGTTCCCTTGAGCAATTTTATATTTTGATTCTTTTTGTGCACAACAAGTTTTGGATTTCCACTTCAAAGTTTTGAGTTGATGATTTGGTGCGATGTTGGTATGCCGATAGTTCTAGAACCATTGTTTTGTACGGGTAGCTAGACATTGAGTGTGAAGAAAACAGAGATAGTCCCCGGATCTTGTCTGATCAGGTTCCTATTGCATTATTGAGGTGGTTGGAAAATTGCGTGTTCTGAGGGGCAGTTGCTTCCTAGTCCAGTAGATGTCCTTCACCATCTCATAGAGCTTGTTTTGATGGACAGCATCTGTCAATACGAGTAGTTGGTAGAGAACATCTCTATCAAACTGGACTACCTCATGGATCTCCTGGATCTGAGTAATGATGTCAGGAAAAAGGTACTTATCCTAGTAGTTCCTTGGGTTTTTCTTGACAAGCTTTGCTAGAGATTCGGAAACCTCAGCAGGTTCCTTGCCCTTCACTTTGACTTGCTCCTATTTCTTCGGTTTGAGGGGCTCTTCTGCTTCTGCCTCTGGTTCTTCTTCTTGCTCCAGTTCCAGTTCCGGTTGTAGTGGCGAGGTGAAGTTGAATCTCATCATCACCTTGGTAGTTTCATAGGCTCTACTCTTCTTGTCCTTCAGCAATTCCAGATGTTTATGCAAATGGAATAGGAAGGGACTGAGTCCTAACGGTTTAGTGTTCCCAATTGAATTCACTAATTTTAGGACTGAATCTCTAATGACTATCCTCCAATTCACCGCTCTCTTTGAGGATAGTGCACCAAAGATAGTATTAGCTTAGGTAAGGGTAAGGGTGGTCAGTCTGTCAAGAAGTAGAATGGGTATCAAGAATTTTAGGACTCTCCTATCTCGGGGATATTTACAGTCAGAAATCAAGTACCCATTCTTTTTGTGAGGTTCTACAGAGAACTTGCCGTTATTGTACTCCTTTCTCCAAGTGCAAGGCCCTCTCCTGCACTTGCAAAGGAGTACACTCCAATCCAAACTTCTTTTGACCAAGTATCTGGATGGGCTTGGTTAGAGTTGTTCCACTGACTTGGTGGCTTTTCTATCAATTCGCTAACCATCTCTTCGTCTTTGAACTTCCAAGGGACCGTAAGGAACCCCTCGCAACCCATCCGGCACAGATCCTCCCCTAACATCTTTCTCTCGACGGGATTTGCAGGCATACCCGGAACTACCGACCTAAGTGCAATTGACGCTTCTTCTCTTGTCCTACCCATGGTTCTAGACAAAGAAAACTTGCAGCCAACAACTCACTCCACTAGATTGCCTAATGCGCACAATGCCTTCACACTCCTCATGCTATACAAGTGCGCCAAAACAACAAGATCAGGAAGCATAAGGAATGAGAATTTGAAAGTGAATCCGCTTTCTCCTTTGCAAGCTCATGATCCAGGATTCCCAACCGGATTGTTGCAACTGTTTTTGTAATCATAATTACAAGATAAACTGTTGCCATTATTGCTAAACCTGCTGTTAGTGATTGTTGGTCACCAAGCGGCACGTTTATTGTTTCCGGGATTTTTCCCACTAGCGTGCTATACAACCTAGTTTATAATTCTGGGCGAGCTTTTCTTGTTGAACAAGAAACTATTTTTGGTTTGGTAGGAAATTGTTAACCTCTTGTTAACAATTTTAACTACTTAAGGAGTTACAAAATTCCTTAATTGATAATTTCAATAAACTTCTCCTTTTTACTATGTAAAAATGAAAAATTTATTTGAATAGGAAGATTTTAGATATTTTTGTTGTCTAAAATCCTAAAGTTGACTTTTCAAGTTGCGACACTTGTAATTCAAAACCGTCCACCATGTCAATTTTGTTACACCGTACAAATCACCTGCAAGCATTGATTCAATGTGCACTTCCATAACAACTGTAGCATTGTCATCTATCCAGTAATACAAAAGTTCACTACATATACAGCGACAGAAATGTAAAATTGGATGGTGTAAGCATGTCAATGCAAGTTCTTCCACATTCACTTTGGCTAGCAATACAAACAGTGATGGTACAATCTACGTACTTGACCAACAATGGTGAACAAAAAAACCCGCATCAACTTCTCACACAATAAAATTATAGCTTTGACGGTGTTTAGTTTATGTTATCCCATCATGTCTTCTGGAAAACATTGTTTTTAAAAACTAATAATACCAATAGTGCCCATCTATTCCTCATAACATTATAAAAATGTATTGAAAATTAAAGTTCGGTAGAACAAAACAACAGTACACTACCTTACAAAAACTGTCATGTAAACATCTGAGGATCTACTATTGCACTACAATTGTTGCAGGCCACCACATTGTACGATCCTTGTATACAATTCCACACAAAATTAGGCCAACCACCCCTCCATTTCCATCCACCTCTATACATTGAAGGTGACAATCATGGTTGAAGACCTTCTTCACCACAATTCAAAGCAAGTTCCGCTGTTGAGTAATGTCAACAATATTGGAGTGTTGAAGTGTTATTCACACTTGAGCTCTGTACCGAGTGCCCTAAGTTTCTATGCCTTTCATTTATCATATGTCACACGCTCTCTGTCCCTATAGGCTCTCACTAAACACAGAAGTACAAAGAATTAGTCATTTGTTCTTCACATTCAAACATTACTACAAATGTTAAGAAACACATAATTCCAGGTCATTTGCATTATGCCGCAAGAATTGCGTATACGTATGTTAGCTTCAAAGAAAATCTATCTGTGGATACAGTTTCACTCAGGACATTAACATGGGCCTACGATTACAAATGTATTTCAGTAGTAGACGTTGACCAACATAGGCTATCTCTTCGTCATTCCTTCTTTTGCAACGCACAAGACAAACTACCAGAGGACGTATTAACATTGATTGTGCATTCTCTGGGGTAAATTGTTATTAACATTGCCCACAATGTCTTTTTTAGTATGTCAAAGTCTTTTTCTAGTGTCACTAAATGTCACATTCACATTGGAAGTTAACGATTCCGTTTTGCAAGGAATGACATTCACAAGTACATGAACAGGGCAAGTACACCATCACATTCACGTAGTTCACATTTGCTATGTTTCAATACAATATGTATGTCTTTTCATAAAAGAAATTGCCATAACCATGTTCCGACTTTGTATTTCATAATTAAGTTTAAATTATTGTGGTATAGATTCGGCACTAACCTTCACCCTCTTGGAAGGTTTCTTCACTTTCTTGGGCTTCTCCTTTCTCCGCAATGGCCCATTTGGTCTATCTGACTAGTTCTCTTTGTTCTCACATTTGCCGATATGTCCATCTTCCATAACTAAAACCTTCAAAAGAACGTCATTCTTTGCAACCGGGGTCGGTTTAGAGGGGAGGACATCCTCTTGTGGTTTGTCACCTTCAACAATGACGTCTTGCACATACAAGCATCAACTTTAGTTACCAATGAATGGGGTGAGTAACTCTTTCTTTGTATGGATATTTCTTTCTCCAATTACCTCCTCTTAAAAAGTCACTATACATTATAATCGATTGATAGTTCATGTTACATTTACTTCTGTAAATCTGCAAGGGTTTAAATTTTACATATGCACAACCACTAGAGATTAGATGATGCCATTACCAATTTATCACGTCCAATTGCCAAACTTACGACATCAATTATATATTGACCATGATTGCACGCAACATCTGATGCCGAGTTCCATCTCATCAATTTTATTTGTTCTAACATAATCTCAATGAAGAAATCAATCTCACCACCTTAACGCTCTTGCACATATCTACCTGGTTGTCAGTTGCCGTTGATTCCTTCATTGGGGGTGCTATACATGTCATCGCTATTTTAAACAATAGGGCAAATTTCTTCCCAGACTCAGGTATGATGCTAGGTTTAGGCTTCATCAACAACGTTTGATTGGTTACGGTCGCGCTTGCATTCAATAACGGTCGAATTTTGTCCTTCTAAGTTCTCTTGTTCCCACCCATGTCATCTGCTTCTCTTGTCATCTATACTTGCGGCTTTGTCTCATTGTCACCGCTCTTATAAGAGGGGCCCTCTCCTTTGCTTGCCTTGTCCTTTGTGTTCCCTTCTTCATCCTCAAAGGAGTTTGTGTTGGTGCCAGAATCCTCGTCTTCGTCGTCAGACCCGTCATCACCGTCACTGCCATACTCCTCTTCCTTGTTCTCAAAGCTGGACTCATTGTCATTGTCCACGGCGCTAGAGCTGTCAACAATGCATTCAGAGACTTCCAACTCCAAGGTAGTGTCCTTCACTACTTGCACTGGAAGCCTTTGTCTCTTAGAAGAAGGAGCCACTGTTTGAGACAAAGACCCTTCTCCATTGCCCAGTGACATACTAGTGACGTCAATGTTGGAGGATGTTTCCTTCCACGTCTTCAGCCATGGCTCCCATTTAGCCACAAATACCTCCAACTTATGCATTATCGTTTCCATAGCCTTCATTGCCTCTGGTGAAGCGGATCTGCAATCAGCGGCTCGTCGGAGCCGCCTTATTTTTGCTTCATCTTTTCGCACTTTAGCCTATTCCTTGGCCACCGCCTTGCTAAGGACATTGTCATCAAGGTCACACCCTAGCCTCTTTGATTGGTAACAATTCAGTGTCAAAAAACAAGTCATCCATGTAATGTACTACCAGTGCAAATAAATGTCATTGACTGTTCTAAGTCAATTGAATTTGTGAATCAAAGACAAGAATATCTGTCACTACCAATATCCGCACTATTTACTCATATGTCAACCTCTTATATACTCTAAAATACACCAGATTCTATGTCCAATTCACAGCAATTGTTGATGTATACACATATTAGGAAAGCAATGCTCTCTTTATAACTCACCAGCTCAAGGGTAACATGCTCCTCCACAGCCTTCTTTGTAGTCTTGCAAGTTTTTCATCCCTTTGAAATCTTTGATATCCTCTTCAACATGTCCCTTGCCTTCTTACTTCTTCTTTGCACAACCATGTCCTTGTAAATCTCCTCATCCAAATCGCGCGGTTTAGGCATACCGTTATCAATGTCAATGTTGATGTTGTGTTGGTGGTGAATGAGAGCAAGACCAGCGATATGTTTCAACCATTTAGGGCATAGAGTAGTTGTTTTTCTGTAAAAGTAGTAATCCTCCAGTAGTTTATTCAATAACTCAGCCCTTGCAGCGGCAGTTTGCCTGTCCCAGCTGATTCTAGGATCCATGACCTTCACTAGTGGAGATACATCCGCTCTAAATATCCAGAACATTCTCCCTATAGGCTCCCCATCATCATTTAGTTTGATAGGACGTTGATCGTCGTCCTTTGTCTTGCCACACCTCCTCACTTTCCGTGATGAAGAAAGCGGAGGGGTACCACCCCTTCTGCCCTCTGACATGCTCTGAGGGGCCTTTCCTCTTGCCGTTCTTCCCTGCAACAGCAATTGGATAGGCATTGCGTTGCACGAGTCTCCCTTGCTGTCATATTCACATCCATGTTCATTTGCATCTCGTTGACGAACTTCCAAGTTTCTTTCTAGACGGTCCTCTTCATCTATCAATACCCAAATCATACCACGGAAATTCACTTTTTACACTTCTAAGACTATTTACAGAATCAATACATTGAGCGGAGCTTTGCAGACCTAAAATGCTATAGTATACAAACTTTTGGGAGTTCAACGGTAAAATTCATAGGTCTTCTGTGGATGCAAAGAAAGGAATCTATACTAATTGCATTATTAACATTTCCTTTGCTTAAAAATTGGTTCTTGCTTCATTACAGATGTTGAAGATACATGTCAAACATAATGCTCATTCAAAAATAGGTTCTCAATTAGTGAACATACCTTTCCAACTGGTTTCTTTGTGCCTTTTATGGTGCTTTGTCAAAGGAGGCTCGTCAGCAGACACCCGGGTTTCACAATCTCTAGGGTTGGCTTGTGGATGCTTTCCTTTGTCATTTGGAGGTGGATTGATAGCGTACATTACCATCTCCTTCCTT
Organism: Ulota crispa; assembly: GCA_963920765.1. NCBI lineage: Eukaryota > Viridiplantae > Streptophyta > Bryopsida > Orthotrichales > Orthotrichaceae > Ulota > Ulota crispa. The sequence continues at coordinate 1,703,545 of OY987251.1, read as the reverse complement.
GTAGTATCTTCCACTTCCTCCTTTGGAGATGTCCGCAACCTCTGCCGGATGGCTGTTTTTTTCCTTTTCATGTCGTGCGCTTCTTTTTCCTATGTCACTTGCAATAAATATTGGTCTCTTGTAAAAACACAAAACTAGCTAACAACACGTAAACATTGTTGTTAGTCTATGTACTTTCATACCATATTTATAGGATTGAAGTATTGCAAATTACAATTACATAGGGAATGACTTTTAGAAATTAAGAATAGCAGAATAATGACAAACTTTTACATTGTTCACATTCACAATTTCTAACAACAACGTCATATTGAATGTAAGAAAAAATAGCGTACTACATGCTCTGAATACTTTTTGCAGGGGCATATTTACAAACCTAATGTAACTCCCCCGTGTGTTGAATATTCCTTTGAAATCACTCACACTATGAACTCTTTCATACAATTCCTACCGTACCTACTTCTTACAATGCTAAAAAAAACTATTATTTCAGAGAATTTCAGTGGAAATCCCCCCCACAGCTTTACAATAATGTGGAGCACAAAACCACAGGGGGGGAAACCATGGGGCATTCTTCTACACATATACCACAACACCCGCATGCTAAAAGTGTACAGAAACAAAGAGAAATCCATAGTTGCAAACTTCAATCGAAGGAAGTTTGGTACATTATAGGCAGCCCTACCACAGCTGCATTTGTAAGTTATGTTAACCCAATTCCACTACACACAATTTCAAAAAAAACATTCCATTTCACACTCTAAGTAGGTAGGAATAAAGATATGTTGAATAAGACAGACACTGCAAATTTGATCTACAACTCCAACTGTATGTGCATCTTTGTAACCGTATATTGGCACTTGAAATTTTAGGGGATGTTCTCACCTTTTAATGTCAGGGACCTTCTTCCTCCCCCTTTGACACACCTCCAACAAAACTTGCACGCGCTCTTGATTTTTGTGCACACTACAAAATCAATCCTCTCACTTTCTTCTTGCGGAGGAGCCCCCAGAAAACCTCCTACGGCAAAAACAACACTAAGCGCTTCTACCTCACAAAACCCAACCTCCAGAACTTCTGAGTGTAGGGCTTCTTGGAATCGCTTCCTTCTCTTGTATCGTAAAACTTCATCATTGTTGACAAGACGTGCTGCAGTTGGGCATTCTAATGCGCCAGTCATTGTGTTTGCCTTAGAAATTAGTTCATAGTTGTCCCATGTGATCTCTAGTTATAGAGAAGTACAACGCCCTCAGATTACAAATATGATGTTCTAGTCCGCATGCTGTAAATGCTAGGGCAATGACTAGATGCCATGTGCCGACAGCAGCAGAGGTGACGCCATCTTTAAAAATCAGTGATGATAACCTCTTTGATTATTGTTTCTCTATTTAACGAAACTTGTACCCTAAGTTATTAATTTAACAACCTCATAATATTTTTCACCAACATGGACAGCCCCAGCAGTACACAATTCAAGTATGCAATAGCCACTGTAATATTTTCAGATATTTACTATTTTATAGACACTAATTATGAATTCACTTGTGCGTGCTGAGTTTCTTGAAGGTCAGTGCAACTTTTAACACTCGCCTACCACTTTCAGTAATTGAATATACAGCTAACAACATAGGTTTTAAATATGTTTGAATTTGTAGCATACTCTGTACAAACAGAAGCTTGTAGCAACCACACTAGGCCCACTCAATTTGAAATGAAAATGCCCCTACTCTTGATAAGCGTCCACATTAAGAGGATGATGTGTGTCATTACACTTATGATTTTGTTACTTAGAATACCTATAGATAAATCCCGTATTCTTTGTTGTTCAGTTTTGTTTTCTGTAGATGTCTTATTGGACAATTTTAGAATTTCATTAACATTGGCCCTTGCATTGTAAAGCTGTTAGGTGAAATGAAGTTATTGCAATAATGCATGTAGTACACTTGTAGTTACTATACTGGTTTAAACAAACACTTGTTCAAACATAAATTTCATATAACTCATGTATTAATCTGGAGATTCACTTGTTAGACGTTTGACTTTATACATACTGTAATGGAGCCACATACGGATCACAAAGCCACCTGACAAACAAATATAACAACATGAAGTTCAGAAAAAAAAACTCCACCGCAATCTTTTGTGAGAAATCCGTGTGTTATATGGATATTATAGTTGAATGATGTCAAAAGTGACATATTCTTTAATTGTAGGGATATATTTTTTACTTTATCTTTACATATTCAAACTTAGTTCATTAAAAGAAAACATGTAACTTGGTTTATCAACTCCTGTGAGAAACCTTTCCCTTACTTGTAGATACACACTAGAAATATGAAGGCCAAAAACTCACTGCATATACTCTAGGGCACCCAATAAACCTTAATGCTCACAAATATCAATCCCCATAATCATAATGCATTTGCATAGTATGAGGTATGTGAAATGTTTTCTTTTTAAGCACCTCCTAGTAGCACAAGAGAAACAATCCCTCCTTAAGTTACAGTGATGAAAATAGTTTTCTATAGAAATATGTGACATCCTAAAAACCTTGGAATTCATTGAAACGGAGTCCCTCTCTTATATGTTTATATTAATGTAGGAGGTTTTGTAAGTGCTAGTTGAAGGAATAGTCAAGTTTTGGATATCAAATATGAATATATTTAATAAAAATCTAGCAAACCAAACAATTCTATTTTCAACATGACAACACTGCCTTTGTGCTTCCCAATGTATATTTTGGATACTATGAGAAAATGTAATGATTATCTAGTATATAGCAAACTGCCATTGCACCTAAAACCAACAAAAATTGAATGTGATGTTCACATTATGCACATCCTTCTAAATACATGTGTCACTTCCACATATTTTCCAATAATTCATAGATAGCAGTTACAGGGGCACTTACGCTTATTCGTGTTCCTATGTTACATTACAACCTGAGCGTACGTATCATTCATGGTTGTTACATGTCAACACTTACAGAATTCAAAGACTACTGACACTCAGTGATGATACATCAAACATGCAAGAATATACCACTCTCTGCGCTCCTTAGAAGCCTACCATTGTGGGTTAGGAGCCTACAACAACCTTCAAGTACTGAATACTTAGTAATTTGGCATTCAATAACGTATTACTTATTCACATGCATTGAATCAAGGACCACATTTCAAAGACAATCCATTTCAACAAAACAAAACATAATAAACGTAATTTCAATAGTGAAAGAATAGCCTACACACCAGAAGTAATGATGTCACTGTAGTTTTGAAATTCCGTGCAATGACCTCCATGCTTGCAAATTCTTTCAATTTAACTATGAAGAAGATGTCCAATGTGTTCTACAAATCACAAAGTAATCACCCATGGAATTTGTCAGTTTTGGATGGCTGATTATCTTCATTTTTGCAACTGTATCAAATGTATGAGCCATCAGCCCATCAATGCCTATGTCACTACTTCCATGGAATTTCAATCATCTGGCTTACCAAAGTTCACTGAGAGTAATCTTTGCCGATTCAACATAATAAAAAACGTACAGCACCACAGTAGTATCCAACTTTGCTTGACAATGCATTATCCTGCTCTCCTTCAATTCTATATCCACGTAATCGTCATCTTTGTGTTGGTGTAGGTAATCCTACTTCACAAATCCACTACTGCTGTTGTAATATTTTTCCACGCTAAAATCAAAAAAGTCAATGAAGATTCCTAGAAAAGGTGTTGTCAATGTCAAAGGTCTTTTGCAATTGTTTCTTGTCATATTCCTACTCTTCAAGATGTTAGATGTGAGCTTCCCGTGTCTGTGGATCCTTTTCTGGCCCTGTCTCCTGTACATGAAAATCCAAGCCTCTGAAGTTCTTGTCATTACCTATGTCAATGATGTTTGGCGGAGGGTGCAAATGTTGCATTGTTATACATTGACCCTGAACTTTTGTCCTGCACACAATCTTCCATCCGCTTTTATGTGGATCATTAGAGAAGAATACCTTTTGGCAATGAAGTGGAAAGGCAAAGGAATCTATATTCACAAAGCTTTGCATGTGATTGAAGTTTGCTATACTAAAACCATACCTATCACGCTCCACTGTAAGAAACTGTGAATGTTGGGTGCTGTGGACCCAATTGCAGAGTAACATCGTGATGCAGTGGTTGCAATAATCTAGCTCCAAATTTTCTTCTATAAATCCAATGTACTCTGTAGTCCTTTCAAGGGGTCTGCCATTATAGATTCCCCACCGCAATTGTTTTGTAAAGGATATAACCACACATTAATCCCGTGTCACCAACCCTCCTTCCGAGCTCCTCACTTGTAAATGCATCCCAAATGAGTGCATTTGCTAATGACATGTTGCGTAATGCTAAGGTGGAGATGTGTACTGGACCATGTTTGCTTCTAATTCCTCTCCATTACTTTGGGCACTTCTAATACGTGCCTTCGGCCAATTTGTGAATGGAGGTAACTCACTTAGTTCCAGGGGATATTTTTGATGCGCGTTAGGACAGCCACCAATTACTTCTGACCAATATGCCTCTTCTTTTTCCCATCTATTTGCCTTTGCAACATGTATTCTCTGCAACAACCACAACATTGTTGTTCAAAACTACATGTGTTATTTGTGTTATTGTTTAATAACTTTCATTGTTGTATGTGATTTACTGAGCATAAATTATAGCAAGCATTAGTTGCAAAGAACATTACATTCTTCACAACTACCAAGACGGTCATTTGGGGATATTGCATTTACAAATATAAGGAAGTAAAATTTATTATCTTCATTTATAAAATGCAAATTCAAACAATATCTACAGTAGTATATGACCATAAACATAATGACTTGCTACCTCTGTAAGCATCACTGAAGAGTAGTACATAATGGGAAGTCACTTATTCCTTGTACGGTTCCAAACATGATGCATTCTCAATTACAAATGCATGTGCATATCCACGCACATTGTCTGGTAGCTTCCACTTTCTGTGCTCGTTTAGTTTCAGAATCTTGTCATTCATGGTTGCATCTTCATCTGGATCCCACACTCGATGGACGGTTGCTTTATCGCTCTTCATGTACTTAGTACAAAAATCCAAACTGTCTTCCATATGATATCCCTCTGCTATGCTCCCCTCCAGATGTGCGTAAGTCTTGACATAATCTTCTAACGTCTTCAAGTACTGCTTGATGGAATACATCCATCTACGATGGACAAGTCCATATTCAAATAGCTGTTTGACAAGATGCAACATAAGATGAGTCATGATGTTGAAAAATGTTGGAGGAAACTCTTTTTCCATAATGCAAGTTGCCATTATGACATTTTGCAACAACTCATCCTTGTTGTTTTGAGGCACCTCTTTTTGATATAGTCTTTGAAACACCCAACACATTTTGATGATTGCAACACACACGTTTTCAGTCATGAGATTTTGAATTGCCAATGGTAGTATATGCACAAAAGAACAATTCATTCAAAATTAACATATTGACAACTAAAAACTGTAAACTCTAGCAAATGCTAATGTAGATTGAGACTGCTTTTATCTTAGGCCATTCTATAATTTTGAATGAGAAGGAATTGATTATAAAATAAAGACATTGTTCATACTTTCAAACAATATTTCTAAATGCACAATAGTATTTTCTTGCCTTGATAGTGCAAATGGCCCTCATCCTTTCCAAAACACATTAATTATAACAATTATATATATGTAATTCAATACGGAATATTAGAAATGTACAAGGGAAATGAATTTATGTATCCATTATAAAAACTGAATAGTGGTTGCAATTTCAATCGATACTTGTTGCATTAGGACGTGGTAATCCTAGGTCTTCATGAATTGTAGTTTCTTGTCCCTTAATCGATTATGAATGGATCCAACATAATTTGTAGGGGTGCGGATGTTTGCCAATATTTGCACAAACTCTCTTTGTTCTTCAGCTTTTAGTAAGTATGGTGCATGTGGCATGTGGTACACCTCACCTCGACGTTGTGGAGCCTGTAACCACAATTTCGCGCACATATCCAAGTCTTGCACATCTTGACGACTTTTGTGATTGTTATTCATATCAAATAATGTCTCCAAGATGTTTTTGCATAAGTTTTTTTCACAATGCATAACGTCCAGTACGTGACGTATATTTAGATGTTGTCACAAACAACCGTGTTGTAAGATAGAAATTCTTAACTACTAATTTCTGCAATATTCACCCTAATGTCAACATCATAATCATATGACCCAAATGTTAGTATGTTAATGTTGAGTTTTTCATTATCAATAGTTCAATTAAATAGTTAGGTCTGATGACACTTCACAAGTAAGAAGCGATATCTTAGGTAAAATGACAAACAACGTCAGAGGAGATCTCCTCTTCTAAGAGATATTGTTCATTAAAGGCATTAATGCCAAACATAATTGCACTTAATGAATTTAACAAAATGAAATTGTCACTAGTATGTAGGTTTGTCTTATTTGACACATTTTGGGCTTTTGTTGTTGTGTTGTTTGTCTGACGTCGCATGTTGTGTATGACAAATGTTGATTGTCATAGACAAGGTCGTCAAGTAAGCTTTTAGGGTTTTGGGATTTGTTACCCCTTGGTAAAAATGGTTGTCCTACGTGGCTGTTTTTGAATTATGACGTGGATTTGGCATGTCGACATCACCATGGAAAACCTCGGGTTGGGGCGCTTGCGGCTGTTCATTAGGCAACCGCTAGTCCGATATTAGGGCAACTTCAAGTCCAATACTGGGGCGACTATGGGTCCAAAGCCTGGGCAATTGCGAGTATCTAGGTTGGAGCGACTGCGAGTATTGGTGTAGGGGCAACTGCGGATTTCTACGGAGGGGCAACTGCGAGAGCGCCTCCATGGCACTTGTTAACCCCTAAAGGATTTCATCCATTTTGAAATGTTCAAACTTCATCTCTAATTTCAATTTTGCCTTTTAACCCCTAATGGAGTTGATCCATTTTGAAATGGTCAAACTTTCTTCTAAGTTGAATTTTGTCTTTTAATTTAAATGTGTTCAAACATCAATTTTATATTTTTATTTCTTGAAAACATGGATGGTATATCACTGCAAGAAATTGCAATCTGTTGCATGAAAATTTGTTGTGGTTATCATTTCTGTTATAGAAAATGAAAATAAACTAGTTGAAATAGCAGACAAAAACCAAATTACTTCAACTTTTATCGAGGGGTTGAAGCAGCATCAAAGATTAGTGTGAAAAATGGGATTTGGTTATTTCATTTTTTACACCCAAAACAGCCACAACAAAGGATTTCAAGTCAGATTTGACTCTAAAACCAAGTTTAGCCGTATATTTCATTAATTTATAAATTTTTGATTTAAATTGCTTGATGATACATTCATTTTCTATTTTATGCTATTTTTCTTAGTAATTTTGATGGAAACTTTGAATTACTAAAATTCTAAGAAACTAAATGTGGAAATAAAATCATATCAATTAGAATTTACAATATGTATTTAATTACGCTAGAATTTCTACCATGAATGAAATGTACAATGAGAAACATAGTCTTCCAAATTAAATGTTCAATGCATTTAACAAGTAAAAAATACAAATGAAATATACACCATATTGTGTTATTTGGATTTAGAAACTTGAAGCTTTCAATGGCAACAACTTTTTCAATTTTTGACATTCTTCAATAGAAATCAATGAGATAGAAAGGGTTCTTGTCATGCTTCATCTTCTTAGATTGAATCATGTACCAAAAATACGTATTTTCAAAGTTACAATTAGGATTCACCAAAATGCATCCAGTTTTTGGAAGCATGGACCTTTAAGGGGTAACTAGTAAATGCCCAAAATATTTTTTCAAATCATACAAATTTGCTCTACATCGAGCAAGAAGTCAGTATTCTCGACACTTGTATAAATCGATTGTATATTGTAACTATACAAATTCAAACTAGATATGTTAGGGGTCACATAGGAAAAGAAAATACAACAATATCACTTATGGATTGAAAGATTTTAATGTTTGATCATGAGAGTATTAAAACTTAAAACTACAAAGATTACTTGAAGCCTTTAAATCCTCTTTTCACATGTTGGATCTAAAAAAATGACTATCAAAAAAATATAAGGTTAAGGAAATAACATACATGACTCCAATCACTTTATATCTTTTTGAAATCTCTTTTACAAATTTTTCAAATGAATTTTTTGTGTTCATTTTCTCCAATATCTAGTGTATTTGAGGTTCATTTCCAAGAGCTCTCAACATTAGAGAAAGTTAGGACCCTTGCACAAAAGCTTGAATAAAAAACTCATAATTAATCATTTTCAAAATTAGATTGTTCATCCTACAATTAAACTTCACAAAGAATAAATCCAAAATGTAAAATACTAAAAATAGTAATTTAGTTAGGTTTATTGAACTTCAGACCATTGTAGACACAAAAATTTGGTGCTGCAAACATTTTAAGGTTAGGTGCCCTCAGCTTCAATTCATAGTAGAACACATTCAACCACAATGACTCCACATACAAAGACACAATCATTGCAATGTCCTTAATTTTCAAAACTCAGCATTTCATATTAAAAAAAAGATTTACAATGCGTTTTTGAAATTGTTGTAGAACTATTACAACACCCTTCAGCACACTATTGCATGTGCTAAAAAACTATATATTGTATAGTAGTTCTCTACTACATTACACCTTCTCAAAAAACAACTTCAAGGGGCTTCATCAACCACGGTTTATCTATGAGAAGGCGCACTACATCATAGCAAGTTGGCCTTCTCTCAACATCAAGCTCCGTCAGTTTGCGTAACTTCATTAGAAAGTAATCTTGCATTGCTGCACTACTGAATAAGTCCTTATCAAACTTACAATCATCTCCAAGTTTCATCATTAATGCCAACTTCCCTTTAGAAAACGAGTCTGATTTCACCGAATATTTGTATGTTGCTAGCATGATCTCTAGGCTTTTGTCAGGGTTTTCTTTTGAAAATGTACATATTGACTCTAGTGCCACCCACCATTTGCCCTTCAATGTACAATCCATGTATTCTTGTTTTTTATATATGTAATGCAAGTTATACCCTTCCTGAATGCAAGTAGATATCCCCCGGTCACAAATCCCAATGTTGATAACCTCCTCTAAATATCTTAGGAAATGGAAGAGTACGTTTGATAGGGATAAATCATTGTGTAGCACCCCTGCCTCATGCACAAGACTAGTAATATACACTAGAGCCCACGCCAACTTTGCCTTGTGCCTTTGATATAGGCTAACCTTCTTCACTTGCTCTGCTGTGAATTACCTCACTAGCTTTATTTCATGCCACTCAGCAGATGGCACCACCTTCTCATTCAGTACAATCATGTCCTTCAAGTGACCACCATTCTACCATCATGTGTACGCCTCCATTGTCTGGTCATGGACCGCTAGAAACTTAATAATGCCTAGATGATTCAACGGAATCACAAGTGCCTCAACGAAACTCTCAATCCTTGCTTGATGATGGTTTTCATTCTTTGGAGATTTTCTTGCAAATTCTATGTATTCTCTGATTGAACTTGTTCCCTTAATGCGTCATTTGTGCATCTTCCCGTACCCACCAACAAAAAGTATTCCGTTGAGGTCCTCAAGCTCAGCTTGCCTGGTGATCCAAGTAATACATGATGGACCATCATTTGTCAATTGAGCCTTCAAAGCACTTGCTTGCCACCCCATACCCCTCGTGAGGGTCTTCAACAATCTTTTCACTGCGCTCATCCACCACTCCATTTTCTTGCAAAGCTCCTTTGCCTCTTTGCCCTTGACAAATCTTGGCACTTCAAGGCGTAAGTCAATCATGAGTTTCTTGGTGTTGAATATGCACTATTGCTGGCAAATTTCCATCCAAGCCAAAAACCAATTGCAATAAGTTTCTTGCACGTCCATGAATTCTTTGTTTTTGTTGCATTTTTCCAAAAATTGTGCCATCAACTTGTCCTTCAATTTGGCAATGCCGGCCTCACGATTTTTCAAATACTTCCTATCCAATTCTACGGTGGTTTTACTCTCATACCACTCCAATGCCACCTTGTACACGTAGTTCGAATACTTTGGCGGCAAGTAATCTGGATCCTTCTTGTTTGCTGTCCTTGCTTTCTTTAGCTTTGCTAGACCCATGCCCCCCACTTCTGCAACTACAAGGATTTTTGTAACAAACTAATTGGGGTTGTCAAGGTCCCAATTTGAGGGGGAACATATGGCTAATACAATGGAGTGCAGCGACTACTACCTTCTCTTGAATCCAACATGGTGTTGCTGCGTGCAGATAATGGCCAAAAGATGGTTGTGGCAGAAAAAATCAAAAACTCCTCCAAATAAATCATCCCTGGCCCATGTGCATGCATCTAGCAACTTCAGGGTTGTTGAAAGCCGTTGCACAGAGCCAAGAGTGGAGACTACGGGTTGGGGGAGGGCATAAGTACCCAACGTCGCACGGAGGCACGTGCCCAACGTTGAGTGACTATGGATACGAGCGTGTGCGGGTATGGGCGACTGCGGGTATCATTGCAACTACGCTGCGGGGTGCGTGCACAACAAAGGCGCAGTTGTGTAGCAAGGGGCGTGTGCATTGGTGTGACCGCGAGTCCACTTGCAACCAGCTGTGCACTCGCGGTTAGCAGTGAGAAGGGGCGCGTGCACAAGCAAAGACCACTGACCAGGGCAAATGCGGATTTTGCGACAGCGCATAATAGCGCGGGAGAAGCATTCCCTCCTTTTTTCCTAACATTAACCCTTTTTGGAACCCTCAAAGACGTGGTAAAAATTTCAAATCATTCCAACACTTATTGCTATAGGTTTAAAATAAACCCCCCAATTTCCCTTCCTTTGACAAATATTTGAATAAATGACTCCAAAAGGGTCACCATGAACCATGTTTCATTTTGATCCCAATATTCCTACATGTCACACACCCTCATTAGAAGATGTGGTCAAAATTTCAAATCATTTCAACACCTTTTGCTATAGGTCTTAAATAAACCACCCAATTTCACATCCTTTGACAAGTATTTGAATAAGTGACCCCCAAAAGGGTAACCAGGAACCATGTATCAATTGGATTTCAAAATATTCCCTGACACATATCCTTCATGGAGGGAACTGTCTAGATTTAGTTGAATTCCCACGCTTGTGGAATTTGAATTTGAAAAAACCCTCCATTCTCTCTAACTTGGGCGCTCGAAGACCCACAATCGCGTGTGCTATGTGCACGCATCCTAGGCAACCGCTGATCGCCCCTCTTGTGCACGCGCCCCTTGCGACTGCTAGTCTTGGCATTTGCATGCAATGTTGGACTAAGCTTCCCCACGTCCTGCAATTGCCTGCTGTACCTGCACGCGCCCTTGAACTCCCGATACAATGGCGACCGACGGTCACCCAACTTGCACACCCCCTTGGGCAACCACAGGTATTTTTGCGGTTTTCGCTCTCTTCTAGCTCACTTCCTTTGCTGCGCAACGGCTTTTAAATGCCACAAAGCGTTTAGATGTGTGCACGTGCATGGGGGTATGGAATAGTGTCAAACTATTGCCATTTTTTGTAATGACTTCTTTTTATTGGCGCGACAAGAGTTTGCTTTCAAGAAAATTTGTTTCAGATTCAGGGTTTACGTCAGCTGAGAAGATGGATCTGAGCTTGAAGAAGAGGAAACCCAAGGGAGATCGTCACCACAGGCAAAGATTAGTACTTATAGACCCTGCAGCGGTGACATTCCTTGATTGGCAAGATGTTGGAGGGGTTGGACTCTAACAATTTGCAAGGAATTTATTGGATGGTGCCATATCGGCAAATTATTCCCTTACCATTGATACAAAGTCAATTTGAAACATTACCAAGCAAACCTGCATTATTGCAGAGACAACACGTTTGTGCAACAATGTGTTGAGGTTTATAGAGTGCTCTACAATGTGCATAGAATTCCATTAAGCAAAGTTGGGTTGAATCTATGTCAGATGGTGTACGCTGAAATCAAGCTAAACCAACCAATGGATTGGAGTACCAAGAAGGCATCAAAGAATATCATAGTGCCGAGCACTCCACACATACCACATGCAATATTTTCTAGCAACCCACATGAAGGGTTAGGGCCTCTGAAGAATATCAAAGACATAGTGCCTAATGTAGACTATGAATGGTCAAATTCATCCAATGAACAGAGCTCAGATGATGATGTCCGTCTGCTAGAGCCCATGGCCAGGACAGTGGAGCCAATACTACAAGTGAATACACCTACACTAGTACCACAAGTGGAGCCAGTCGTGGAGGTGAATACACTTCAAGTAGTACCACTAGTTGTGTCGGTACTTGACGTGAGTACACCTGTAGTACTGTTAGAAGTAGAGACCGGGGCAGATGGAGAACCCACACATGTGGAGGCAGTGGATGTAGTGGAGCAAGTGGGAGGCTTTGAAGGGAATTTGGGCAAAGCACAAAAAGGTGAAGATCCACAAATGCGTACAACTATGGTGAACATAGTAGAGGGCAATGTTAGATCGCCAAAAATAGTTAATCAGATAAGAGAAGATTATAAAAAAATCTTGAAAGGCCTATTGAAAGATTTGGAGGATACAGAACGGGAGTGTGAGATTATCTGAGAGCAGAGAGGGGTTGGTGTTGCGAAGGATGATGTCGCAACTCAAGAAACACTTATTCAAACGGGAGAAGTTCATTTGGAGTTCCAGCGCAGGCAGATGTAAGAATTGGGTAAGTTCTTTGTGAAGTACAACAAGAGTCAACAGGGGACTTCCAGCTCAAATGCTAGTGCACAAGTAGATGAGCGCCTTCAAAGTATTATGGATGAGTGTAAGGTGGAAGAAAAACTTACACTGGAAGCTATGGATCATTACAAGATATTGCGGGCTTGTTTAATTAGAATGTTAGAGATCAGGGACCTTCTTGACATTGACCGGTGTTTGTTTTTGGACGATGAGTACAATGGTTTGAGTAATTTACCTCCATTGGATGTAAAAGACTTGAAAGCGAGGTTGTTTGAGAGTCTTTTGAATATAGAAGAGAAAACATTTGGTATTAAATTTCAGAAGGAACGGGTAGATGCGCTAGAAAAAAGATGGCATTGTAGGGGGTAGGTGCTCACTCTGGATATGAACTAGAAGCCATGAAGACTGTACATAGGAATAGGGAGTGGATAAGGAAAATAAAGCAATGCATAACAAGTACGAGAGCGCAACATGGATGGCATGATTTGAAGGAGTTCATTTTATTTTAGAGCTCTATATGTGGTTTTATAAACATACATGTACAAGGTGGATTTTCTACATTGTAAAGTTTCAATTGGAATTGCTTTGAATTTTGTGTTGCTAGTACCTGATTGAATAATTTGTAATATGGAATGCCTTCATTGCTATGTTGTGAAGTGGTGATTAGTTACTTTGATATTTAGTAATTAATTTGGAAGAGGGAGTGAAAACCAAAGACGAGAAAATGGTTTGTTTTGAAAGAGAAGATGGGGTACAATAGTCATTTCTCACATACATTATGGCATTTTGATTATATTTAAGCATGTATGAGATTATCTTGTATTTTTAAATAGCTAAGGAGTCATTTTAATAATTTCCCTTATATCAATACCTATGAATATGAGGATATGCTTAATTTTGGAAAAGTATAGGTAAGAGCTAACAAAATTGCTTAGGTAAATTAACTTATGGCAACATTTGCATTGAACTCAAAATCTTACAGGAATTTGATCATTTTCAAAATGATTATTAGAAGCAATTATGTCATTATATGTGTGTAGATGTACGTCATAAATTCTAATGTCATGAAATATAATCTCAATAATACACTATCACTCATTTGTAGCCAATTTTCTTGTGAAAGCAAAGCTTTTATTCTAAGAATTGGATCCAAGGAAACCTACTTGTTTTAAGTAACAAAAATATGGTTCTCATGGTTGTGATTGTTTTAACAATACATACTATTAACTCAAATTTATAATTTTTCCCTTCCCATGGTGTACAAACTTGTTAGTATAGAATGATGTAGTAGAGAATGTAAAATTTGGGAATTCTAACTTACTAAATGCTAAGAGCATGTGGTACACGTGGTTGAACCCTGTGATGTGCAAGAACTATAGCAGAGTTCTTTTTGGGTTTTTTCACAAATATTTGGGTGGCAATTTCCTTGAATGGGTTGTACCTTGCTGGCCTCGGCCATAACATTCAGTAGTGCTTGGTAGCGCTGCCCTCCTTGCAGATGAAATGGTGTGGAATAGTCCACACCATTTCATGCACCAGATGAAATAGTGTGGTATATTTCACACCTATCTTTAGCTACGGGGACACTATGCTAGATTTGTTTGAGACTTTATGAAAGAGAGGCTCATTTTAGTGCACATACGTCGATGTGGTGGCTAGCCATGTAAGCAAAAAAAAACAAAAAAAAAAAAAAAAAAAAACTGGAGCATTGCAAAACATTGGCGTTGCTTATGTGGGACTTGCATTTGCCCTTCATGCACCTGCAGTTGCCTTTGTTGAAGCCACAATTGCTATATTTGTATTTGCTCTTGTAGTTGCCTTTGGAAGGGCAAAATTGGCCCTTTGAAGACTAGAATTGACCCTTTCCAGATCCAAAGTCGCCCTTCCCGGACCCGTAGTCGCCCCATTGACCATGTGAGGTTTTTCTAGATCTTGCCAAACCCACTCAGCCAAAGTTGCTCATTGGGCGACCACGGGTGCCATGGAGGGGGGACTATAAAACTAGAGGTGCAGCTAACCCTAACTTACCTTGCTTCGTTGATGAACTCACGGCTTGAAACTTTGAAAGTGCTTTCATATTGAACTCAGATATTCAAAGGGCAACAACCTTGCCTTGTGGGGTTTGAGAGAATCTTTCAAGTGGGTTGCTTTGTCTCTACTTCTTTTTGTATGACACGTTGCTGGATTATACATTTTTCCATGGAGAACTTGTAGGCAATGAAGACCATGGCTAATTGAGCTACTGGAAATGGTTGCTGCCAACAATACACGGAGGGCCACAAGAGAATGGGACCCTTGGTTATCTTTGGAGACTGACCCTAATAAAGGTGCAAATTTGAGATCTTGCGTTTTCTATAGGTGGAATTGCGTCTTCATTTGGAAAAGAGCTCTCATGCACTTTGGATATGGCGGCAACCCCTCTTTGGATCGTTGTAAACATATTCCAAAGTTGGTGTTGGAGAAGTTCAAGAACTGTCAGGGAGTTGCCCCAAAGGAAATGCTGTATCATGAGATGTGAGGGTCAAGTGAAGACAATGATGGTTTAGCTCAATCTATGGCCGGGACCAAACTGGAGGTTACAGAGGCAGTATTCCCTTTGTCAGAAGAAGGATCTACGATTCCTGTGAGTTTGTAGGAGGTACTACCTTCTAATCCAGATTCAACTAATTCTACTCCAGCATCAGTTGAGAGAAGGAGGTTTACTCCAAGTAGTTCACACCATATAAGTATGGATGAAGCATTACAGGTGGGTCTCAGGCAGAAGTTGGATAATACGTGGGCTTTTTTTTTCTATGAGGCCAACATTGCTTTCAATGTTGTGCGACATCCGACTTTTGTAAAGGCAGTGAAGGAAACAGCAGCTTCCGGATTGATGTATCAGCCGCCATCATGTAATGCTGTGCGCACAAAAATGATAGATACAAAGAAAGTTGTAGTGTCAAAATTGGTGACGGAGCAAACAAAACAATGTATTAAATTGTATGGAGCAACAATTTGTTCTGACGAGTGGTCAAATACCAATTCAAATCCGTTGCTGAACATGATGCTGGTATGTCTAGCAAGCAATGTGTTTTTGGGATCCGTTGACACCACTAGAGAAAAGAAGGACATTGAGTATACAACAAATACAATGGTTAAATACATTGAAGAAGTTGGAGCACAAAAAATTGTTCAGCTGTGTACGGACAATGCTGCAATCATGACAAGAATCCTGGCAAAATTGGAGAAAAAGTATTTTCACATGTTTAGGCTAGGATGTGCAGCTCACATTTTGGACTTGCTTATGGACGATTGGGGTAAGGAGAAGCGGGTTTTGAAGCTAGTTGCAAAGTGCATGGCCATTGTGAAGTTCATCAAGAAATACCATCACACATTGGCTCTCTTTTGGAAGTACTCAAAGTTGGCATTGCGACTACCTGCACAGACATGTTTTGCAATGAGCTTTCTCATGATAGACCGCCTAGTGGAATGTAGGCAAGCATTGTTATCTGTGATTATAGACCCCTTGTATGTTGAGTTTGAGAGGAGTTTATTTAATTGAAGAAACAATTCTATAGTCCAAATGCGTGTGCAATTGGCTCAAGATGACATCCACTCTAGTATGTTTTGGTAGGAATGTGCCAATTACTAGTACCCAATGAAACCTACAATAGTGGCCCTTCAAGTGTTTGATGGAAAAGAACCAAGGATGCCAAGGGCTTGGATTATAATGCATCAACCGAAGCTTCACGTTTACTCTCTTAAAGAGGAGCCTTTTTTTCTAGATCATGAAACGGCAACAAAATTTGAGAAGCAGTTTGACACTTGATGGAAATTGATGCACATTGATCTCCACTTTGCCGGTGCGCTACTAAACCCATATTTGGTTGATGTACCAATCATTCAACACAATGGAGAAGGCAAGCGTGCATTGAATCAAGTTATATGGAAGCTCAACGGGCCATTGGGAGTGTCAGAGGATGATGCAATGAGGGAGTTGACAAAATTTGAAGAGGAGACAGGCTTGTTTGACCCACTGCAGGAGGCTCTTGATATCAACCGCTACAAACTATTGCCTCACCAGTGGTGGAATTGTGCGGGCGGGAATGCTCTCCCAAAAATTGCTAAGAGGATTTTGTCTTTGACTTGTTCAGCATCTTCATGTGAAAGGAATTGGAGCATGTATTTGTTTGTGCATAGTAAAGTGCGGAATTGCTTGACCACATCCAAGGCGGAGGCATTGGTCTATATTTATGCCAACATCAAACTAGATAGGGAGAAACATGGGACAAATGCAGCTGCTTTTTATGATAAATATTTGGAGGCAGCAGATACAAAAGAAGAGAACGAGGAGCCACTCTCCTTAGGGTTGGATGACAAATTTGTGGGAACCCTCCAATGCGAGGCAGAGAATTGTAGGGAGGTGGAGGAACGATTGGATAGAAGTGTATGAGCTGGATTGGACCCAACATTTGAGAGGAGACATGTACGACGTCAATGACAATACACAAACACATTTGTCGGCAACATGTATGAAAGAAGATTGTCAAGGGAGGACAAGGAC
Organism: Ulota crispa; assembly: GCA_963920765.1. Classification (NCBI taxonomy): domain Eukaryota; kingdom Viridiplantae; phylum Streptophyta; class Bryopsida; order Orthotrichales; family Orthotrichaceae; genus Ulota; species Ulota crispa. The sequence goes on along the minus strand of OY987251.1, from coordinate 1,686,246 downwards.
CATTGGAACAACCAACCACACATTTCTGCTTGGGATACATTCTCAATTGTACATTCTCCATCGTTGAGGGCGACAACTGCAGAGGACAATATGGAAATTGTGAGCATTCCGGTGCCACCAATAGAGAAACATGCTATATCTCCCCTGCCAATTGTACTTTTGTTGAGCGGACCAACAACTTGCCAAAGCGCACCAACAATTGCCACGCCGGTCACTACAGAAATAGAAAGGCATTTGGAGGCAATACAAGAAGTGACTGGACATGCAAGTCATCTAGTCTCTGCAATACGTAGCAATCCAAGAACATCTAGAATGGATGACAATGATGATGTGCCATTGGGAATTCTACAGCACCTGATGCAGAAGCAGCATGGCATGTCTGCCACTCTAGTAGCGGCTACAATTGATGCTAGCATTACAAGGTGTATTCCCATCGCACCAATAACGCTAGAGAGGAACAAAGGTCCGGTGCAGAGCGTTGATGAGGAACTTCGTGGCTCGGCACCGCAACCCATTTAGCGTTCTTTGAGGTCTGCTCCTAGTGAATCTTCATTAGATCCGCATGCATGTAAATCAAAGAAGCGCATCAGGAAAGCAGATGATAAGAGTGGACGTACTCGTAAACGTCATAGCTAGGTTGTTGAACTGTTTATCATGGGTGAAAGTAATCAACTAAAAACCTTAGACAATCAAGTGGAGGAGTTACACGACACTTGAGATTCAACATTGATGTAGTCACCAATACATTGAAGGTAACAAAACGTTTGGTGTGCACTCAAGTGGGAGATGGAATAGACACTAAGGTGCGCAACCTAAACTCCGAGGTGGAACGAGAAAGAAAACAAATACCAATACCAAGAGGGAAGGACAAGAACAAGAGCTCAGGTGATTGCGCAAGCACAGATTCTCCTCAAGACGACACAGATCTTGATGCTGATGAAGTGCCTAGCGACAATACTTTCATCCTATAAGTAGTAGAATTATAGTGTTGTATAGTTCAAGGCATTATTTACAATTGTAAGCAAAAATTTATTTTTGTTATTGTAGTACGGCCTATATATTTATAGGGGAAGTATAGATCCACATAGCAGAGGTTGGTTTTTTGTAAAGTCTTCTCATGCAATGCAGTGTTTAAATTATGTAGCAATGATTAGAGTCTAGTGTGTAAGTGTGTTTGTTTCTACAGATGTTTGACTCTTTAACCCCTAAATGGCAAGGGCAAGACATTTTGGGGCTAGCAATACTTTAAACTTCAAGAACACGTAACTAAGCTTTGGGAAGCTCACTTTTAGCATCTCTTACACATGGTTCCTAAAATTTCATTGATTTTGGACTTTGAAAATTCTTTATGAACAAATGCTTGCAATTGGAACCTTGAAATTCATGCCAATATTGAGGGTTTCTATTCCCTAACTTACAGTATTTTTTCCAAAATTGTTCAATTATTTTACCTACTCCAAAACCCTTATTTCCACGCTTGTGGGTGCGCCTACCTTACATGCATCTATTTTTGCACCTCCACACGTATACTATAGGTTGGTAGCAGATTTGGCAGGTCTTTACCAAATCAATTATTTTTTGAGAAAAACCCAATTAGGCATCTAATTTCATAATTAAACAAGATTAGGCACTTTCAAAAAAAGTTATTATTTGGCATTCAACCAATTTTTAGTAGAATTCAACCTTTCTCTAAGCATCTTCCACTTTCTAAAATTAGCCATTGGTATGGAACTTGCAATAGATTGAGCCCTCTTGGAATCAACCTTGAACTTCCATTGTTAGTAAGTTTAATGACTTTTATAATACTTGACATTTCAATTTTTTGATTTGTTTGACATTGGGCATTTTTAGAGAATAATTTAGAAAATAATGGGAAAACATATAAAATACCCCTCAATTCTTTCAAAATATCAAATATACCCCTATATTATTTGAAATATAAATAATACCCTTGGCTTTGTGTAGGAATATCAATTTTACCCCTAGTTATCCTTGTGAATATCATTAACACCCCTAGGTATCCCTGTGAATATCATTAACACCCCTAGTTTTTAGTGCCTTTCTACTGAATTTTTTTTGTATATAAAAATGAAAACAAAAATCACTATGTAATCATTGCAATGGCTTTGAGCCTTTGACTATAATAAACTTACATGCAAACACCTTATATAAAGCTTAAAGAGTTTGCTTCTAAGATTTGGCTTGCATTCAACTTATATTTAATTTTTGTACTTTCCACTATCATCCAAGTATTTACTAAAATTTGCAAAGAGAGGCACAAGAGAGTCAAGGATACTTTTTATTAGTCAAACAATACAAAGATATATTTGATATTTCATAATAATTGAGGGTCACAAAGAACTAGGAGCATTAATGATATTTCTACACAAAATGAGGGGTATTTTTGATATTTCAGAGAATAGAGGGGTATATTTGATATTTTGAAAGAATTGAGAGGTATTTTTGATATTTTCCCTAGAATAATTAGACAAAATTTTAGGGAATTATTTTATGCCGAATCTGCTACCAAGTACCAATCTACAATACCCTTCACTAAGATAACATGTAGTCCGGCACCCAAAGTCACCCGTTGGCAACCCACAATTGCTTGATGTGCATGCGCCCTTGGGGCAATTGCTGGTAGGACAAGACACGCGACCAGCATCTCGAAACCGTACGCGCCTCCTGTGCAACTGCTAGTGTGAGTACCCACACGTGCCTTGGGCAACTTTGCGTGGGTGGACCGGCGCTTGTCCAGGGGGCACGTGCAGGTACACAAGTCCCTACTTGCATTGTTGGTCTCCATTGCTCTTCCCTGCACGACAATTGTCAACCACCTTGAAGTGGCCGCCTGTGCGCATGTGGGGGAGTAAATACTCTTTTAGGAGGAGGAGGTTTTGACTTTTTTCCCCTCTTCTCTGTCCTACCCTTCGGATTCCCATCCCCCAAGGCCAACACATGCATGTGTAGTTCTAATATGATATTTTGCTTGTAAATGTTTATGATTTGAATGTTTATAAATTCAAATCTAGAGAGAATTGTATTTTTCCTCTTCTAGAGGAAGTGCTTTTGCATTGCACAATTCACTTAGTGTTTATAGTAGCACTGGGCTTCATTAGTGACCATTATAGAGAATGAGGTAGAGGAGTCACGTCTTCCTATTCAAAGAGTGTTGTCGGCTTCAGAGCAAAAGGCCATCCGCGACAAGACTTGCGAACGAAGAGGAAAACTGCAGAAGAAGCGTGTGCAAATATTTTTGGATCCAAAGATTAAGGCTTTCAAAGGTTGGCAAGAGGAACCAAAACCTTAGAGTTGTGAAACCGTTAGTAAATACGTGGATTGGTGCCACATAGATAAGTTATTTCCTCTATGTCGCCACAAGCAGCACTTGAAGCAGAATAAAGCCAATCTTGGATATGCCAAGGATGAAGAATTCAAAAATAGATGTTGCAAGGTGTGGCTGGAATTATATTTGGAGCCTTCTACATATTGAAACAATAATTTTGGTTTATTTCTTATGAGAATGGTGTATGCTGAAATTATATTAAAGAAGGAGGTGGATTGGAGAACACTAAAGGAGGGCCCAATCATAGTGTATCTTGAGGAGGCTTCAATATTGCAGGGTGAGGAGCGTGGTATTTGGAAGAAGGTCTTGGGTTCTATGAAGCCTAGAAAATTTGTTGTTGCAGATGCTTTAGTGCAGTGGTCACCCCCTTCTAGCAAAGATGAGCACACGCACAAGTACAATGGGTATTCTTTTAATAGCAACAATGACAACGACACTATGATAGTAGGAGATCAAGAGGAAGTGCAAGGTGAGCAAAAGATGAAGAGGGAAGAGGAGTTAATGGAAAAATTGGGAGCTAACCAAGAGAGGAAGAGGGAAGAGGAATCAACGAAGGAATTGGCAGTTGAGCAAGAGATAAAGGGGGAAGAGGAATCAGCGGATCTTCCCCAGTGCTCTAAGAATATCAAGGAAGATGTCACCAATGTTCTACAAAATCCATGTTTGGAAGAGCAACCAAACATTGACAATGAAATAGATGTAGAAGACGATGAAGCTGGGTTGCTTGAAAAAATTGAGAGCACAAAGATATTTCTGCGTTTGAAGATGGAGGAGTTGAAGAATGTAAAGAAATGTGAAGCAAATTGGAACATTGTGAATGTATTGAGGCAAAAACAAGAGGCTATGGCGGACATTATAAACAAGAGAGAGCAGCACATCATAGAATTGAAGAGGAAACGCTACTTGGGCTAGAAGGGGCTTGGTCATGGGAAAGATTGCACAGAGGAAGTGTATGTTGAATGGGAATCTAAACTAGATAACATTCTAAGAATGCATGAAGATACACAATAAAGGAAGGTCAAGTTCCAGATAGAAGCAAATGAATTAGAGCAAAAATATTTTGATGCTACTATTGAACATGCCAAGGAGGTGGATGATGAGAATAGGGACGGAAGATACGGTTGTGATGTTGAAGACGTCGTGATGCTAGATAAATGTATACAATTTTGTGAGCACACATTAAAGATGATGACCTATATACATGACGATCTGGCGGCTGAGAATCAATGACAAAGAGTGGTGTTGAAGTGGATGAGGGCATCAGAGGGAAAGTCAGGTATAGAATTAGAGAAGGAAGGTCCAAAGCTTGTGCTGTATGACTTTCTCCCATGAAGAACCGGAACTTAGAAAGCATTGAAGAGAGACATGGGAGACAATTTTGTAGGATCAATTTTGACTATGTAAATAAAAAGTTACGTTGTACATTTCATTTTACATTGCAGTTTTGCTGAAAATAGTGTGCACAAGAGTATGGAATGTTTATGGGTTGTCTGACATGAAGTAGTGCAATAACGTCATATTCTTTGTGGTGTAAATGGTTTTTACATTTGATGTATAAGTGTTAATGGATAGTACTCCTATGCAATGCAGCAAATGTGAAGTGTAGAGTAAGCTATGAATCTATGATTCATGATTACATTACAATTTTGATTCAAATGATCTCAAGAATACATAGAATACTTAAATTTTAAATGACAAATGAAGATAAAGCCAAGAAGGGTTGCAGCCTTCTTTTTGAGAAGCATACTTAGAGATGCCACTTTCTTGGAATAAAGTGATTAGTTTTTAAAAAGGGTGTATATGCGAGTGTAAATGTATGCTATTCAAGGAAGGAAGTACAGTATTATTAAAAAAGAGCTTGAGAGAACGTGACCAAAGATATTGATACTTTACATCACAAAGACTTTAAGAACAACCTTTGATTTCACCTTCAATGATTAGACCAATTTTACATGAAATGTGTGATCAAAAAATCATGGCACCATGTCACCAATTGTTTAGTGGAAATTGTTTGGAATGGTGATAAACTAGAATATAAATTTGGAAGACCAAGGAAATTCGGATTCCCAGAACACTTCTTTAATTTATGAACCCCAAACCCCTCAAGACACAATCCCTTTCCGGAGGTCACAAATTCAAATACTTGTCAAAAGATGGGAAATTGGGGGGTTTATTTATTACCTATAACAAAAAGTGTTGGAATGATTGGAAAGATTTACCACATCCTCTAATAAAAGTGTGGGACATGTGAGAATTTTTTGGGATCAAAATGAAACATGGTTCATGGTGACCCTTTTGAGGGTCACTTATTCATATACTTGTCAAAGGATGGGAAATTGGGGGGTTTATTTTAAACCTATACCAAAAGTGTTGGAATGATTTGAAATTGTGACCACATCCTCTAATAAGGGTGTGGAATATGTGGGAACTTTTTGGGATAAAAATAGAACATGGAAGTTGACAAATTGTTTGGGATCTTCATAACCCCATTGGTTTGGTTGTTGTGGAAATGACACATCACCTTTGAGTCTTTGAGAATGTATCTTTTTAAAATTAACGCAGAATTTCCTTTTTCAAATGAAGTGTAATGATCATTTATTCAAGAAGATGATGTTAATCATTGTATAGCCCTAATGGCATTACTATTTAAATCTTCCTCATAAATGGTCCAAATGATATGAGTCAATGCTTATAGAGTACAAAATACTAGAATCTATCGGAATGAAAAGAGTGATTTGAGATAAATTCTAGAATAAATTTGATGTGTCATGTATTGATGCCAATGGTTTGATATACCACAAAATTGCCTCATGTGGGCATTAATTTTCTCTCCAAACATATAGTGTAAATTATCAATATGATCCCTAGAAATGATGTGTTTGTCCAACTTCAAATTGTGAGTGATGGGATATTACAATCTCAATGTCAAATACTTGAATTTGGGTAGGGAAAGTCATGCGCTATATTATCAAAATCAAATCAATATTGATTTGCAATACATCCGTACAATTTGAAGCAATAGAATATTTGCATTCCAAAATAATAACAAAAGTCATGGTAATATTTCCTAAACCAAGCGTGGATATGCCAAAACCAAAATGTGGTGGCCTATCTATAGAATGACCAATACAAGAAGCAATGTCTACGCAGCCACAAGGGAAAATATATTATTCGATAACATTTGGGTCGTTCTATGTACCGCTGCCGCTGCCTTCGCCTCGTTCGTACGTGGGTGCCTCACCAATCGTAAGCCTCTTTTGTGCACAAGTTTGTAAAGCTGGTCCATCCGCATTCAAAATAGATTCCATAACATGTGAGTCTTGCAAAGCTGTGAGGATCCTTGTAGTCCCCGAAGAATGTGCTTCCAACAAATAGTCAAGTGCTTGACTCACGTAACCTGGTCCATAAAAGGTATCAGAAATCGCCTGGAACATTAATTGGTCCGTGTTTGTTTTGTTGGTGTTGGCCATCCTATTACCCTCAAAATCCCAACGATGCTTTTGGGGGTGAGGACCCCACTTGAAGGTGGAGGAGCTCTTACTGTAATATCCTCCAATGCATTGGAAGAAAAATGATCTTTTTCCTTCGTTCAAAGGGCCTCTGCCCATAATTCTTAGTGCCACTTCTACAATCTTGTTAGGGTCAGTTTCCCAATTCAACTGCGTGATACTGGTCCCCTTCTCCAAGTCATGCTAGGCAGATCTCTAGCTCCAAATTAAGTCTTTATCCCATAATGCCACCTCTTTTGTGGTACTTGGGTTGTGTTCCCAAGAGATTGGCATGTACGTCATGAGATTGAACATGGCATAGAAACGCTCATGGATTGGTGTTTTGCAAACAACGCAACGACGTCCAGTCAAGCACTGCGTGATTAGACATTGAGGGTGGTAGACATGGGGACATGTTCCAAGCGCCCAACAGCCTTTCGGCCCAAAACTATTTTGACAAATAGGGCAAAGTTCAGCGTTTTTAATAAAAGAAGCTGGATTCTTCCAAAGCAACGTCCGTGCTTTTGGGTCGTCATGGCACGACTTGTGATTCTTGTAGTCAAAGCCATTTTGAGCCCAATCTATTGCGCTAGACCCTGTCGCCACCATTACCATGTCATCCGGGAACATGTCTTCAAGCAATGCCTACAATGTCATTCCATTCTCTTGCTTTGGATGATGAACATGGAATTTCCTTGCAACTTTAGGCAATTCTGTTCCAATTTGCTTAAAACAGTCCTTTGTAAAAATGCATGCAACTTTCTAGTGGTAGTACGTTTTCATGACCTCCTCCAAGTGCTTTTTCAACACTTCATTATCGTTGAGAAGTTCTTTTTCCTTTGCTGACGGCATGGAATTCTAGAATGCTGGAAAAGAGAGAGAGTCTTGTGTGCCATGCACATCACTTGTGTCATTTGCAGTGCCTTTCATGGCAGCAATGGTAGTTTCATTTGGAAGTAGTGATACATGTATCATACGCTTGGAAGGTGGAGAACAGTGATCAATGTCAAATGTCAAATCACCTACAATCTTCTCCAACTGCCGTGGATCGTGCTTGACAAATGCGTTGTCCATGTCTTCCAAACTAATAGCCTTGCGCTCTTTTTTTCGGAAGTGTCGCAAGTTTGCAGAGTGCTATGAAATGAGGATATTCTTCTGTTCACACTATAATTGTAGTTTGTTCAAGTCAGCTTGAAGAGTGGCAATAATGGCATCCTTCATCTTCAAGTGATCTAGGGCCTTTGCTATGGTAATCTCCTTGCTAGCTGCATGTATTTGGGGTTGCTAAGGAGGTTCGTGGACAATTGGTTCCCTTGCCATGTCACCCTTGTCCATGCAACTGTAGACGTGGCTTGTGTCTGGATGTACTACAGCTTGCAGTGGATAACACCTTCCAATCGATGTTGGTCCAAGACGATTGACCAATCTTTGTCTTGTTGATGACAATAGGTTCCGATGACCTTGTGAGCTTGATGCTGTTGCAATATTCCCACTTTGAACTGCAACAGGAAGCTCAAGAGTAAGACCCGCAGGAGTAGGAGCAGAACCCACTAACCCTTCAACAATGACTCTTGTCTTGGAAATACACAAGCCATCTGAATCATCATCCTTTGCTGATTCAAGAGTATCATATTTGACTAATTCTTGCTATTTTGGAGCGCTTCAAGTGATTCCAAGTCCATCATACGAAAAAGTCAAAACTCCAAACATTTGGAACCATTCTCTAGACGTGTGATATACTTGCTTGGTTTCACCGTGCTCCAATCAACCTGCTTCTTCAGTGACACCTTTGCGTAAACTCCTCTTGCTACAAAGAGATTGACTTGGTTTCTATCCACAAACGGGGTTTTGTAAATGACTTGCACCACCTTGATACATCTCTAAGTGAAAGCTGGACTAGCACTGAACTTCAAGTTTGCCTTGTTTCTGTGCCGGTGACTACGGTGGCGCAGCAAGAAATAGCTTGTCAATGTGGCACCATTCAATATACTCTTTGCAAATCGGTATTGTCCATGGCTCCGGGTCCTCAATCCACCCTTTGAATGGAAGGTGATTAGGATTGTTCAACACATGCCAACGTTTATGTTGTACGAGGCCTCTATGTTCCCAATTCCTATCTGCCAAAGCCTTCCGTATAGCTCCAGGGGTACATGCATCAGTTGGAATGGGAAGAGACCCATTGCTGTTTCCTGTGCTAACCATGATAAAAATACGAACAGATGGTTTGCCAAAATTTGTATAAGTAACCGTAGATAGTATAAAAAGTGGGTTTTCCTCACTATAGTTATTGCATGTAGCCACGAATGGTTACAAGCCGTATAGCCATAGTAAGGAAGAAAGCATCAAAAAGGGCATGGGCAACAAGGTTATATGGAGCGACTGGAGCTGGGAATTGCATGGATGGTGTGATCACAGGTCCGCCGGTGGGAGAGAGCCCACGCAAGTCAAGGGCGCGTGCACATGGAGGTCCAGGGGGGCGCATGTGCGTGTGGAAGGGCGCATGGAGGTCCGAAAGGGCACATGGAGGTTTGGAAAGGCACATGGAGGTCTAGTAGGGTGCGTGTGGGTTTGGAAGGGCGCATGCAAGCCTGGGGGTGACTGCGGAGCGCTAGGCGACTACGGGTTGAAGTTGCCCTGATGCAAGAGTTCCTAAATTGCAGTTGCTCCTAAAGTGGAGTTGTCCCTAATGTGGAGTCACCCTACACCTCCAGTCGCCCCACCCAAGGTCACCCTAATCCCAATGTCGCAAGAAATCTACATGCGCACCCCAACTATGCCACTTAGACACAACATGGCGTCCACCTAAGCTAATATAAAGGGGGGGTAATTTTCAAAAAGTAAAGGGTAAAAGTTGACCCTACTAGACGCACAAAGGCCCTCATGTCTATCTATGACGTCGTGTTTGTCGAGTTGTCGACGTGTCAAGGAAGACAACCCTACTAGTATGGTAATGTTTCATATTCTGAAGTGGTGAACATTGCAATATAATGTATCAATGATACAATTAAGTTTTTTGATATTACAATTGAATGTTTAGTATCCACTACTTGCCAATATGGTAGTTCAAAAAAGGCACTGAGTCTCTTCGCACCCGTATTGTGCACAAGGTTGTCCTTAGAATCTTCTTTGCCTCCTGATTCCAAAAATGATTGACACGTAGCAGCATATCTCATTACGTCTGCTCCTGTAATTATTTGAGGCTTTCCACAACTCTCTATTTTGCCATTGAAATTTCTATCTCCTTGATAGGGATGATCTTTAGACAAATACCTGTATATACCACCATAAACTATTTTGCTTCCTTTTGCTCATCTGTCTGGTAATAACTCTCTAGTCTTGGCCATCCTCGATTCTGTGTCTGGTCCACAACAAGGACAACCACAATACCCTTTGCAACACAAGCCAAATATTAAACCATTTGCTAGAAAATCTGATATAGTCCACATGAGCAACCCTCTCAAGTTGAAATGACGCAATCCTTCTGGTTGTGAAAATCAAGCGCTAGAACTCCTTGCCATAACAAGTGAAGCTCCTATAAAAATGGTCTAATGAACACGTCAATGTTCTTTGCTGTCAAAGATTGCTTCTTGGATATAAGAACGCACAACGAAATGAAAAACTTCTTCATGACATACCATGGCTCCAAATTGTAGATTAGTATGAGCACTGGCTAAGTAGACTAGTTTGTGTTGCTCAACTTGAAAGGATTCACTCTGTCTAGGGCTAGAGCAAATTGCATGTTCCTCTTTTCATCACCAAAGTTACCAAAAGCAAGGTCTATGTCAATGTACTTCCAAGCGGGGCTATCCACTACCAAATGCATAACGCCATCGATGCTTACATGTTTGCTGTAATAGGTGAGCATGGTCTCAATTTCTAGAGACATCCACATGCATTTCAGTTGAGGAATTAAAGGAAAGTGTCAGATTACTTTAGCTAGAATGTTCTCTGTACCTTCCATCCAATGTGACTTGGAACACTTAGGGCAATCAATCATATGTGCATGCTCAGCGTCGTACAGTATGCACCCATCAGGACAAGCGTGGATGTTCTTGTAGTCCAAACCTAGTTTTTGAATTGTCCTCTTTGCCTCATAATATGTTCTTGGTAATTTATTGCCTACAGGCAACAAATCCAATCCCACATACCGCAACAACTCATCTACAAACTTATTGCTAACACCAAACACAACGCACATGTTTATAATCACGATTGTTGCCAATATGACACTTGTCTTTGAACCCCTGTATAGTGGAGTTTTTGTCATTTTGTACAACTCTTGAAATGCATCCATTGCACTGCCCCCTTGGTCATCAATATCTTCAACAATCGATCCAGTCATAACATGCTCATGTAACTTGTCCACTCAATTGAAAGCGTCCATCACAAGCCCTTGCACGTCGTGATGCCTGTCTAGTGCGTCCTCTCTAGTGTCAAATCCATGTCCTTCTTCAGTATCCATTGTGTTGTCGTGGACTTCGTCATTGTTGTTATCAGTGTTCTCTATCACATCTGAGGTGTCTATCATGATGTTGTCATCATATGCAATAATGTCCACCCATATGACATTGACTTGAGGAGGTCACTTCTTTGTAGTTTATGGTATATACGTGAGTTGAGAGGGTATTTAATGGAGGGCTATTTACCTTAATTGTTGTATTTTAGATGACTATATTATTATATAAAAAGCTACAAGATGCATATTTCTAGTACCCTGTTATTTTTATAACTTCCTTAATTTGATTTTTAAGTGGGGCTACTTTATATATAAAACTTGTTTGTTCAGTTTGATCATATCTTTACCATTCTTTATAGAAAATTCTATCTATTACAAACAAGTATATGATGTATATCGTAAAACCCAATATCAAGCATATAAATTGAAGGGTCATTATCCAAGTCACAATTTTTATTAACAATTTTATATAGTACTGCATTCTATGCCATGTTTTTTACACAATGCAACATAAAAAACAAGCAAAACTATAAAACCAACAAACATAATGTTCACATTACCCCTTAAAGGATGGAGCTACTATAATACATACTATGTATGCTACTATATAATTGGTATTTGCTACTAACAAAAAGTTTTAATTTGAGATCTTGACTACCTCACTAGAACATTATTGATCTATACTGTACCTTGGGAGCAGATTTGGCACTAATATGCCAAATTAAACACTTTTTGGCCTTGACATACATTGTGTCAAGGCCAAAAAGTATTTGATTTGGCACATTAGTGCTAAATCTACTCCCAAGGTATAGTATTCTAACTTCTTTGTTGATCTCAAATGTAATTCTATTTAACATACAAAAATCCTAATAAAATTCTAATGGTAAATGTGTAACATAGCAAGCACCAACTGCAAGGCTAACCACTATTCAACACTGAAAAGACTAAATGAACACAATCACCCCTCTCCACATTGCAATATGATTTAACCCCTAAATGCCCAAGACACCCAATTTGGGTATTAACAATATTTTGAAATTTAGTAAAATCTAACTGATTTGCTATTTATAGTATGTTATATTTTCTTAATGTTCTTTTTAACTTATAGTTTTATTATCAAAAACTTGATTTTGAAAATGACTAATTATGATATTTCTATTCAAGACTTTGTGCAAGGGTCTTGAATTTTTGTAATATGGAGAGCTCTTGGAAATGAGCCTCAAATAAACTAAATCTTGAAGAAAAATTTACATCAAAAATTCATTCTAAAATTTGTAGAGAAGATTTTGAAAAGTCATAAATAGATTGGAGTTATGTATGATATGTTCTTTTACCTCATATTTTTTTAGTAGCAATTTTTTTAGGTTTGACATGTGAGAAGAGAATTGAAAGCTTTCAAGTCATTTTCACAATTTTAACACTTTCATGATCAAACATTATAATCTTTCAATTCATAAGTGATTTTGTTGTGTTAACTTTACCTATGTGATTTTTAACACATCTAATTTGAGTTTGTACAATTATAATTTAAAATTTTTGATACAACTTATCAAAACATTAGCTTTTTTTGTTCAAATTAAAGAAAATTCTTGGAACCTCAAAAAAAGCCTTGCCAAGAAGTGATTAGGCCCTTCCATTGTACCAAGCCCTAAGAAGTGGCTTTCTCATGGGGATTTGGTCATCACATTGTGGCATTGCTTTGAGCATATTATCCTAGTCGTGAGCACCAACACACAACAAAGATATCCACAATCCTAGATAAAATAATTGTAGTGAATATAAAGTTTTGTCATCAATCCTCTATTGTAAATTCATTATACTATAAATTTTTTGTGAATCTCCTATTTGTTAAGGCTAATTTATTAAAAAAAGTTCCTACTACCAATTATTTTTGCATACCCTAATTTATATATAATACAATTTATAGTATTTTATGGACCCTATAGTAGCCCTACATATTATATAAATTTTTTGTTCTTTGAATTAAATGGACCATATCTTTTAACTCATGTGGTTTCTAAAAAATTGCCTAGTGATCTCTCCGAGGCCATCGATTAGAAAGCCTTCAGCTGGATCACCCCTAATCATGGATTTCATCATGTGGGGATCTCTCCCTACAGTAGCATGGTGTTCTCTAATAACATTGATACATTTATTTTGGCCCCCCTTACAATTTCTACATGGGCATGGGTACGCAGGGTAGTTCATCTCCATTGCTATCCGCAACCTAGTTTGCAAGATGAGGTCTCCTACAGGAATATGACGCTGCGTACAGCCATTATCCGCAATGCGGGCCCTTGCATTGCAAATACGCATATTGCCTTCCATTACACCTAATTCATAGATGTTGTTACTCAATTTCTATACTACATATTCACCTGAATAGTTTGCACAATAAAACAAAACATTAGAATAAATTACTATGTACGGAGAACTCAATATAAATGTGAGTTATACAGCATGCCTTTAACTAATTAATGGGCTACAAATTTCATTGATGCTTCAAAAGAACAAAGTATTGTTCCATGAGATGCCATTTGCAGAATTGCATGTATTTACAAGTGTTATAATAGTCATCATCAATGCATAGATTTTGTGGCACAAGTAGACATGCAATACACAAAACATGGGAAATGAAAACTTCCGTGACATAGGAAAAATGTGGTAATATTATTCAATACTTTTGAATGACCAAAGAGTAGTGTCATACAAGACTTCTACATTAGCATCGAGCATATAATCAAATTACTGAATGAGCAAAAACTATGTAATTGTAGTAGTGGTAAAAAAAACCTGGGTTACATTTCAACCGTCTATGACATTGCTTGCAGGTCTTGATCATACAACCAATTGTCATACTCAATTTCATATGTATCAAATGGATAAAATCCATCAAAAAATGACAACATTGCATATAAACTACGGTTGTATAGATCGTCCACAATATCTAGCATGAAATCCATAGAATACAACTGCCCAACATCATAAGAGTACATGTGATCCTTGTGTAGGAAAATTAGACTTTGCAGGTACTCATTGTGCCCTAGGTTGTATTGTTCAAAGAGATATGATTCCATGAAATCATCGTGTTCTACATTGTATTGTTTGAAAAGATATAACAAATCCCAATACAAATTGTTTGGTATGTTGTCCTTTATGTCATATTGATCAAAAAAGTTCGGCTCAAAGGCAGAACTTGCAAGTGACGTAGATGATGTTGCGGAGCTAGCCTCTTTAGACATCACCATTAACATATTACACATAATCCCACAGAGAAATGATTTTGTGAACAACACTCATTTGGCATTTGTACTTTTGTAGTCCATTTATGGGGAAATTGTAATTACCAATCAGCTAACATTATGTAAAGTAGCTATTGCAATAATTTAATTTCTAGTGGGACGTTACAAATTGAAAATGAATCTACAATATTTGGTGATGGATATGTGGACTTACTCAAAAAGAAGTGTTGCTCTTTCCATAGTAGAACTTGTACTATTTGATATTATGTCGCAAAAATGTCAGCTCCAATAGCCACAGCAGCGTGCACGAGTGAATTGGACATACAAATTGCAATCAATCAGAACTACTTCATCTTAACAACACAACAAGGTTTCACTAACTTCCCATACATGCCTATAACCAGTCATTATTAATTCAAAAAAGGCCGGACACGCTAAACTTGGGAACTCATCTCAAAAGATTGGTTTGGCACAGTATTACAAGAACTAGACCTTTGCACTTTGTACTGAATATTAAAATGTTCACGTCCTTAATGAATTATAATTCCTAGTTTAAGCTTGGTTTATATAACTATGAAGATGGGTTGTGAGGAAACTTGAGTGTGTATTATTGGGTATTATGCAATAGCCATAACAATGTGATGTGGCATGCAAGATTGGGCACTATGCATACATGCATTTTATTCATCTAAAAAAGAACTTGCCTTCGCCAGTGTGATAGTTCATATCCTTTTGGTCACAACACTCAGTTAATTCAGCTACCATAGTCAACAACCTGGGTGTCTAGTGCTTATTTCAATTAATATATAGAAATGTATATTTTCAAGAATGCTGACACAATGTAATTGGGCTTGCTATGATGCTTCACCATACATCGCAGAGTTTTCTATGTATTTAATTGTATTGAAATGTAAGTAGACAAAGGAAACTATAGCTTATGTGTTGTCAATACTATAAATACTTTAGTAGGCAACGTTCATCCAAACATAATGGAATTTAATATGACACATACGGATCTAATTTGATGCATAGTATGTTTTTCTTAACACTAGAAATTATTCCATACATTAATTACAATGTTAGAATGTCTACAAATATCTAATGTAGCATCATGGAAACATCACTGACAACAAAGTTGACGTTGACAACAGCAACAAATGATGACCAACATTCACCTCTCTTTAGTAATGGGCAATTTAAATCATAAATTACATGTATTTCCACATGGGTTCTCTTGACAAAAATAGAAGCTCACTTCTAGAACCCTAATCACTTCAAGAAATGACAAAGAGAGTGAGTTACAAAACATGGATTCCAACAAAGGAGAATTCAAGTTTGGCCAGATTTATAGAGGTAGAAGAGTTGTATTGGTTGAGAGTGAGGTTGATGCAGAGGTCATGTAGGCCGCGGTCACCGTGTTTTTGAATTTTGTTGACAAAGTAGCTGTTAAGTCTCCCTTTTCATAGCCACGTTCCTTGTGTAGACAGCATGTGAAGCAATTCCCCAAAAGATTGAATGCGCAGATAGTGGCATCCGGTGCTTTTTTGTCAGCAGATTGCTACAATTGCAAGTGTGCGCTGCCAAAACGACTAGCACAAACTGCGGTGAGCCGAGGAAATATCGGGACTGTGATGATGGAAGGATGCGTGGAAATCAGAAGTGCAATGCTACATTTAAGACCCGCCAACGGAGCAGCTTAGGAGCCAATAGAATTGCTGCTTTACCAGCGGTGCATGGGAGGAGGTGCTTATGGATTGATAAGTTGCAGCGCTCCGACTGCTAGTTACATAATACAACCGCAACAAAAACTACGCTCCACGGTCTCAGGTCTCCATGGCTTTAGGTGCCAATACTAATGATACATTACGCGCCTTAGTATCATCCAAAACGCACATTGTTATGCGAGGTGTTCAAATGTTGGAGTATGCATTTTGGGTAGCATAGTATTTTCAATATTGATACTTTGTTCTCTATCATGTGACTAGAATCAGACTTCTTGTGCTATTGTGCTCAGAGGTCCCAATCGTGAGAGGTGAAATCTTGAAGATTGCAAAGCTACTCTAGTGCCAACTTGCAAGTGCTGTCCAAGAGGAGCGTGTTCCTACAAGGCTAGCACATGCTAGCATCGTTCATAGTGAAATGTGTGCATCGCCACAAATGCGAATACACATGCATTGTCACCGCTGCTACAGCAATTTTGAGGGTAGAGAGTACTAGAGGAGCATTGGAGATTATTGTCGCATCGTTGTTATGATGTTGAGGACCAATTCTACAAGTTGGAGAGGAAGTCCTTGTTGCAAAGCGTACCAAGGATCTTGCAAGGGCGGGTAGAGAGCTATACTTGCACTTGTTCACAACTCAGAAGTAGCCTTGTAGTAGCTGTTACTTTTTCATGGCAGTGCAGATCATGACTTCTACAATGAAGGTGTAATTGTAGTATGTTGTAATGGTTGCACTTGTTGGAGTTCTTGTAGTAGTTGTTTGGCTTTGCATTGATTTGATCCCTCATGCCTCTGTATACATGAGCTATAATTTTGCATGACGTTGGTATATATTATTGTTCACACATGGTATTTGACGTTGAGATGATGTTAGTCAATGTCAAGGATGACATTCATATTGCATGCAAAATACTAATAGAGGATTCCACCAGTGGACTTGTCGAACTCCAAGGATGGATGACTCAAGAAGGAAGAAATGTGCACGTTCATTGCCGCATTGCGTTGAGATTGGTGACTCCACAAACAATTCAGATGGAGGCAGCTATTAGGAGAGCCCTCCAAGTCGGGCACAAGAAAATGGCAAAAGAATCAAGAATGTGGTCAAAGACAAACAAGCAAGCAGCAGCGGCAAGGGCAAGGCTAAGTTGCCGGTGAAGAAGGAGAGAAGACACAGAGATGTAGAGGGGGCAAGATCAAAAAAGCAAATGAAGAACTTGACACACAGGCAGGAGGAGAACTCCAGGTAAAACCATAGACGATGTTGTCCCAATCAATGATTTTGGTCATAGTTGAAGTTCCTTAAATCCATGTCATCGCAAATTACATTCTAAGTATGCGAAAGCAGATGTCGTCAGGGTGGCTAGAGGTTGAATTTGATGTTGCGTTGGGCACTTTGAATTTGTCAATGTAGTGTTCAATACTTACTGTATTGCCTTCATTGTGTTGACTCGTAATGCCGACTTCATTGTGAAATGAAGCCAGTATCAATAGATAGTGATGTTCATGTTTAATTTTTCATAATTTGTTCATAACATAAAAGTGACATGCAACTGTATTCTACGTTTAAGTTGTTGATGTTTAAAGGTTTCAATTGCCTCGGGTAGAGTGGCTATGTGTTTTATTTTTTAAAATATGTCAAAATTTTGGATTTTTGCACTGTCATTGTTTTCATATGTAATAGATTACTGCATTCAAGTGACGATGGACATAGCAATTTCCTGAAAGAGCATGATCTCATATGCCGCATTGTTGTATGTTATAATCTTAATGAATCATCTAACTTTGACGGCAAAGAAGAGAACGTAGAACGTATACGGAACTAGTGCATGTCTAAATGAATGTGGAATTATTGTTTATTAGAATTGGAATCTTTCATGTAAACGTCCAAGGAAAATGGCTGCGTTCATATTAACATTGAAATGGTATGAATTGGTGCGCTGCAGTAGCAAGCCAAGTTACTATTTAGGTGATGGCAAAGACAAAGTTAGTAGTGACAACGACGTTGTGGCTATGGAGCGACTTGAAGAGCCACAAGGTTCTTGCAGAGGAGAGGAGCCTTCCCATAGATATTATGGACATTGGGATGACCAGAAGAAACCTCTAACCGTGGATGCGCACAGAGTGCCATATGGTGTTATGGTCCCAACGCTAGAGTCTGATGTGAAACTCCTAGCCAAAGACTTTGACTCCACTTACAATTGGGAATCTCAACCAATACATGAGAAAGAGCGGTTGTACAAGCGTTTATACTCAGATATGTATGTATTTCCGACACTAGTACAAAACGTGGGTTTCCTTTATGCATATTTGAATACCTTATATGTTGTAGACATCAATCAGTTCATATTGAATGTAATATGAACAAAAATTGAAATAATATGACTATTTTGGTAAATGAAAATGAAGTATTCATTGTTGAGATTGGCATAGTAATGTGCACTTACTTCTCCACGCATATTTATTAGCTTATAATTAATAAATAGCTATCTGTGTTTCAAGCAATCCTAGGGCATGTGGGGTTGATGTGATAGTCATGTTAATGTTAACAGTGGCGTATCAGTTGACTTAAGCATCTGCTACAATGCTTTGATGGCTTTTCACAAGGGGTGGTTTTCATTGTTTGTCATGTGCTAACAGAATGGGATGTCAAAGGGAAGGGGAGAAAGATCAGCATCAAGTGGTTTGGGCCAAGAATGACAAAGGTATTGATAAACCAGAGATGGAAGCTGAATAAACTCATTGACAAGGAGCTGCCTAAACCACCGAAGGTGACAGACAAACAATGGAACACTTTCAATTCTCTTTGGGCAACAAAGCAAGCGCTTTGGCAATCCAACCGCATGCGCTCCATATCTAAAGGGAAAGGCTTGAAGAAAGCGCAGCTGAATACATTGCATGACGTAGCAATCGTGAAGCTGGTGAATGTTTCTTTATTTCTCTTTGAAACATGGGTTTCCTTGGTTATGTGATTTCATATAATTTGTAGTTTCTACTGAAATTTGGAAATAACTTTGTCTGAATGTGGTAGTTGTTGTTACTAATGGCACATGAAACAACCTACATTCATGTATCATTTGTAGGTGTTATTGCGTATATAGTGTAGTTGTATTTATTGTACGTATTAAACCAATGTTGGTTTTGATGTTGTACAAGCTGACGTTCATTTGTTATGGTTCTCTACATTAAATTGCCAGAGTCTCCTCCATCGTTGTGCACCTTTCAAGTCAGAAATCACGGAGGAGGTGTCTAGAGAATACAATTGCATTGAAGAGGAGCGTTGCAGATCTAGAGGCAATTTCTTGAGGGACATCAACAACCTTGGCAGGAGGATGGCTCTTGTGGAGGCAACAGTGACTAACCTTGCAGCATCCTTGCAAACATCATAGGAGCGGTTCAAAGTACTGCTAACCAAAATCTTGAACGGCATGACCCCAAAGACAAACAAGACATAGAATGACAGTGAGCACCCCCCTCAGGATTTATCAAACAAAGACATTTTTGCAGTTCTTAATGATTGCGAGGCAATGGACGGCACTAAAGAGCTTGTGCAAGATGATAATAATAGGGAGGGGACTCAAGACAATTTACGATTTGGCGAAGAAATAGTGGAGACCAATGCAAGTAGCAGGGTTGTACAGCCTCAGCAACACGGCAAGAATGTGGTGACGGAGGAAGGTGAGGATGATGAAGCATTGGTTGCCAAAGGCAACCATGTGAATGCAGAGAACAAAGAGGGCACGGGCAAAGCCACGGATGAAAGCACTAAGGATGCCACAAAGAACGCCAATGGCAAAAGCACAGAAAGTGGCGCAAGAAGCAACAAGGCCGCAGAGCTGACAGATGAACAGAATGTAGAAATCTATGGGAAGAAAACATCTGAGGAGGTAAAATAAGGACAACAATAATGTAATTGGAAACGTGTCGATAATGGAGGGTGTTATGAAATACATATGGGCATTTATGTAAATACAATTAAAAACGGTCTTTTTCAATGTAGAAGCAATAGTGTGTCATTTGGACGTAGACCGTACAGATGACACATATGAAGCGCACAAAATTTTACATTTTGCAATATGTTTGTGAACCCCATGCTCAATTGCAATATGAAGGTAGGGAAGAAGTTAGAGTGCATTGCACCACCAAATTTTGATGTAATTCTAATGAGAAGCATGTGCTTAATGTATTCTTACTGGTATAGACATTAAATTTACTAAATTAGTGGAATACCAAGACAAGACTACTGTCTTTGGCAAGTTTGACTTGAATTTTGCATATTTCAAAGAGTATGTGATACTATAATTATTAATGCTAATTGGAGAATGGGTCGTTGGGCAGGAGGAAAGTAATGAGGACCCCTACACTATACGTTCAACCCCAAAATTGGTGACGCAAGAAGGATGGAAAGTGGTTAAATCCCCGCCTTTGGGGCCTTTGCAGCCACAAAGGGCAATTGCAGCAAGGTTGTCGGGCCCATCAAAATCACCCACTAGGAATGCAAGGAGATCTGATGTTGCATCCAAACAAACAAAGGGACCAAGGAAAGGACAAGGAGGAATATCTAGAAGAAGAGAGGGCACAAGGAGGAAGTGATGGTCTAATATAAGGTAGACCAAGGTTAGTACATTAACCTTAATGATTGAATGAATGGAATGTGTATTGGGAAGTGGAATTTGGAGTTATTCATTGTGGAATTTTGAATGAATGCATTGTTCTTTTTGAAAGCATGTAAGAGCAAAAATGAAACAACTGCGACGTGATGTTTTCCCTTAGTCATGTTTGCTTGTGCTGTGTACTCCATCCGTAGCAAGAAATACTGGCTACTACCTATGTAAAGTTTAACTATTGAACAACCCTTGAAACTGAGTCACCAATACATTCATGATCAAGATTGAAGGAAATCACAAGCGAGCAAATCTAGTCCAATTAGAGATCACCGTGCAGTACCGGGTGTTATGTAGATGTTGAATTGTTGTGTCATTGATAAGAACAATATGCTCCAATAATCGTGGTTGATTAGAAGGACAAATAATGTATGTGATGTTTTAAAAGATGTGAGGATTAATACATTCCGGTGTTATGTTTGACCTAGACAATGTTATCCTTCAATAGTAATGCAAGTATTGACTTGATTGTAAATTGTTTTCCAAGTGAGAAAGAATCAGACTGCCCATGTCATATGTGAAGAGAAGGCAAGAAAGAGAAGGTTATATGTTTGTGTATTGAAGAATATGCATATGAAGATGTGCAGGGGACTGGAACTGAGTATCCCGTATATATAGGGTGGTTTTTGTACTTGTGACTACATTATATGTGTCAATACAAATGGCATTGTTTTGGTTGAGTTGTGAGGGTGCAGATGTGGCGCATAGTTAATAGCACATAGTGTTCTCAGTGTTTGCAAATAAAGGGCACCTAATTTTTCTGCAAACTATGTTGAATAAAGTAGTACCCCCGTTTATGTATGCCACACTAGAGTATTCATCTGTATTGAAATTGTTACTTATGTAATATGGTTACATGTTTAATGTTGTATTTGATAAACCAAATTTTTTTTGACAAGTAAGGAAACAAAGCCAGTCGTCAAAGTGAATGATGAGAGAGATGTATTAGAGGATAAGATTGTTGTCATTGTGGTGAATATGAAGAACATTGAGCGCATTTCTCTGTCGGTTTTGTTGTTGATGAAAACATGCGGTTGTCGTCGTAGATGCCAATTTGGTAAGGTGTACTATTTATGAAAACGTCCAAGATAGTGACAGTAAAAGTTGATCTGTGTTTTGGTTGACGTCTGTGTAAATGTGACATATGGACAATATGTTGTTTCAATGTTGGTGTGGATATTGAATGGAATTGTGCCCACATAGAATGCACGTCAAGAAGAATGCCTTTCACCCTATCTTGTATATTTGTAATGCGTAGCAGAAAATGAAGAGCACCCAGACAAATGTCTTAAGCATGTGACATTAGACAATATTGAAAGCAGAAATGTCCACTTATATGTAACCGGATTGTATGCAATGATCATGGTGAAGTCAATTGCAGCACTGATATATTCTACAGAAGAGGTCGTTTAGCACGGCGCATGAAACCATGAATGTCAAGGTATGTAATCTCATACGCAGCAAGAGACATGTGCCAAGTTGCATGGTTGTGGAGCGGATGTCAATATTGGCAATGCTTCTGACAAGTTCTGCCAGTGTGGTTCATTTGAATGAACATGTCCCTATTCGTGCAGATGTTAAAAGTCCCATGAAACCTATCTGCCATGAATTATGCAAAACACGTACATATTTAAACAGAATGTTGCAAAAAAGGTACACTACAGTGAAGTGCACGTTTTCTAGTGTGTTATTGTGAACGCGGAAAAAAAAATCTTTGTCAGTCATAATGTAGTAAATGAGTGAGGGAACCCATTATGACATTGTAGTGTATGTTGGAACTATATCAGAGTTTATCATAATATGTGAAGACATCTTCCCTAAGATGACACTATGTCCTTGGATAACATCTTTAACAAAATCAGTTGTGTATATACATGTTTGCAAGCATGGTAAGAGACATGGGAAATAAAGTGGAGCATTCCCAAACGCTAGACTAGACATTGAAGTGAATGTCCTAAATGTTGTGAAATGACAAGAATAGTGAGCATCGTGGGTCAACGATGTGATGACGTTGACAGTACAAAGTAGCGACACATGTCACAACAAGATTTGACAAAGTTGAGCAGTGATCGGATGGGGAAATCAACCACGTGGTAGACAGAGAGACTGCCCGGAGTTACAGCAGTGGTTTTACCTTCACCATGGTCCACACCCGTAGAAACAATTTTTCTGAATGTCCTTGCAAATTTTGATTGCGTTTTTTTGAATTGTACTATGTTTTGCCCTTATCAACCTTAACAGATTTTTTTGGATGTCTCCTGAAACGAGTTTGGCATCAGAAAAAACAGAAGGGCACGTTTGCCTTGACATTTCAAAAAACGCAAGTTCCTTCTAGTGCAATGAGCGTGCCAAACATGTCGCATTGCTAAAATACTTAGATAGAAATATAGAACAATTTTACTAATGAAAATTGGCATGTCTCTTCTACATGGACCATAATTGATAAATGGCAAAGGAGATAGACAAAATTGCCAACAAGTACCTCATCAATTATCAACAATGGCATTTTGGATTGACCTCGTGGGCCCACATAGACAAAGTGTTTAGCATTGGTTACAAGACTACAAAATTGTCATGCATAACCGACACAACCATTGACTAGTTGAAAATGGGTGGTATATTAATCCCTAAAGGACCATTGTCCCTTTGGGGGACAAATGGGATTTTGGGCATGTACTTATAGCTAAACTACTATGTGTGATTTTTTGAAACTTTTATTGAAGGTGAGGAATTCAAAGATCTATGTGGGAATGTAACTTTTTCTTCATTTTGACATTTATTAAAGAAGTTAAAAAAATGAAAATCTAGAAAATGATGCTCCCTGGGCAGCCAAAAACTTCTTTAAAAATTGCATTTTTTTCAAATTAAATCTAAAATAGGTTCTTTAGACTTATATAGACGTGGAGAGATTTGAATAATTCAATTTTAATAAATGAGATGAAAGTTATGAGAATTTTTAGTTTGCTAGTAGGTGTGATTTTGAGAGAAACCACACGTACCCGCAAACTAAAACTTCTCATAACTTTCATCTCAACTATCAAAATCAAATGATTCAAAGCTTCCCACATCTATATAAGTCTAAAGAACATATTTCAGATTTTTATTTGAAAAAAATGAAATTAAAAAAAAAAAAAAATTGGCTGCCCCGGGAGCATCATTTTCTAGATTTTCATTTTTAACTTCTTTAATAAATGTCAAAATGAAGAAAAAGTTACATTCCCACATTGATCTTTGAATTTCTCACCTTCAATAAAAGTTTTAGAAAATCATGCAAAGTAGTTTAGCTATAGGTACATGCCCAAAATCCCATTTGTCCCCCTAAGGGACAATGGCCCTTTAGGGGTTAAAAATGAAATGTTTACTCATCAAAGGAGCAAGGTGAAATTGTGGCTAAATCCTTCCAGCTTTGTAGTGGATGATACAATATTTTCCGTTTGTTTTAACAAATTTGGCCCAAAGGGAGAAATGCATTTGGGAAGATGTGCTCATATGTACCATCTATTTTGCATTATTAGCATCATGGTCAGCTGTAGGCAATGTGTAATGTGCAAGGCATCATTCCTTAAGCATTTGTACCAATTTTTTGGTCTCACTGCATACTTGCCATCAAGTTGGAAGTTGAATGAAGCAAATGCAATAGATTATCCTATTATGTAGGAGAAAACTTAATTTGGAGTTAGCACCTATAAGATCACACTTTGAATAAACAGCAACAAATTGAAGAGTTTGGATGGAAGGATAGTCTTGAGCTAATTGTCAAAATATGCAAAAATATCATCAAATTGATTGACAAAATGGCTTTGGAAAAAAAACAATTCTTTTATCAATGTTTCAATGGCCATTAGGATGAGATCAATAAGCAATTCCAATTTGGGCCACATATAGAAAGATTGTTGTAGAGTCAAGACAATACCATTGTCAAATTATCTGTAGAGGGTGGTCACAATAATGAAATTGGAGCTAAAATCTCAAGCATAGCAAAAAGTTTGGTAACTTCAATGTTGGAGTTACAGCAAGAAAAGGGGCATTTTATGACTCTATTGATGTGTTTGGAGGTGACTTGCAATCACGTCTACAAAAAATATGACTTCAAGTCACATACTAGAAGAAAAACAAGGATAAACGACTAGGTCACCAGAACTGCCTTGCAATTGCACAACAACTCTATAACATTTGCACAACTACAATCTAGTCGTGCAGTTGTTGTGCAGTTGTTTGTAGAGTTGCAAGGCAGTTCTAGTGACCTAGCCGTTGTGATTTGTGGAGTCATTTATCCTTGTTTTTCTTCTAGTGACATACAAATGAATGCCACTCATTTAAATATATGGCCTACATTGCCATACATACGCTCTACATACTTTAGAAACACCCCATTTCTGCTTAAGGAATAGCTGGATATTTTTTTCAGGGAATGCGCAGTTATATTTGCAATCATGTGACTAGCTTGAGTCATGTGCTGCAGTCATATTCTGCTGCTCACATTTTTTTTGGGCAATCCAAGAAGATGTGGGCAAAAGTAGACATTGTAGACCTCTACCTTGTTATATGGAACAAGTTTTGGTGGTCTCCTTGAGCTTTTTTTAGCAATAGTAGCTACATTTTGCATGTATGGTACAACCTATGTAGATGTTTTGTAACATTAGAAAATGAAGGTTGTTAGGTAATATTGTAATTAGTTCACAAAAAAATTGGACAAAACTCTTCTACATTCTTATAATTCATTGGGTGTCTCAAAATTTAATTAGGTTATGGATATAGGTGATTTTACAATCTCCTAAAATTTGTATCATTTTTTTGAAGTATTGCAATACATTTTAAGCAATTTGGAGTGCAATGGACGCTTGCAAATTTTGGCATACTTATATTGAAATGGGGTTACTATGACCATGCTAGCAACATATTCCATGACTCTTTTAGAATATTAGCAAATTCTCCAATACAATCCTACATATTTGTTAAATATTGCAAATTTCATGACTAGGCCATAGAATTGTGACCACATCAAACCTCAAGTCTATAATATTAGTGGCACTAATGCTTAAATTTGCACATATTCTTCTAAATACACACAACAACATTATTATAGCAATGTGCACCTCCTTCTTCATGATGGTTCTTACGCATAGTGGCAGCACTTGCTGCATTAAGACATGATAGTCATGAGAATTTATGCCCTTCATGGTTCCATCTGCGCTTATATGCTTCTTTTGCTGACCCACATATTGCGGAGGGGCTTGTAAAGACCACATCTGCTCTATGAAGAAGCGGCTCTCCTCTTTAGTCAAAACATATGAAGACTAAGGTAATATTGCACTCTCAATTTTCTTCCCAGGTACATGCCGTAGTGCTTCCTAATACCCGCTTCCTTCATGTCCAAGTGCACTCCAATAGTGTCTTTCTCCCCAAAAATGGTCTTCATAATGTTCTTGAAGATGTTTTTCTTGCAACGCATGACATCTAATGTGCGTTGAACCAAAAGATTTTGCGTTATGGACTCTTGGTGTGAGTATGTTCATTATGGACAACAATATTTGTAGGCACTTAATTACTATTGTGCACTTTACGTTTCTCTTTTGCATCATAGATATTACATCCTTGGGATTTGTCATACGGCTTGGAATATGTAACTGCTATCAATCACATGACTTAGAAAAATATGACTATGATTAGTCATATAACTTTAGGTGCATGATTCATTATAGTCACGTGAATTGGGGTACATGACTAAGTGTAGTTGCCATGTTTTGTGATACGTAACTGTGACTAGTAACCTTTCTTGTCTATGTCCAAAATTCAAATAAGATGACTTTTGAGGAAGTTTGTCTGGAATTCTCCCATCCTTCTAATAGAGCAAATCATACAGACAACTACTCCTTTTCACTTCATGTTTGTAGACTGGATTTGCTCTTTGTCCACCTTCCATTTGGCCAATATTTTCCATCCACTCATGTTGGCCATTTGCATATCAAAATTGCTCTTGTCTAGTCATTCTCCTTGGAGAGGTCTCAGCTCAACTTCACCATCAAGTTTGGCCCTCTGTCGTCTCCATTGATGAGTCATGGGTAAGTATTGTCTATGCCTCAGGTAAATGTTCTTTTTCAATGCTTTTGATTGCAAAGTGACTATATTTACTCCACACATAAGACATGCCTTGTGCCCTTTTGTGACTTGCCCCAAAATTAATCCATATGCGGGGAAGTCATTCACCGTCCATAATACAATTCCATATAGTTTGAATGTGTGATTCTCATTGCCTTAGAGTGATGCATCTATGCAATTGATCCCTTCTCATAATACCTGCACCTCCTCAATCAGTGGTGCCATGTAAATGTCTATGTTTCTGTCAACCACACTTTTGTTTCTTGGTATGATGAGGATAAACATCGTAAAGAAATTCTTGGTGACCAACCATGGGGAGAGGTTATAGTTCAACAACACCATGGGCAAGCGGAATGGCTCAAACTTTGGTTTTGAAACAAGTTCACACCATCTAGTGCAAGGCTAAGCCTAATATTCCACTTTACCTTTACAAAATTTGGCCACTTGTTGTTCACATGCTTCCATGCACTAGGAGAAACTTTGTCCTAATTAAGTGGTTCTAATCAACACAAATATGTCCTAATCAACAGTACTCTGTTCAAAATGTCCTAATCAAGAGGTCCTAATCAAGACGTCCTAATCAACACAATATTGTTGATATAATTAAGTGGTCCTAATCAACACAAACATGTCCTAATCAACAGTACTATGTTCAAAATTTCCTAATCAAGAGGTCCTAACCAACACAAAACTGTTGATTAGGTCCTATTTTCTTGTAGTGATGCCTTAGAGTCCACCACGAGCCTCATGACTTTGCCCTTGCTCTGTCCGTTTGTGTGCCAGTTCCTGAATTCTATCAATTGTATATAGCTATATATTTGTCTCAATCAGAGAATCAATGGAAAGAGCCTCAACACTTTTTTAGAATGGCATTTGAATTTGCAGCATACCAGGATTTATGGCATGTAGGGCACTTTGTTGCTTGTTCCAGATCTTTCCAAAAAAAACAATACCCATCTCTGCAATAATGAGTTGAATTGTATGATAGCCCCAACTTCATCAACAAAGTTTTTACTTCATAGAATGTCTTTGGAAGTGTGTTCTCCTTGGTTAGTATTGTCTTTTTCAAAAGCTTCACCAACTCGTCTATCACTAGAAGGAAATAGGGGTATCCACAACTGGAGAATGTGACTTCTAGCAGTTGCCTCCCAATCATTTCTAGCCAAAAATGACTAAGGCACAATTGCTAGAAGTCACATTCTCCAGTTGTGGATACCCCTATTTTCTTTTAGTGTATGCGGTGAAAGTACACGAGAGGTGTACCACTTTTGGCACAATTTTTACAATATCTAGTGTATAAAAACACATAAAAAACACTAAAATATTGAATAACTTTTATGAAAAATAATATTTTGGAAATTTTATTTTTAGCCATTCTAGACCTAGTTGCAATCATTTGGAATCTTAAATGCAATTAAGGCAAAACACAATTTTTCAAAAAATCATCCCTTGCCAAAAAACAAGCAAAAAATCAACATTATTTTTGTAGATATTTGAAAAATTTGTGATGTAATCAGAAATTTGAATGCAGATTTGGATAGAAGAGCTGTGGGTGTCTTTTTTGAAGTAAAGGTGGAAGAACATGATTTCTCCAAGTCCAAATTGTTTGTACTTTTCCATAATTTTCTAGTACTTTCTAGTAGCCAAATGTTTCTTTCTTTTAATTTTCTTACCCACCACAACTTAAGTTGTTCAAATGCTCTTTGCCACACACTACACTTTGGATGAGCCTCTCTAAAGTGCAAGAAGAAGCTAGTCTGCAAAACAAAGCAGCAAAAAAAATAGAATAATGTTAGAACTAATACTAATCTATAAGCAATCTTGTACAATTTGTACTAACTTGTGTTACAAGTACTAATATGAGTATACGTTAACCAAATTATATCAGCACAAGTACTAATACAAGTACATGCTAATTAAATTATATCAAATGTACCTTCTTGTACTAAAAAATACATAATTTAGCTATGTGTGAAACAACCTCAAAACCACCACTACAAGAAAGCATGACCCTAATCAACAATATTGTGTTGATTTGAACATCTTGATTAGGATATTTTAAACACACCATTGTTGATTAGGACATTTTTGTGTTGATTAGGACTACTTGATAATGACCCATTTTCTCCTAATACACCACAATACAAAAAGTATTACATACGTATATTTCTATTTGTTTATACTAAAAATAATGTAGTTATTGTACTAAGTGATACCAATGAATTAATAAGCACTTTCTGTTTGGAAATATAAAGGTACTGCCTTATACTCCTAACACCATGAGAACTAACATAGTACAATTAGTATTTAAAACTTTCCATGAAAGCTGAGATTATTGTTGAATTGTACAATTGGTACTATAGAAAAATATGTCAAGTAAAATTTAGTACAAGGCTAATTGTATATTTTTGATACATTTTTTCTTTTTGTACTAACTCATAAAGAAAGGTTCATTAAGTACCAAACAGAGTAGATATCAGTACAAAAAGAGGTATGGGAATGTTGACAGGTTAGAAGCTAATATTGTTGGCTAAGTTGTACTGTTACTATACCTAGTTGTACTTATTGAAATGCATTCATTGTATTATATGTCCACCCAAAAATAGAATGCATGCTTTGTATGATCATATAGTCATAGATGTAAATTTTTAGTAGCACAGCATTTCGTGTATTATTGTATTGTAAGTAAATAAATAGAAGTAGGTTAATCTAGTTTTAGATAGATTTGTTTATTGATTTGTAATCTTAGTTTTATCCCAAATCCATACATAGAGAATTGATAAGTGTATCACACCCTTTGAAGTACTGTACCACACCTTGGGGTCATGAATTTCAGATTTCTACCATCAAATAGTTGAATTTGAGAATTTGGAATTTAGATTTGGACTTCCAAACCTTGGTTTTGTCTAGAACCATAAAAAAAGTTGTAATTGAATAACACCCAATGAAAAAGCTTAGCTCAGGGGAAAAATAATACTTTTACTTTTGTTTATATAAAAGATAAGCTTTTTCATTATATGTCTTTCAATTAGAACCTTTTTATGATTCTAGGCCAAAGTAGGGTCTCTAGAAGTCCAAATTTGAATTCCAAATTCTCAAATTTAGCTTTCTCAAATTTAGCTTTTTGATGGTAGAAATTTGAGATTCACCCCCGGGTGTGGTACAGTACTTCAAAGGGTGTGGTACGCATACCAATTCCCCCATACATATTACTAATATTACATCTGAAGTCTAATCATTTCTTCTAAAGTTGATCTGGTTTACATTTGACACTCTTGAATAAAAACATGGAAGACATCAAAACAAGTAGAAGTGAGTGAAAAAAAAATTTGACTTGAGTCTCACAGAGGTAGTGTGTAGGATGAGGCTCATGCCATTGCAGACGTCCCACCTAATGCTTGACACATCCTTCCTGCTTGGTAAAACCTTTATCTGTCCATTCCACCAAGCAAGGACACAATTTTCTGTATAATCTGATAAACTTGCCCTCTTCAATTGTTGGAGTTGCAACCTAGGCACAATATCTTCATTGTTGTGTGCATACACCCTTCTCGTCACAGCATAGTTTATATTTCAACGGTTTGTATCCAAAACATGTGACAATGCTCTCACGCCTTCAGTCCCTAAACTCACAGCAGCATCTAGCAACGCACTCTTCTTTGCTAAATACTTGTTAGAATTGGCTTGTTTAACTAATTGCAATTCATGCTTATAGTTCTAAAAATATTTATAAATAACCTTTGCTTCTTGTGCCCTAGGATAGAACACAAGCTAAAGGCAATACAACATCACAATGGAAAAACCTCTCCATAATGTCTCTCCTATTGTATAGGCCAAGACAGCTTCCTAATTTGTCTACTACAATACGTGCTAAGTTCTTAGATTGGCAATGCAATTCCCTTTGAGACAACTAGTCGCAAGACTCACAATCTTTAGGCATAATCTCTGGTAAGGGGGTTTCACCCAAAAATTCCTTGTCACAAGCTCTTTGAAGAGATTTCCTAACCCTTGCGTTCTCTCTAACAATGAGTAACGCTTCTTCCATACTGCAAGCTTTAGCAATTCTGTCTACAAGACTTGAACGTGGAATTCCACCCTAGAAGGTTTTTGATTAGCAAAGTTACCCATTAGATGTAACCTACGTTCAATAATACATGTAGCAGTAGAAAAACTTAGCTTATGACAACATTATCAATTCTAACTTCTAGAAAGCAACAAATATGCAACTTTTGGCAGTAGAAGTTCCATTGATGCTACAATCACAGCTACAAAAAAGAGCATGTTGTGGAGGAGACTCTTCTCCAATGCTACAGTGCCCCTTGTAAAAATCACTGTTGCCTTATTTAGACAAAGGAGTCTCAAATACATAATCAGAATTGCTACTCCAGTCTGAGCACAGTGATCCTAACTGTCTAGTTGACATACAAATCAAATTATAGACAACCGTCTTAGTTGGCAAAAATAAGTGGTGATTTGTTTCTAGATCAAACTGGAGGAACACATCTCTGATGGTGAAAAATAAGTGGTGATTAGTTTCTGAACCAAATTAGAAGAATATGTTGACAAAAACATCTTTCAAACTAGAGTTAACAACATAAATCCACTTCAACACTCAAAGTTCTTGGTCTCCTAAAATTCCTTGCAAGAGAAAAAATGTACAGTAGTGAAGTCGGCTAAGGCAAATTGGTGAAAGAACTTAGCTATTGAGAAGGACAATGAACTCTAATCCAACTTAGAGACAAATACATGGAGCTTGACAAAAGCATGCAATGGCAAGAATCACATTGCAAGAGAGTTGCTATTCTAAGAGATTTGCTATTGCAAGAGATATGTTGTGCAAAAGTGCTTGCATTGGCTAGAAATACAAAAAAAATATCTTTGTCAGACCTGAACATGTTAGAAATCAGCAAAATCTCAAAATTGATGCTCTAATCATGCCAAAATCTTCTTCCACAATGCTCTTCCAGGCTCACTAAAACTCCAACAAATGCTGGGGCGAGACTCTTGCATAAAGTGGCCTGGATTTTACAAGGATCCAAGCGGCTGCATTGGAGCCAATGTTTTGTGAGAAGGCCGGTAAGGCCCCTTTTTGGAGCCTAAAATAGGGAGCATTGAAGATGCTCTTACCTCATCATGGGCACCCTGGCACAACCATTCTAGACAACAAAGGCATGACCACAACTTTGATGAGCCTGAGGGGTGACGACTGACAAGCAATGTCCAAGGAGGTTTCTTAAAAAACTAGGTACATCTCCTAGTCATATCTGGTCCACTTAGTTTTTTTATTTATTGGTCATGGCCTAGACATGTATTTTTTGGTTGGCCAATAACCTTTGTTTTGTTTTTTCACTCAGTTGATTTCTTAAGTTTAGGAAAATAGTTTAGTTGAAATCTAAATTTCAATGTATTATATTGGATTTTTTTTTCTTACAAATGATGTAGACAAATCAATCTTTTATTTACCATGTGCATGTTGTAGCAAAGCAAGACAATAATCAACACATCAAAAACCTGTCAAGTTATCCCCAACCAATGCAAACTTTTTTATATTTTAAAAAGATTTGTTGTTGACTTTTGTTACAAAACATCTTTGGCTAGATTTGAATTAGGTCAAGTCTCACCATCTTGGGATTGAGCACTACATTTCCTCTAAGGATTGGTGCACCAAGTGCACCTCTTATCCCATTAACCATCAAGTGCATTGTTTATCCCATTAACCATCAAGTGCATTGTTTATCCCATTAACCATCAAGTGCATTGTTTATCCCATTAACCATCAAGTGCATTGTTTATCCCATTAACCATCAAGTGCATTGTTTATCCCATTAACCATCAAGTGCATTGTTTATCCCATTAACCATCAAGTGCACCATTTATCCCATTAACCATCACACAGTCATCCACTCACCTACTCACCCACTCATCCACTCACCCTCTCATTTACTCACCCACTCACCCTCTTGTTTACTCACCCACTCACCCTCTTGTTTACTAACCCACTCACCCTCTCATTTACTCACCCACTCACCCACTCACTTGCTCACCCACCCACCCACTCACTTGCTCACCCACTCACTTGCTCACCCACTCACTTGCTCACCCACTCACTCACACGTACTCACCCACATGGCCACCTCACCCATGTTTCTTATTTTTAAAAAAATTGAACTTTTAGCACCCTATAACTGCTTGTGAAATAGAAAAACATTTGATTTTTCTTAAGAAGGTCGAATAATTTCCTTATCATGAAAAAGATCATATGTTGATTTCCCATAGTTTCAAATTTCTTTGGGCCCATTTCCTCATTTACAAGTACACGTTTGGCTAAATTTCCTAATAATAAAATTGTAACTCAACTGATTTCCTACAACCATGTTCTTATGGTCAGAAGCAAATCCACCAACATTCATTCTTTTTAGGCAATCCTCCAAAAAGTCAGCCATCAGCTGACTTGTAACTAAAGCTCGGTTCTCCCCGGAAACTGCTGACGAGCAGTCGAGAACCTCACCACTTCCCTCATATTCCAGTGATTGTCGTCGTCACCTTCCGACGTTCGTCACGCGGGGCTCACTCGACCGTCGCGGCCCCTTGGAGACCGCAAGTCTGTCCGCGTCGTGCTTGGGTCTTCTCGCTCGCTTGCCGGTGGCAGACACAATCTCCTTGGGTCTGGCGAGTGGTTTCGCCGACCCCTCCGCTTGGCCCCAGCCGACCGACCCTGCATGCGTTCACTCCAGGGGGAAAGGTAGGGCAGGAGCAATTCCAGCGCGCGCATCCGCCGTTGCTCCCGCGTCCGTTTCTTCTCCGGATCCGCTTCGAGGCCAGGCGCTCCTGCAGGCAGGGTTTGAGACGCGGGCGATCGGCACGAGCGCTGGCATGCATTGGAAACTCGGTCCGCAGGTAGCAGCAATGCGTGCGCGAGCGTTTCGGGGAGTTGGAGCAACGAGATCTTCTGTACAATTCGGCGCGGTTCGGTGCTTGCTGATGCTGCAGTTGTTAATGTAGCTTCTTGCCCCTCCCTCCTCCCGCAGGGTTCGTCCAGCGGTTTCTCGAAAGTTTAGGGCAGAGCGGCCGGTTGTGGCGAGTTTGGAGCAGAATCCGGACGATTTTGGGTCGCTTGGCAGCAGCGGCGGGGCGGTCATCATGGATTCCGGCTCCTCGCACGATGGGGCGGACCATCGCGTCTTTCGGCAGATAACCCGAGACAGTGAGAATCCTTCCTCCTCGTAAGCTAGCGAACTCGTCTCACAAAAGTAGGAGATTGAGCTCGTCTTCTGTGCTGCAGCGGTGAATTGATCGTTGTTCCTGGGGCGGTTTGCAATGATGTGTGTGATGCGTACGCATCTACGGGCCTGCCAACCTGCACTGGACCATCTTCCATCCCTCTCGGCGTCCTTCCAGTCTAAAACCCCGGTCGGAGGGTGCCTGTGATTGCCCGGGTCGGGCAGTGTGGTGCAGGGCAGGCGCAACGTGCACGTTTTTTCGGGGTTTCGGCGGTCCCAATTGCCCGCCTGCATCGTGCTGTTCCCTGATGAGCGATTGGGTCAGCCCGGCAATCGCCTCGAGCTCCCGAGGACGCTGGAGGGAGCCCGGGGGTCGTGTAGGTTCCCCTGCGTAGGTCGAGCCCGGCGTCTGGTAAAGCGTTGGATAGTTGCATGCCTAGGTTGCCGTCCGGGCGCCCCCCCTCCGTGCAGTTTCGGGGGTGCGGTCGAGTGTTTGGGATCACAATCCCTGGCCGTTCTCGGAATCCGTGCGTCCGAATGCCCAGGAAAAGTCGGCGACGAACCGGTAGGTCGTGGGCGCCCGTTCCTGGGGTTCCTGTGCTTGGAGTTCCGCGATTTTTCACCGGGGGCAGAGGGCTCGCGTGATTTGGAATCGTGCCGGCTTGTGCTCTTGTTCCAGCTGGATAGGAGCGCAGCGATCCGGAGGTATGCCGGCGATCCTTGTTCGTGGGTCGTCGGAACGTGGGCACGGAGAGACGACACGCCCTGCGTGCGCACTGAGTGCACGAGGTCGTGGGCGATGCTCGTGGGAGGTCCTGTTGTCGGCCTCTAGGTTTGGGTGCTTGGATCGAGGAAGGAGTTCCGTGCCTCTTCCAGTACAGGAAGAAAGGCCGTGTTCGTTCCATCAGTTTACAACCCCGGTAGACGTACGTGCAGGAGGGCAGTCGAGTGGGAGCTGGTGCGACTTATGTTTGTGTTGCGCGCTCGTAGTCGGTGGCGTCGCTTTGATTTGCGTCTGCCTCGCCGTTGGTGGAGTCGGCGAATGCCCGCCCAACTGTCCTCCAGTCTAAGCTTGCGACTTGTGCAGGGCTACTGCAGGAGATGCTGAAGGCGGCCAGGACTGGCAAGGCGTCGGCTGAATGGAAGGTACGTGTTTATCCGGAGTTGGTCCCGTCGTGCTAATCTCGGATCGGGGGAGCGGGAGAGAAATGGTGGGTGGCGGTGCGTGGCGAGAAGCGCTGACCAACATCTGCGCAGGTGCTTATCATGGACGAGGTGACGGTGAAAGTGATGTCGTGTTCGTGCAAGATGGCCGACATCACGGACGAAGGCATCTCGTGTACGTGCTCCCCCCTGGATTGCTGCCCACTTTGCGATGCCGCTTGTGAATGAGCTCCCAGGTTGTAGTTCGTAGCTGGGTTGCGCGAGTGTGGGGTCGTGATGGCAGGGAAGAGACCAGGGAGAAGAAATGGTAAGTGGTGGTTCGTGGCCGTGTGTTGCAGTGGTGGAGGATTTGAACAAACGCAGACAGCCCCTACCCGCGCTGGAAGCAGTGTACTTCATCCAGCCATCCCATGACAGGTGACGCCCGCGACGAGAACCCTCCGATGTTTTGATCTGCCCTTTTAGGCACCGATTTGTTTTACGCACAGCGTCACGATCCTTCGAAGCGCGGTGTGCGCGGAGGAGTTTCAGATGTTAGAATCGTGGGTCCACGAGGCTTCAAATAGGAAGAAGTCGGAAACTTGCACGGAGGACCGACGTCAGAAGCGGTCGGGTATATGGGTTGTCCCGGTTCGCCCCTCTGATGGAGAACGTGACTCGTTACTGGTGTGTGCAGCGTACGGAAATTCATGCAAGACATGTCGGGGAGAGCGCCTCTGTACAAGAAGTGAGTCGTTCTCCGTCATCCTGTTGTGGTGGGCTGGTGTGGTTTGTTGTGCTACGGCAGGGAGTGCGTGATGGTGGATGGATTAGGGTAGGCGCGCATGGGGCTGTTTGGAGTGTGACGACTTTGCGCTGTGTTTGGCGGTCGTAGAACAGATGTCGCGATCATTGAATTGCGAGTGGGTACGGATGCCGGGCGCCACGTCGGCATTCACGCAGTGGGATTGCCAGGACCGGTGTGTCACTTTGAGCACGCGAAAGACGTGCATTGGCATGTTGTCGCGTTGATGGTGAGGAACGAGGGGCAAGAGCTAAAAGTGTGTTGGGGTTTGTCAGAGCGTACGTGTTTTTCAGTTCACCCATAAATCGCAGCCTGCTGCAACAAATCAAGGGCGACCAGTCCGTGTTGTCCCGAGTGGGAGCACTGAGAGAGGTGAGCAGGTTGGCACCGGAGGGCTCCCTTTTGTCCGGACCGGTCGATTGGCATTTGGAGATGGGAGTCTGGTTTCGCATGCAACCGTTGGCTTCTATGTGGCGGTATCGGGGGACGGGTTGTCATTTGATTGCCGCTCATCGTGGGGAACGTGTGCACCAATGCAGATGAATCTGGAGTACTTGGCCATTGACACGCAGGTATGCTTCCTCACGGCACTTGCAGCGGTCGTGTCGTGGGTGCTGTGCCGCTGTTTCGTGCGCACCCTGTCACGGCAGGTGTTCTGGAGTTGTGGGCTGTCGTAGGTGGGAAGAGTGCCTGCGGTGGTGGAGGCCGTGGGTTTGAGGAATCTGACGGCCGGGAGGTGTGTTATGGTGCAGGGCTTCACGACGGACAACGATGTTGCCCTGGAGCAGCTGTTTGGAGAGCACAGCGAGGGCACGAGGGACTACGACGCTTGCATCGAGACTATCGCCACTCGGCTTTCCACCGTGTTCGCATCGTTGAAGGTGCTGGGAGACGGGTGCTCTCGTACGCCGTTGTGTTGGGTTGGGTTGGGTTGGGTTTGGCACGGCCAGAGAGTGCCAGCGAGGAGGTCGGGTAGTTGGGAGCTGGTGTGGTTACCTCGGTCACGGCTGACACGTTGTGGTTGCAGGAGTTCCCGTACGTGCGATACCGTGCTCCGAGGTCCGTGATGGATGCATCCACGACGACTGCAGCTCGTGACCTGGTGCCAACGAAGGTGGCCGCTTTGCTGTGGGATAAGCTGATGAAGTACAAGACATCGCTACTGAACTTTCCGCAGTCGGAGACGTGCGACCTGATCATCGTGGATAGGTCGATCGACCCTGTAAGTTGGATTTGTTTGAGTTGGAGGGAGTGGGGGAGTGTGGCTGTTGTTTCGGAGCATTCCGCGCTTCCTTGTAGGATTTTCGTGGT
Source organism: Ulota crispa (assembly GCA_963920765.1). Lineage (NCBI taxonomy): Eukaryota > Viridiplantae > Streptophyta > Bryopsida > Orthotrichales > Orthotrichaceae > Ulota > Ulota crispa. Next base: position 1,648,754 of record OY987251.1, on the reverse strand, counting down.
TTAGAATGTGCGCTGAAATGGAGGTGTGCGTCCTTGGTTCTTGACGGCGGCGGATCGGTCCGTAGAGACGCAACCGCGTGCTAGGAGTCGTTGGGAAGTGGAGTCGGACATGACTGAGAGTTTGATGGGAGAGGTGGTTGCAGGTGGCTGCAGTAATACACGAGTGGTCGTACGATGCAATGTGCCATGATCTGTTGGAGTTGGAGGGCAACAAGTACTCGTATGAGGTATGAAAGATGTGTTTTTTTGGGTTGTTGGGGCGTGCTTGTGCGCGTGCCGTGAGAGAGATGAGCGGGACGAAGCAGTGTCCGGGTGGTGTTTGTGGGGAAGTGCTCGGCGTGGTGGGGTAGAGGATGGGGTGTTCAAGGACGGATCGTTTCACGGAGCCCCTGCACTGGAGCTGGTTGCTGATTGCGATGCGGAGGAGCAGAAAGCGGTTGGTGGTTTTGACGTTCCATTGGCGGAGCCGCAGATAATGAACGGAAGCAAGAAGGAGCGGAAGGAGGTGCTGCTGGAGGAGCACGATCCCATCTGGGTGGAGCTGCGGGATCTTTTCATTGCCGATGTGCGTAGCTTCGGGTCCTGTGCTTCTCTCGGGTGGTTTGGCTTTCCGGGGTGTGGGGGCGGGATAGCGAAACTGAAAGTGCCCTGCGTGGTGAATGGTGGAACAGGCAAGCTTGCGCCTGTCGGATAAAATGGCAATGTTTACGAACAAGAACAAGGCCGCTCAGCTGCAACTGGGTGCGAGGTAGGGTGCATCTCCAGCCTGGCAGGCCACCGAGAGCGTGGGCTGGGAGTTTTTGCGTGGAGCTTGTGGCCGGCTTTGGGAGGTGGTAGTCGTTTTTCGTTGAAAAGGTTTCGGACCCAGGAATGATTGCAATCGAAGCAGGCAGGCGTCGGACCGTATAGGTTGTGATGGACTGACCAGCAGCTGTGGGCTTGCAACAGGGAAGGGCAAGAGCTGTCCACCAGGGACATGCAGAAGCTGGTGCAGGCACTTCCTCAGTATCGAGACCAGATCGACAAGCTGAGCATTCATGTTCACGTAAGCAGGGGCTCGCACCCGAAACCCGGGGTCTGGTTTTGTTGATAGCTGGATCGATCGCGGACGGCGTGATTGCGGGAGTTTGGCGTTGTCTCGTGAGAGCGGTGGACTGAAGGGACGTTGCGTTTGATTGTAGATTGCTACCGTGCTGAACAACAAGATCAGGCAAGACGGGTTGACGGACATCGGCAACCTGGAGCAAGAGTTTGTGTACGGCGATGCGACCACCAAGGAGCTGATCGGCATACTGAACGCCAATCCGGTGCTCACATCCCCCAGACCGTGTCTTCCTGCAAGTGATGGTTTGGTTGGTCATTGCGGTGATTTGGCTGGGGCGTGAAGCGTAACCGTGAGGTCACGCTTCCGGAGAGGTTTTGTAGGCGAGGCGTCGCGAAATCACGGCGGCGTGGCTGTGTGGTGAGGCCAGTCCACGACTGTAGTGTGGCGTTTGCGAGGTGGCGGTGTTGTTGACGGGACGGAGTTGGGGTGAACGCAGGAGATGAGTTCGGAGTGCAAGCTGCGGTTGCTGATGATATACGCAGCGACGCATCCAGAGAAGCTAGACGCAACAAAGCGGCTGAGCTGGCAGAAGGTGGGAGCCGGCCCTGCCGCCTTTGCTGTTCCATTTTGCACACCGTTCCGTACGGACCAGTGACGACCGTCGGGCCTAGTAACATCCGTCAGGCCGAAGCGGCGGGAGAAGCCTGCGCAGAGGAACTGGATGTTGCGGTAGTGGGCTCTCGTTCGAAAGAGGCTGCGGACTGGAGGTTTCGTCGGTCGCCGTCATTGTCGCTTGTCGTCGTCATGGGCGCGCGGTTTGGAAATGGTGTTGACTGTTGTGTTTTTTTTGGCGACGTGACGCAGCTGGCGAAGTTGAGTGACGAGGAGATGGGTGCGGTAAACAACCTGGAGTACTTGGGAATCCAGGCGCCAAAGAAGCAAACGTCGTCCGGAGTGGAGAAGTTTGCGTTGAAGTTTGGCGCCCGGAAGGTGGGGCATGGCACGTCACGAACCTCGTCGGACGGACTTGTGCGGGTTGTGGAGAAGGGTTGGTTTTCTGACGGGAGGCCGTGTGGTGTTTTGCAATGGCAGGCGAAACGGCCTGCAAGGAAAGCGAAAGAAGTGGACGAGGAGGGTTGGCAGCTGTCTAGGTTCTATCCATTGCTACAGGTACACGCTGGGACCGGCGCGGTTTGTGGTTTGGTGTGGGAGGCAGGAGCTGGGCTGGTGTGGTGCGTGGGGCTCCTTGTGCATCGGGGAGGATCGGAGCGGAGAGGAGTGGGGAGGATGGGAGTGCAGCGGTAGTGTGGCGTGTGGGTGCTCGTTATCACGGTTAACACGGCGGTGTTGCTTTGGGCTCCGTTCAGGACGTGGTGGAGGAAATCGACAAGGGGAGTCTTCCCAGGGAGGAGTATCCTTATCTGAAGGACCCCGCCGGTAGCACCCAGCAGTCGTCGTCGTCGTCGATGTCGACACGGCCACCCGTGAACCCCAGCTCCAAACCCGTGCAGTCGAGGCGCACAGTTATCAAAGGCGGGGGAAGCACGTGGGCATCGAAGGGCAGGGCATCGTCGGAGGACGGGTACTCGAGGTTTGCGCTTCACCTGATACGCGTGGCTGCGAGCTGACGTTGTCGATGCAGATTCTCGTTTGGTTGGGCGGAAGCCACGAATTCAGTGGCGGTGCACGACAAGGTTCCGTTTTGCTGCGAATGTGATCTGAGTGTGTGCTGGTTGTGGTGCGTGACAGTAGTGAGTCGGTGCTGAGGCATGCCGGCAGCGAGCCCAAGATCAACGGGAAGCGCATATTTGTGTTCATCATAGGAGGCATGACGCGATCCGAGGTGAGCAGTGGGCGGCTGGTACTGGGATTGGAGGGAGCGCGCATTGGTGTGTTGATGTGGCTTGGTACTGGCCCGGGGGATTAAACAGCGTGGATTGTGGGGCTTGATGTGCAGTTGCGCGTGGCGCATAAGCTGACCCCGCAACTGAGACGAGAGGTGGTGGTGGGCTCCACACATATCGGCGATCCGCACCAGTTTATTCGGGTACTGTTTGCTCCCCGCTGTGCCTGGTAGACGTTGCTCCTCGAGCCTTCCGGGTTGTGTTCGGAATCTCGGACCGTGTGTGAGGCGACGGCTGGCGGTTTTGGATTGTGCCGTGGGTGTGAGAGTGGCAGGTGTGGTTGGGTGAGCTCTGACACGGGCGTTGTTGTGGGTGCAGAAAATCAAGAACCTGGGCAAACTAGAGATAGATGACTTCTGACGTGGAAGAAGTGGAAGGTGGCTCTGTGCTGCGCGGAGGCGGAAGTAGAGTTTTCAGAGCGTAGCTTGCCTTGGGTAGTGGATTCCGGAGGTAGGTGGGTGTTGTTGGGCTCTGTTCATGAAATGGTCGCAACCTGGGCCTCGAGATTCTAACCGATGGAATTGCGCAAGAGGTGCCTTGTGGAGCGCGGTCGCCGTGATGGTTGTGCTGGGCGGTCGCTTGGGTCAGGGTCGGAATGCATGGAAAATGTGCCTGCGCAAGGCGCAGCGACAGAGCGTGGGTTTGTTGGTGGCAGTGGATAAGAGATGGCGCTGGAAGTTGTAGTGAGGTGAAACGGCAGGATGCCCAGGGCGAAGGAAGCTGAAAAGAGCAGGTTTAGTGTAGTTTCTGACGGAAGTGTAAATTGTTGCAACGCCGTGGAAGCGGATTCGGCCGTGGATGAAAAGAAGGGGAACCCGGTTCTGCCGTGTGGATCCGTAGCATTGAAAGCATGTAGGAAGAGCCGTGGCGTGGAAACATGCCGTCTTGATGAATGGTCTTGGTAGCTTCTTTTTGTTTTTGGGTCGTTGGTTGATTCTTCGTTATCGCGAGGTTTGATTTGGAAGGTAGTGCGCTGGGTTCGGGAGCAGTAGCGGTGTGGTGTGGAACGGCAGTCCGGTTTTGGTTCGGCTGCACACCCGAATGGTCTCTAGGCGATGAGGAGCTCAGATGGGCTGCGTGAGTCGTTCATGCCTCGTTTGCCGTGGGGAAGGCGCACCGGCCTGTTGCCACCCAAATGGGCAATCTGAAGGTCTTGGCGTCATATGCGAAGTCAAGTCCAGTCAACCAGGGGCGCCGAGTTTTCCATGGGTAAGGTCTTTTTGCACGCTGCAAACCCGGTTGGAAGAAGGTAGCTTTGGTGGAAGTGGTAGTTTTGTACGAGATTTTGACGCGGCCTGCCCTAGAAACACTGAACGGACACGAGATTTCCTGGTGTAGGGGCCTGGGGTAGGAGGCATGAGCATTCAAAGTGGATTTCTAATCCAGGCCTGCCTGTATCTGGAGTCTACATCCTCGACGCGTTTGGAGCCCATCTTGAGTTCTTATTTTCTTGAAACGTTTCCTTTATGATTATATTTGGGAACCTGAAATTTGGTGGTGCTTGTATTGTGCTGAATCTCGAGTGGAGAATTGTGACCTCTGCGCATTGTGATTTACTTTGTAGGTATATGTGCCTAGTGATGAGTCTTTTAAGCCTGCGTTCGAACTTGTGCATGTTGTTTTGCAGTCTTGGTGTGTAGGATGTTGTCCCCTTACTGACGGTTTGCACGAGGAGCAAGTAATCTTTGTAGTGTAATTTTACGATGGTATTTGGCTCGGGTTGGAGTTTCTTTTAAGATTTCCAACGCAGTGCGTATCTTTCTTGTATTTTGAAACTTTCCTTCTTGCTTAACCCCTAAAGGACACAGCACACAGCGTGCCGCTGCGACCTGTAGAATACAAGGTTTTTCTTGTATTTGGAGTAAGATTCACACCTTAACCCCCGAGCGCCCTACAAGCCAGAATGTGGCCTCTGCAAATCAAACTTTCCTTAAAATTTGAGAAAATTTGGTTCAAATTCATATTGTACCTCCTAGAAAATTGACTTGGTCAAAGGGGCAATTGGGGTTTCACCACTTGTACAAGCATAGATTGTGCAAGTCAACCTTGATAATAGTATACTAAAACTTCATTCCAAGCGGTTTAGGGTTTAGGTGTGAGGATAAAGACCACCGGCTATGACCAGTTTAATTCTATTAGGATGTTTTGGCATGCATGCCTTAGACTAGAAAAGGGTTTTGCAGCTATACTATCGAGACTTGTGCCCTTGTGGAGGTCAAAACTATATCCGTACCCTATCTATTGTTCACCATGCTATGTGAGCCTTGCAACTTTGGGCCTCTAAAAGAGCACCTTGCAGATGTCAAAATATTACCAGATTTGGTAGTAAGCGAGATACTTGTAAATTGCACCCTAGTCTAAATTTCATATAAAGGAGCCTCCTCTAAGGCATGAGTTTTTGCATCCATAGCCATGGACTCTCCCAAAATTAGCTGGTTGCCACATAGCCAATTGTACTTTGACTTTTATAATTTCCAAAATGATGCAGGCAAAATTTTGCAAATTTCTAGTTGGGTGCATCAAGCACTCTTTTTGCTATTTCAGCTGTGAATCCTCCCTGATCTAAGTTCCTAGCTTGGGGTGTGCAATTTTTACAAGCATGGTCACTCCTGGCCTCATTTTCTTGATTTCACATTGGGCGCTCAGGGGTTAACTACATTTGAGATTAACAAAAAAGTTGAAAAATAGGTAAAAACAATTCTAATGAGCTACTTGAGATCCCAAATTAAAACTTTTTATTGATAGCAAATACGGATTATATGATAACATATATACTATATGATAGCATATATACTATGGCCTATGGTCCTTTATGGTCAACACCAGAAAATAGGCTTGGTTCCAAAGGAGAGGTAATTAAGTTACTTTGCCATTTGCATTGTAAGGTTTCGATCAGGTCAATAGGACTATACCACTTCGTGCATTTTGTCGAATATTCCAAGACTCTTTGTTTGATACCAAGACTAGTACAAGGGTGCTCTTGCATTACATTTATACAATCAAAATCACTACTAGAACCTCGAGGGCTCAGCAACATTTTTTATAGCCATTATGTGCAAATAACCCCTAAAGGACCATTGTCTCTTTGGGGATAAATGGGATTTCGGACATGTACCTATGGTTAAATTACTTTGTGTGATTTTTTGAAATTTTGATGGATGATGAGGAATTCAAAAATTTACGTGATTATTGTATTTTTTTTTTGTTTTTACATTTATTGAAGAAGTTAAAAATAAATTTCAAAAAATAGGCAAGATCGGGCAATCCAAAACTTCTTTAAAAATTGCATTTAAAAAAAATAAAAATATGAAATAGGTTCTTTAGACTTATATATAGATGGGGAGCTTTAGGGGATTTAATTTTGATTGATGAGATGAAAGTTATGAGAAGTTTTAGTTTGCGAGTAGATGTGATTTTGCTCAAAACCACATCTACTAGCAAACTAAAATTTCTTATAACTTTCATCTCATTTATCAAAATTGAGTGAGTCAAAGCTCCGCATATATATAAGTCTAAAGAACCTATTTCATGGTTTTATTTTTCATAAATGCAATTTTTAAAAAAGTTTTTGGGCGGCCCAAGCTTGCTTGTTTTATAGAATTTCATTTTTAACTTCTTCAATCAACTTCAAAATGAAGAAAAAATTAAATACCCATGTAAATCTTTGAATTCCCCATCATCCATAAAAGTTTCAAAAAATCACTCAAAATAGTTTAGTCATAGGTATATGCCCAAAATTTCATTTGCCCTCCAAATGTGGGCTTGGTCCTTTAGGGGCTAAATAGGGCTTAGCAACATTTTCAAAGATGCTTCAGCAACAATTTCCAGGAAATATACATGAATATTTTGAAACACATTTCAGCAAACACTCACACTTGCAACATTTCTCAACGATTGCGAATTAAACATGTTTGAAATTGTTTTTTACTTAGGACAACGTTGTAGCAACATTGAATCTCAAATTTGGAATCATGCTCTAGTGTTACGAGCAACTTTCAATCACAAATTTATGGGTGAATTCTAGCTATAATAATGATTGTCAAGTCAATGCTAAACCCGGGGGCTTGGCTTGAAAGCAGAGTGCACCCTAGACATACGGCAGGAACATCCATAAGCGTGAGTTTAAGCATTATAGGATATATATCTTGATCAAACAAGCTTGAAAATAATATTGCTAGATTAGCAAGAAGGAATAAAAAATATTAGGATCAATTTCAAAGTCTCAATTGTAAGTACTTGTTTACAAAGATTTTTCAAAGTCTAAAATCACTAAAAATCCATGGCCGTGAGTAGGAGATGCTAAAAACAATAAGATGGGGTTCTCAAAACCGTCATGCAAGTCACTTACAACCATCACTTTGTCACCCATAACCATCACTTTGTCACTCAAAACCATCACTTAAGTTCTCATAACCACCAAATTTATTAATTTCAAATGACTGACAGCTTGTGTCAGACGTAGGTCACGGCCAAGGGTACACTCACGGTTATAAGTGTTCCTACCTTACGTACTAGCTACATGTAACTTCACCAAAAACAAAAAGCTCAGCCAAGGTCACAAGCAAAATCAAAGAACCCAACCTCCCTTTGAACGTCACATGGGCTTTGGAGATACAGTACCAAATATGGTTGCAACCAATAATTAGAAGTTTGAATCAGCTAGAAATTAAGTTTTCCAACCAATCATACATATTGAAGGGTTGTATGATGGGGGGTGCGTAAAAAAATTGGAAAGCCCTCAGAGCAGCTTAAATATGTTTGTATATACGGCCGTACATATGGCCACACAGGGCTTTTGTGCAGTTCACGGTTAAGTAGCCTTGTAAGAATTGCATGTCAATTGATCTCATGAAATTACAAAAGGCAATGTAAAGAAGTGCAATCATGTTGACAATAAATCAAAACAGTAGGATAAATTAAAATAACAAAGCCCATTCAAAACACATACAACATACATGCGTGCAAATTAAAGTAACCTCAATAGATCACACTTACGCAGGGCCAACATTGGCATTTTAGCACTCATTATTGCTGTCATGAAAGTCTTCTTGCCAAGACTAATTTAGGTCAAGATCCATTTTTGATAGAACACCACAATGAAACAAACAAGAATCTCCAATTTTTGTTTTTTTCCTCTCTTGTATAGTTAAACTATTGACGATGTACGTAATAGTTAAGTGAACACTTACTCTATCTTGCATTAAAAGCCGACAATAATTAATCATTGTAGAAAAGCCTCAAACCTTGAAGTTAGCAAAGCACTAAACTTTAAAATCTAGCAGTTGTCAAAGCATTATGTATACTCCAAATGACAATCTATGGTCTTCTTTACGTCATTCAAAAAATTGCATGTCTACTATAAATCAAGTCCGGCCAAGATGAAATGACTGTTGGAATGTTCCACTTCAAAACAAAAGATGGATGCAAAGCAAAGCAAGCAAATGGAATGGATGAAAACTTGAGGAGGGGTCAATTGTGACCCTGCTCTAAAATATCACAAATCACTTATTAGAATAATTTTTTAAATATCTTGTAATATATATATATATATATATATATATATATATATATATATATATATATATATATATATTATTATTATTATTATTATTATTATTATTATTATTTTTTCATTTTGATTTTTTCAATCTGCAAGTTTACCATATTTAACATTTAAGATCTTTGTTTTCAAATAAGTAGCAAATTTCAATACACATATCGAACTATGAAATAACCATATGTATCATATCACTTGAATCAACATATTCTACTCTACGCTAGCTTATGCAAAAAACTTACTATGAAAATTAACATTTCTTTAAGACAATATTTTCTTAATTTCCACATAAAAGCCTTCACATCCAATCTTTAATCTATCCAAATGTTCATCCATGGATTTGTGCCTCAATTTCAATTAAGTAAAAGCCAATTTTATCTTTTTTTTACAACTTGTCCTTCATCATAATGCCACTTGTTTAATCTTTGTTCCAATGTTTTACACTAGATGTTGTTGTATAATTTGTGTTTATAAATACTCATTTGGCTCTTAATTGTATAAAACATCTCATCTTCATCCTAAGAGTTCCAACTCAACAAAAGCTTTGCACTTTTTCCATAGTGTCACTAAAACATGATTCTTTAACACGTTCTCACTCCATTAAGTTGCCTTCTTGAATCAAAATGTTTTCAATGCTTTTTTCATGCTCATATAAATGTTTATGATTTTACAATTAATTAATCAAACATATTCATATTAAGCTAAACCAACAAATCTTTGTGGTTTTGTTTTGGTTCATGCTAAGCAAGTCATCACTTTTTGTACCATTGTATTTCTTTTGTATAATAAATATTGGTAATAATCACTTGTGTAATCCTGGTAACTTTTGTACTCACATTTGGCAAAGGTCATGTTTTCAAAGATTTACACTCTTTATTGTGGTTTGCACCAAAAACTAAGAAACTTATGGTCCACTTACTAATTTAACTTCTAACTTAGACATGGACATGTATATAATTGACAATTATTTACTTTGTCTATATAGATGTAATACATGGTTGTTCAAGGATGACAGATTTTTTCAAATAACCTTGTACACAATCATTTTAATCACCTTATACATCTCCAATTATCAGTCGCTAATAAATCTTTTTGTGAACTGTTTGTTCTAATTAGCCAACCAATGATTGATATCATGTAAGGACTATTTCTCCCTTACATACAATACCTTTGAAATCCAATTGATTTCTAGTGTGTGGTCAATCAACACTTTAAGTGACTCTCAAATGCCTTTTAGTTTGACCGACTTTTTTATTCTTTTGTAGTATTTGTCCAATAACTCCAAGATTAATGGCTAGTAGCTTGAATCTCCCCCATCCTCTTTGATCAACTCTATTACAAAAACGCCTCTATACACATGTTTACCAATTTTTTTGTTCTTTTCATTCTTGTCAATTTTGAATCTTTGCATAATTTTAAGCAACAACATCATTAAGCTTGTATCACTTTTTCTTAAAAATTAAATTATTCTCTTAAAGATATCAATGATGAATACATGAAAGCCTTGTAACAATCCAAAGAGTTGTGCAATGCAAGGGCAAATTTTCATGTGAGAACAATTTTGACAAAGTCCACTAGGGACCAAGCTAGGGACAGAGAGGGAATTGCTATCCATGCATTGAAGTAAGATTTACTTGCAAAAAAGTATTTGACATATTTAGCAAGCATGTTTCAAGAAGAAAGCACTAATTTTGAGAATTTTGGCTGCCTATGAAATCACGCATCCGACCATGCAAGCAAGTAAGAAAAATTTGGATAAAACTAGATATAGAATCATCAACGTCTATTTGTTCATCCATAAGATTTACTCATTTTAGTACCTTTCATCCAAAATTTGGTGAATCTAATGCAAACTTGGAGAGGGATTTGGCAAGTTCATCCAGCTTTTCAAAGAACTTTTCTAATGCTGTGATAGCCAAGTGGGTTTCGAGGTAAGATTTAGGCTAATTTATTTTTTGCTTGGAAGAATTAAGTGCATTTACAAGAGTACTTTATTGTTAATAAAAGTTAAAATGTGCTCAAATTCACAATGTGTTGTCAGCATATTTTCAACAAAGTTTTATGGGTAGAGTTTCAATCCAATTTAGATGCATGATATATCATTAGAAAGCTCTTAACAACACCTTTTTCATGGTATGTTATGAGCTTGATTTGGAACAAAATTGAAAATTTCTATACAAGGTAATGTGGTTGTGGTGGCCTTTTACAACAAGTCAAATCCAACTACAAAATTGGTCATTCCATAGTGGGATAAGCTATTTAGTGAGCGTAGAGCTGTGAGCCGCGAGCTGTGAGCCTAGAATTTTGAGCATATTTTTTTTTTTTGGGTAAAACAATTGAAGAAAAACATAGGAAAAGCTGAACTTGATTATTAAAAAAATCAAAAATTTGATGTCTCAGACAAAGGGTAAGAAAAATAATCTTAAATCCGTGGAATTTACAAGGCCTATGACCATAGAATTTCCTAAACTATAAGCTGTCCTAGAGACGTTTTAGAATTTTAAAAAATCATTTAAATAATATGAAAATCAAATTGAAGAATCCACATTAAGACTACCAAAATAATAAAATTATCAAACAAGGTTAAGAAATCAAAAACACATTTCAAAATTCAAATGGATGGTTTAAAAAATCCAAGTTCAAAATGTATCCAAGTTTCAATAAAATCTAAATTCTATTTGAAAAATACTCCAAGAAAAATAATTGGAAATTGGATCTTACCTTGAACTAGTTTGTATTTAATAGAAAGAAGATAAATCAAAACACAATAATGCACATGTGTTAGACACTAGTGTACACTATAAAGCTTAGCAAATGGAGATTGCTCCCTAGCAAGTACAGGTTTACCATGAAATTAAAAATTGTGTACTTAAAATTGCACAATAAATATAGCAAAAGATATATGAGCATGAAAAACTTAACATTTCATGCAAAATTAAGTTAATAATGTGTATAAAATAGAAATTTTCTTGTAGATAAGTATACAATAATGACGGTACATGCTACTTTGGTATGGTGAAATGTCAACAAAAAATGAGCGTTACTTTAGATAGACATATGCTAGGCTAGAATCATGAGAAGTCGTTTGACTTTAGAGAAGCTAATAGGGAGCTTATATAAAAATATCATGGTCTGCATCTAACCTGTAGACTACTATGAAAACATAATACAAATGTTTGTAGTGCACTGTTGCCTTGGTTTGCAGAGCGGTTTACTAAGCATCTCTTCGAAATAAGGACACAAACACTCCGGTAATGAATTGATGGTCAACATGTATTGTTCAACCTTAGTATTGGGCTTTAAATTTAGAAAAAATAATGCAACCATGCAAACTTAGGTTGCAAAATGAGTTGCTTTTCAAAATTCCACCTTGAATAGATTTGACATATGCACAATTGTTGGACTACTTTGTTATTGGACCTTACATATTTTGGCGGATGGATTTCCTTGACTTAGTCTTAGGATGCTTGTCAAGCAAAACAAATGTAGGAAATGTTGAAAGATCAAAGGTAGCAAAGCTCTCTCCAAATAGACAACAAGGAAAAATACCATGTTGTTGAGGCAACTGAAAAATAGTTTGGGCTACGCAAATGCTCCAACTTTTCTTCACAATAATAACTATAATACATGTGTTGAGAAGCTCTCCACTCCAAGTAAGGTAGACATACCCATTCTTGTGCAGCACTCAATTTTGCACTCTCCTTTTGACGTGTTCACTGTCCCTCTTGAACCCAAAGTCCAATAGTGAATGCTAATTGCACAAGAAAAGTTTGCCACAAGTTAGTTGCTAAGCTAGTTTGAAAGGGTTGGGATTGGAATTGCCATTATAGGAACACGTCCAAGCAGTTTCAAGGTTAGTCTAGAGTTGCTTTTAGGGACCCTATGAGTTGCAACTTTGCCTTTTAATATAAAATATTCTACAATATTTTTTTTCCACAAAAATGACGTTCCATGATAGCTTATTGAAAGGCTAACCCTACATATTTTTTCCTTTGAATTTTTTGAGACCTTGAGGTACTGCAAATCCTTCAACGGTTGGATATGGGTCTGTCTACCTTAACAAATTTTCTCTTGGAAAATATGTATTTACTCAATAATCCATCTTTGAGAGGAATATGTGGATACCAACCACATAATTAGCATTGTCAAATGTAGTTGGAAACAAACTTATATTAAATCAGTTGTTTCATAAATACTCCGGATTAAACTTCCATGCTTTAAACTAATGAACATAGAGCAATTAGTCACTAGGTATAACTTGTTCCTTTAACCCCAAAAGGCCTATTGGATCGTTTGGGTTTTGGTCATGTACCTATGAGTAAACTACTTTATATAATTTTCTGAAACTTTTATGGGAGATGGAGAATTCAAAGATCTACGTGGGCGTCCAAAAATTTCTTCATTTTGACATTTATTGAAGAAGTTATGCATGTTTTTCTAAAATCTTGGGGAGGGCTGCCCATCCGGGCAGCCCATAAACTTCTTTAAAAATTATATATTATTAAAATAAAATTTTGAAACTGGTTCTTTAGACTTTTTCATACATGAGAAGCTTTGAGTCATTCAATTTCAATGAATGACATGAAAGTTATAAGGAGTTTTTGTTTGCGGGCATTTATGGATTCTCTACTCTAAAATAAACTTTGATGTCCTTTATTTTACTCAATTTTCAATATTTTGGAAAAAAAACTAAACCAAAGGAAGTAGATTGTTTATTACAACATTATAATAGTTGGGATTTGCATTTTTCATTTCAATAATTAAATTCTTAACAATTTAGTGTTTTGACCCACTCTCTACTTCTTTTTACTTACTAATTTTCCCCACGTGTTGTATGGTTCCAATTGATTTGAAAATTCTCCCACACATACCTAACTTGGTTTTTTACATGGGAAAAAAAAAACCTCAAGTGTAGCGCAAATTTTTTGATATAGGAGTGGTCAACGGCATCTAAAATTTTTGGGCAGTATGAAAACAAACTTTTTTCTTCACTTCATTTGTAAAAATCTCACTCCTTGTCATTTGGAATAAGCTCAATTTTTTGTCTCAAGTACCTCATGCTATTTAGAGCAAGATCCTAGGGTTGGATTTCAAAAAAAATAAAATACCATTCCTCTCATTTCCCCAAAAGTGACAATTTTCATTGTTTCTCACAGAAAAAATGGCCTGGGCCTTTAGGGGTTAAGAACGATTGGAAGTTTCCTCCATTCCTTCTGTTCTTCCCCCAATTTTAGGTTTACAAAGTGTTAAATGAGGTAAGATTCTGAATTTTTTTTGCCTGGAAAAAGAACCGGCCAGAAAAGGAGACGACAACTGCTATTGTTGGCAGAGTTCAAATTAAAAGATAGTGACCTCCTTTGACCTCCGAAACAAGTCTTCGGGGCCGAAGGCCTATACTCAAAGATCAAGGAGCTCGCACTTGCTACCTTTTCGCTTGGTGGTGCACAGTTGCTGGACGTGCTTTGTTGGCATGGTTCGGGAATATTTGAGATTTTTCGCTTGATTTCCTTCGATGAAGTTATTGAATTGGTTTTTGAAAGAACTCGTTCGGTTATTTTCACTATTTCATATAAGTAAAAAATTAATTAATTAATCGGTTTAGTCGATATTTATAAGTTTTTTCTCATTTTAACCGACTAGGTCAATTTTGAACTAGCAATTGGTTCTCCTTGGATCTTGTTCATTGGTAATTTAGTGTAAATTAGTGATCTCCCTTGAGGTTTGAAGTAAGTCTTTGGGGCCAAAGGCTTATGTTGCAAGGTCAAGGAGCTTGCACTTGATGCCCTCTTACTTGTTGGTGCAAGGTTGCTAAATGCGCTTTGTTGGTAATTTAGTGTAAATCACAGCGGGAATGTAAGCTCCTTAGTACAAATCTCAGACAAGGGCAACAAGTACAAGACCAACAAGAGGAACCTAGGGTTTATATGAGTTCAATATTGCGTACAATTTAGGACCATTTTGTATAATTTTTTGATCTCCCTTGAGCTCCAGGCCAAGCCTTTGGGGCCAAAGGCAAGGCTGGCGGGACCAAGGAGCTCGTCAAAATTGCCATTCCTCTTGCTTGTGCATTAGATTACGTACTAAGTTAGGACCATTCTGTATATTTTTTTGATCTCCCTTGAGCTCCAAGCTAAGCCTTCGGGGTCAAAGGCAAGGCCGGCGGGACCAAGGAGCTCATCAAAATTGCCATTCCTCTTGCTTGTGCATTAGATTACGTACTAAATTGCTCATTTTTTCTAAATTAACAACAAAGAGTGCTAGGTGAGGTTTAGCAACCAGATTTGCAATCTCCCTTGGCACTCAAGTGGAAGCCTTCGAGGCCGAAGGCTTACACCGTGAGACGAAAGAGCTCACCCATTCCTCTTGTTTCTTGCCAATTAATTTTGGTACGCAATCTCCCTTGGCACTTGGGTGGAAGCCTTCTAGGCCAAAGGCTTGCGCCGTGAGACCAAGGAGCTCACCCATTCCTCTTGCCTCTTGCCAATTCTTGTTTTGCTAGAGCTCTTGCATGGCTTTTAGTTCTTAAAATACATGGTTGGATAGTGCTTGGTGAGGTTAAGGTGGAGCAAAAGTCATTGTTTTTTGCACATGTGTGAGGAACTGGAAGTGGGTTATATTGTGTGCGTTGCAAGGGAGTGGGCCAAGCTTGTTGCTAATTTGTCTTTTGATATGTGATCTTCATGGTGCTTGGGTGCAAGTCGTTCAGGCCACAGATTTGCACCTTGAGACTAAAGAGCTCATTGGTTCCTCTCATTTCTTGTTGATCATTTCATTGTTAAAGCTCTTGTGTGAGCTCTTGATTCATATATTTTGTTGGTTGGACTATGCTTTGTATGGTTAGGGCGGGACAAGAATCATTGTTTTGTGCATGAGTGAGTGGAATTGGGAGTGAATTGTTTCTTTGCTGTTGAACAAAGGTAGGCCAAGTTTACAGTTTGCTCGTCAATGAGCAATCTATTGTACACTTTGTTGCTCCCCTTTGGAGTCAAGGGCAAGGGTTGTGTGCCCTTAGAATTTGTCAGTTTGTTCTTTATTGCAACTCATATATGAACTTCTAGATTTGTAATTGCAAAAACCCAACGTGAGGTTCATTATGAGCAAAGTCGAGCAAAAATAACATTGCTTAGAATAGCATCACGTATTTTTGCATGATTATTGTTCATGCCAAAGAAAGGAGCTGCAAACAATCTATACTAAGAGAAAACTATTCTGCAATCTTGCTCCAACCTTGCAATCTGCTTTGGCCTTGCAACCAAATGCTGAAGCTGCAAAGCAACTATGTTTGTAACATGTTTTTTACGATTGAAACATGTTTCTTATATTTCATCTCATGATGTTATTTTTTAAGTTAATATGTTGTTTGGTTAGTTGGAGTTAGCTAGTTAAGGATTTTGCTTTAAATTCAAATTCTTCTTGGATGCATGCTCATGACTCAGATGTTTGGCATTCTTTATGCTGGATTGTTGTATGATTAGTGCTTTCATGTTTGTAACAAAATGGTCACTTCCTTCTTCATACATTGGTGCACGTGCTAAGTTTTCATTTGTCTATCATAGACTCTTGCAGATTACATGGAGCAGACGGCAGATGCATTATCAACTGAATTTGTGGCAAATACGGTATCATATGACCTAACTACTTCTCTAGTAGAGGATTGCATGCATGGATGTTCTAGAATCTTGCATGGGGGAAGAAGAATTTTGTTTGCAAAAGCAAAGCAACATTATCCAAAGGACTGAGGACATGCACATTCTTCCTAAGGTTGTATCCAACATGAATTTTATTTTGAGCAAGATTTGGATAGCATAAGTGGACGCACAAAACGGATGACACAAATGGATGTGTCCACCCACTCTTGTATATTAGGATATTTTTAGGGCTTTTACCTAAAAAGGGAAGAATCAAATTATTTTTCTTCATTTTTATTATGTGATATTGCATTAATTCCACGTTTTGACTTCATATTGGCGACAATGAGTATCACCATCATGTACAAAGTAAGTTTTTTTTAATCACATTTTATCATTTTTTGTAGTCAACAATGAGTTGACTACATTGGATAGACACAAGCTCAATCGAGCACTTTGGGCAAACAAACAAGTTGACAAATGGGCGGTCCAATGTAACAAGGTTCTAATTATTCTAAATGCATGTTCTATTTTTGACTTATCAAAGATTTGTACAATGTGTACTTAGTTCACGATTCCTTTTTTAATCATTTGATTACCTTAATTCTTTGTTTCTTTTTTATTTTTGTAAGTGTATTTACTTTTATCTTGTTTTTTACAACTTTGTAGCTTGGTGTTGTCCTTGATTTTCAAGAATATTCTAATCACTATTATGGTAATAGATTAAGTTGACAATTTTCTTATTCAATTTTCAATTCATATTTTCTTTATCAATTTATATCTTGCCTTTCAAAAATATTCAATATTTACATATTGCAGGTTTTTTACATTCATCTTGACTATGTTTACTACATGGTTTTAGATCTTCTTTCACATGGTTTAGGAAAATTTCAATTTTCCTCAATGATTTTAGAAAAACTTCAATTTTCCTCAAAAACCCAAGCTCATGGCTCACGACTCACGGCTCACAAAACAGCATTTCCCTACCAACAAAAATACAAAAAAAACGCTGATTCCTCCAGAGTAGGAAGTGATAAAGAAACTTTTAGTTACGGATATCAAAATACGCTTTACCAACATTAATAGATAAATCTCTTGATCATTGCCAACTTCGCTGGCACACGGAAGTCCGCCCTAAGTTCGACCGTGGCAGTGGGCAGTGGGCACCGGTCCTCCAATTGCTTTACTTTATGATAATTGAAATGATGATGGTTTGGTGGGGACGGAGCAGTAGGTCGGTCGGTCGGGGGATCGGGGGATGTGAAGGAGGAATTGCTGTAGTTACTGAAGAATATGGTGATGAGGTAGTTCCTGAGGCTGAGGGGGTTGCATTGCCGTGAACAAATTCTGGCAGGCTCCCGGTTGTCCATGTCGGTCGACGTCGTCTCGTGCCTCCGTCATCTTGCTCTTGAGCGGAGTAGTAGTAGTAAGTTAGTTAGTAGTCACTAGTCAGTTCCAGGACCAGGAAATTTGGATTTCGCTTCAATTGGCGTGATGGGAGGAGAGACCATCATGGTAGTCCTCCACGCATGCATGGTGTGCGCAATTGATGCAAGCAGTTCGTATTCCAATCCTCTCTCTCTCTCTCACTCACTCTCGCCTTAGGGTTTAGAGTTTTCGGTGAACTGTGCAGGCCCATGGTTACACGAACGTGAAGACTATCAAGCTTGCCTTGCCACTCTGGTCTAGAATAGATTCCTCCTCTCTCTCTCTCTCTCTCTCTCTCACTGCCTTCTGCCAACTTTGCCCGGCCTGTGCGTTTTCCGAGTTCGACGAGATTAAACTATTAAAGTTTTCCTTCCGCCGAGCTTTCCCTCCCTCTGCCGCTGCTGCGTCGTCGTCTGTCTTTTCCTTGTCGTCGTCGTCGTCCTTCGCTCCATGGACTTGCTCGTGCACGGCAGAGCTCCCCCCGTGCTGGAGCAGGTGTTGTCCCCCTGTCCTTCCCTCCAGCGCCACGCGCTTCGCTTGCGTTCGTTTGTTCCCGGCGAGTTCCAAGACGAAGACGGCGATTCCGCCACTCAGTTCATCCTTGCCGACCCTGCTCCTCCTTCCTCTGCCTCCTCTTCTTCGTCCCCTAGCGTGTTTCCTCTCGCCTCACCCCCGAATTGCGCTGACCTCTCTCATATTGTTTATCTTTCCGACGACGACGATGATGACGAAGTCGATGATTCGTTTTTCTTTTGTGACCTTTGCCAGCAGAATAAGCCTTTGCGTTCAATTTTCTTGCTCACTTGTTCGTGCTTGTTTTGTCGACCGTGCCTGCGTGTGCATGCTGAGTCTGTGTTCGTGAAGCAAGCTACTCAAATTGGCACAACCGCCGTTCAATGCACCGCCGATTCCTGCACGACCGAGGCGGGTGGGACGACCTGCAAGTGTCCAAGTGAGGAGGAACGTATTACCACCGAAATTGTAATCGATCCATCTCCAGAGCCATTGGAGTCGATTTCATGCCCAAATGCCGACTGTGCGGGATGGATTCCTCTCTCATCGGCTCAGCTGCTCGCACCCGAAGCTTTCAGGTTTTAATTTTGGTCATCTGTTCTGCCAATATCTTCCACGCTACATCTAGCCGATCACAGTGGATTGTGGAGTCTTTTGTTATTGTTTTGTTGGTGTCCGCCTCTTGTATTTAAGTGATTTATCGTCTATCTAGTCAATACTGTTTTAGGTATCTAGTTTAGAAGAGACTAGTAAGCCTCCAGTTCAAGCGATGAGTTAGAGCGCGCATTGCACTTGTAAAATTTGCAACTCTGAACCTTTCACCATGTAGAATACGGACGGTTTTCTCCAATTCCTATCTGCATGGGAACTTTGTTTTACCGTATACAACCATGGAAGCTTGCAGAAGATGTAGTTCAGATACTGTTTCTCAAATGTCCCTTTTAAAACCCACTGATACTTTCAGTGTTGCTTAATCTTACATTCATTAAAATATTTATCACACCTCCTCTATCAGACTCTGGTATGAAAATATATAAAGTTGTGCTACATTTGTCTGCAACTGTTCGAGAAAGTTCTTGCTAAGTGTAACCATAAAACATTAATCATCAGCATCTGATGCGATAGATGCGCCGAGTTTCTGTATGAAAAGGTTTTGATTGCCTTTCCCAATGTTTCATTTTTGTGAGGGATGCTGAAGTCAATAGGGTGAAGAAGCTCTGTTTTTGTTCCAGCATCTTTGAACGTTTGACGAGTTTATGCGGTATTTAATTCAATTTTCCCAATCGGTAATACTTTCTGAGATTTAGAACGGACTTGGAATTCCAGACTATATTGCTCCATTTCTGCGACCCCGAGTTTTTTTGGTATTGCGCTTGCCGTGGCTTGGGGTATAACATACGTATTATTTTGTTTTCTTGCAGAATGTGGGAGGAGGCGGCAAACGAAGCCATTTTTGCAGAAAATACAGCATATGTGAAATGTCCTGGCTGTAAAATGGTATTTGAAAAGGTGATTGGAGTTCTACCCCCTGGAATGGCGCTCACGGGAGTACCAGAACTTGATAGAACGGCACCCTTCATCGAACTTGATAATGAAGGTCAGCGCCTATCTCGGTCAGCCATGTGTCATAAGTCCACGAATCGATTTCGGTGTAGGATGTGCACAACAGATTTCTGTGGGGCTTGCATGGAGTTTCCTTATCACCTGGGACGGAGTTGTGAAGAGATAGCAGAAGATAAAGTTGCAGCCAAGTGCTTGTTTTGTGAAGCCCCATTGCGAGATACTCGGAGGTGGTCAGATGATAAGGATTTAAACCTTAGGTATGTGCACTCTATTCTGTCTTGTAGATCGAGATGCAGAGACGCACATGCCGTATTGAATGTGCATTCTATCTCTTTCTGGGTCGCCTCTGCAATACAAGGAGCCGAGCACACTCTCTCTGTAGCCCTGATTACGGTCAAATAAGACCAGATCGTTTTCAGATTTTAATGTTGTAACGGGTGGCTTGAGCTGCTTCATGCAGGTCTGTTAATGAACTTCAAAGTCAACTAGAGAGAGAGGATGTGGATGCAGCCTGGTGTGTAGAAAAAGGGGACCTTGTGGCTGTCTGTCGATTTGTTGCTCGTGTCTGTGACGCCAAAGATTGTCGCAAACGAGCACGCTTGTCATGCACCCGAATTTTGGAATGTGGTCATCGCTGCGGTGGTGTCCGAGGTGAACGGCTTTGTCTACCTTGTTTAGAGGTACCTAGCACTTTTCTTGTGAGAAAACGTAATATTTTTGTGCATTGCTAAGGCAAGTTTACGTTAGGGTTTATTGTTTTAGGGTTTAAGGTAGAGCTTGACTGCGTTTAAGAATCCATGTTACTGTGTCGGCGAAGACCCTATTCATTCCACCTATTTGTTCGCCAAGATATTTTTGTCAGGTTATTTAACGTTTTCATGTTAATGGCTCCTATCAGCATTACTGAACCATTTATAGCATCAAATTCATAGCTTTACGAAGTGAACCTAGTAGCAGTCACAATGCGCATGCACTTGCACCTGCTGTGTAGCCTGATCCTTATGTAACGTGCTTCAAGATGAGTATGTTATGTTTGTTGATTTGCTCAAACCTGTTCTGTTTGCACGTAGATATGTGCGCTGAACATGCACCAGGATTGGTGTTACTAAGTGATTTAGGGTTCTTTTCTACGCAGGAGAAATGCTGTGATAAATCTTGGAATAGACTGGGAAGGGAATTCTTGCCTGCTGCCACTGACTTCTGTGGCATATGCCTAGTAGAGCCCCTTCAACGTGCACCTTCCATCCGACTACAATGTGGGCATGTTGTACATTTGCATTGTGCAAAGCAGAAGCTTTTGCAAGGGTACCCAGGTCCAGCAGTAAGCTTTGGTTACTTAAATTGTCCCCAGTGCCCAAGGCCCATGCAACACGTAAGCTTGGATGCAGATATGCGCAAGCATCTGAAGTTGCTGAGATTGGTACTGCTCCTACTCAACATATTCTGTAATATTGAAGTCACCATGGAAGCCTAAGCTGGGCTTTTTCATCGTAAAATAGTATAATATGTTTTCATGACATGGACCTACTGTAGGTGGGCGAGAAAGCCGTGAAGAGGCTGACCATGGAAGGGTTGTCGAAGTCTGCCAAAGAGCTCCAACCAGGTGGCAGCTTTGTTGGAAGACCAGCTGAGTATGCTCTCTACTTGTATCAATACTACGTGTGCTCCAAGTGCCGTATTCCGTACTGTGGTGGCAAGCGTGACTGTGTCAGAATTGAGAGGTAATGGTTTCCACATCTTTCGTTTTTTCACAAATTTTCACCTTCAAAGATGGTAATATAAGTATTGAGTTGACTCTGATGTAAGTCATTTAGCCGGATGCAACGCCAGACATAAACTCTCTTTCAAAGAATCTGGTGTACGAATCCTTCTAATCCAACTTGCGTTGTTGCATCTACACTAATAAGATAGATATCATTGTTTGACAATGTGTGATGTTTACTATTGCTCTTTTATTTCCGTTTGCATGATGCTTGCATCATGTGCATGATATCTAATAGATTCACAAATAGTTGTGAAATCCTGTCTGGTTGCGGATGCACACAATTGAAAATTACAGAGAAGGTTTTGAATGAAGAGCTTTGATCGTTTTGAAGGATTCTAAAATGTCAGTTTTCTGTATGAATATTCTTTAATGTCTAGTTTTGAATTGTGAATCTTGGGGGAATGTTTGACATGATATCAGAGACGGGGAGAATGAAGCTCATAATCCCTTGGATTTAGTTTGTGGCGGTTGCTCAGCTGCTGCATGTGGCCATGGTGTGTGCGCAAAAGGACATGGAAAGGAGTACATTGAGTTTAAGTGCGCATACTGCTGCTCTCCAGCCACATACTTTTGCTTTGGACGGACTCATTTTTGTGACATTTGCCATGTCTCCAGGCCTGACATGTTTAAAAATCTTGTAGCACCAGACTGTCCGGGACCTGCGTGGTGTCCCCTTCAGGTACCTCATCTACCTAACGGGCAAGAATGCTGTCTTGGGTGTTCTATGTGCCGCTTTACTGATCAATGACACTGGTTTATGATTGAGCGTTGCGACTGTGTCCAAGCATTGAACCCTCATGACTGTTCAGAGCTGGAGGGTTTTGTAGCTTTGTTTGAGTGCTGCAATTTATTGACGTTGATTAGGAAACGGGTTTATCATGTAAATATATATCTTCCATTCATTGTCAAAGCTAGACTCAGTAATACATTGATGGATGTTTTAGGTGTCGTATCATGTTTTACTGGTACTGAGTTACGCTTATTCTAATTCTTATCAACGGGAAGGAAATTGGTTAAGATTTCACGGGGCTGCAGGTTACAGCCCATTTTGGACTATGCTTCTAGAATACATCGTGTAATGAAGGCTTTGTTGAGCTCTTTAAATACAGGAGGGTCTTGGCTTTTTGGTCGAGGCTCACGTGCTCCATCCACATGATACAATCTACAACAAGTTACAACACTTCAGTGTCTGAGTATATTAACGCCAATCCTCTAAAGAAGCTTGCACTTATTCGAATCCCGTGTTTTGTAACCTACTGTATGTTTGCTCTTGTATGCAGTTTGAGCTTGAGACTTGTAGCCAAGCTTTGAGCTGTTAAGGATTTGCAAATCTTCACTCCCCAGGATTTTGGATGATTGATAGATTAAAAATGTCCGATGTGTTAATTTCCTACATTTTCATCCATTCGTATGTGAGTATCTTTCCTTGCAAATATTATGTGTGTCAAAGAACACAAGAATGTTTTACCTTAACCCTTAAACGCCAGGCTGGTCATCATTACTTTACACACTGTTCGTCTGGCTCAGCAATTATAATGCTATTTTTTAAAATTGCAGGAGTCAACAATGCATGATGCACTCATGAAAATTGCAAGAAGAGTAGCTTGGAACCTAACACCGTGATTATGAATCTTATCACAATTGGGATTACCTAAAAATATGAATACATTTGATGAGGTAATATTTTGCCTTCCATGATGGACCATGTGTTTATGATCACTTCTGAAAAAAACCAAATGAAAAATAACTTTGTATTGTAACACAATCCTTTTTCAAAACTACAGGACTTTTTTTGTCCTCCTTCACATTTAGGGGTGAAGAACTAAATATCTGATTTCTAACCAATAGCAACACAAAATTTGAAATAAAGACTCAACATTATGTATTAGTCTTATTAATGATACAACCCATTATATTGGTATGTTTGATTAAATCTGCACTACTTCTATAGGTTAAGCAATTAAATAGTAAATTTCAGGCATTGTTAAATGCCAACAATTTGAAACCGAAGCCCTTTGATACTAGTAGTCAAGAATCAAACTTGTATGAAAATGAACTCAGAAATTGTTTTTCGAAACCTATGCCTAAATTTTTGGGAAAGGAATCAATCTTCTTGAATTTCTAATAACCCTGGGAGGTTAAAATCTTGGGTGTTTTTTGCACGTTTAGAATCTCTTTTTGCTGCACCTCTACTTTGAGGCTGTACTGCTTACATGAGGTGTTTGGAGGGGACTCGGAGTTGACATGTGTTATTTGCAGTGCAAAGGTGTTAGTTTTGAGGAGCATTGTACAATAGATTTTGGTGATTGCTTTGGTACACTACTTGCCCAAAGATTTTATTTCATTTTTAACATGCATTTTGATAATTGAATACGAACAAAGATATCTTTCTTTGCTTCGATTTTACGGTTCTTCAACTTCTAAATTCTTTCCACAACACTTTAGAACAACGTTACCGATCCAAATTGCTGTAAATGGGATTACTTGTTGTTTGTTTCTACTAAGGATATTTTCATTGTTCACTTGTTATTAACAAAATGAAGACAGTCTGTCCGTAAATTGTTTGTAGACAAGTTTTTAGTTGCGCATGGATAGTGCTTAAATTAAGAAGAAACTTGATTGATACCCCTGAAGTTTGCCATATTTGTAAAGATACCCCTGGTATAATTCCATTCAGGACAAAACTCTTATAATCTTTCAATCGACACAAAGAAACATTAACTGAGAGAATCCAACGATTACGATATGAATAAACAGAATGCTTTGACGAGTACTCACGTTAATAGCTAATTTCATTATCCGTAGTCCTTAGCGAGTGTAGACTCCAGATACAGGCAGGCCTGGATTAGAAATCCACTTTGAATGCTCATGCCTCCTACCCCAGGCCCCTACACCAGGAAATCTCGTGTCCGTTCAGTGTTTCTAGGGCAGGCCGCGTCAAAATCTCGTACAAAACTACCACTTCCACCAAAGCTACCTTCTTCCAACCGGGTTTGCAGCGTGCAAAAAGACCTTACCCATGGAAAACTCGGCGCCCCTGGTTGACTGGACTTGACTTCGCATATGACGCCAAGACCTTCAGATTGCCCATTTGGGTGGCAACAGGCCGGTGCGCCTTCCCCACGGCAAACGAGGCATGAACGACTCACGCAGCCCATCTGAGCTCCTCATCGCCTAGAGACCATTCGGGTGTGCAGCCGAACCAAAACCGGACTGCCGTTCCACACCACACCGCTACTGCTCCCGAACCCAGCGCACTACCTTCCAAATCAAACCTCGCGATAACGAAGAATCAACCAACGACCCAAAAACAAAAAGAAGCTACCAAGACCATTCATCAAGACGGCATGTTTCCACGCCACGGCTCTTCCTACATGCTTTCAATGCTACGGATCCACACGGCAGAACCGGGTTCCCCTTCTTTTCATCCACGGCCGAATCCGCTTCCACGGCGTTGCAACAATTTACACTTCCGTCAGAAACTACACTAAACCTGCTCTTTTCAGCTTCCTTCGCCCTGGGCATCCTGCCGTTTCACCTCACTACAACTTCCAGCGCCATCTCTTATCCACTGCCACCAACAAACCCACGCTCTGTCGCTGCGCCTTGCGCAGGCACATTTTCCATGCATTCCGACCCTGACCCAAGCGACCGCCCAGCACAACCATCACGGCGACCGCGCTCCACAAGGCACCTCTTGCGCAATTCCATCGGTTAGAATCTCGAGGCCCAGGTTGCGACCATTTCATGAACAGAGCCCAACAACACCCACCTACCTCCGGAATCCACTACCCAAGGCAAGCTACGCTCTGAAAACTCTACTTCCGCCTCCGCGCAGCACAGAGCCACCTTCCACTTCTTCCACGTCAGAAGTCATCTATCTCTAGTTTGCCCAGGTTCTTGATTTTCTGCACCCACAACAACGCCCGTGTCAGAGCTCACCCAACCACACCTGCCACTCTCACACCCACGGCACAATCCAAAACCGCCAGCCGTCGCCTCACACACGGTCCGAGATTCCGAACACAACCCGGAAGGCTCGAGGAGCAACGTCTACCAGGCACAGCGGGGAGCAAACAGTACCCGAATAAACTGGTGCGGATCGCCGATATGTGTGGAGCCCACCACCACCTCTCGTCTCAGTTGCGGGGTCAGCTTATGCGCCACGCGCAACTGCACATCAAGCCCCACAATCCACGCTGTTTAATCCCCCGGGCCAGTACCAAGCCACATCAACACACCAATGCGCGCTCCCTCCAATCCCAGTACCAGCCGCCCACTGCTCACCTCGGATCGCGTCATGCCTCCTATGATGAACACAAATATGCGCTTCCCGTTGATCTTGGGCTCGCTGCCGGCATGCCTCAGCACCGACTCACTACTGTCACGCACCACAACCAGCACACACTCAGATCACATTCGCAGCAAAACGGAACCTTGTCGTGCACCGCCACTGAATTCGTGGCTTCCGCCCAACCAAACGAGAATCTGCATCGACAACGTCAGCTCGCAGCCACGCGTATCAGGTGAAGCGCAAACCTCGAGTACCCGTCCTCCGACGATGCCCTGCCCTTCGATGCCCACGTGCTTCCCCCGCCTTTGATAACTGTGCGCCTCGACTGCACGGGTTTGGAGCTGGGGTTCACGGGTGGCCGTGTCGACATCGACGACGACGACGACTGCTGGGTGCTACCGGCGGGGTCCTTCAGATAAGGATACTCCTCCCTGGGAAGACTCCCCTTGTCGATTTCCTCCACCACGTCCTGAACGGAGCCCAAAGCAACACCGCCGTGTTAACCGTGATAACGAGCACCCACACGCCACACTACCGCTGCACTCCCATCCTCCCCACTCCTCTCCGCTCCGATCCTCCCCGATGCACAAGGAGCCCCACGCACCACACCAGCCCAGCTCCTGCCTCCCACACCAAACCACAAACCGCGCCGGTCCCAGCGTGTACCTGTAGCAATGGATAGAACCTAGACAGCTGCCAACCCTCCTCGTCCACTTCTTTCGCTTTCCTTGCAGGCCGTTTCGCCTGCCATTGCAAAACACCACACGGCCTCCCGTCAGAAAACCAACCCTTCTCCACAACCCGCACAAGTCCGTCCGACGAGGTTCGTGACGTGCCATGCCCCACCTTCCGGGCGCCAAACTTCAACGCAAACTTCTCCACTCCGGACGACGTTTGCTTCTTTGGCGCCTGGATTCCCAAGTACTCCAGGTTGTTTACCGCACCCATCTCCTCGTCACTCAACTTCGCCAGCTGCGTCACGTCGCCAAAAAAAACACAACAGTCAACACCATTTCCAAACCGCGCGCCCATGACGACGACAAGCGACAATGACGGCGACCGACGAAACCTCCAGTCCGCAGCCTCTTTCGAACGAGAGCCCACTACCGCAACATCCAGTTCCTCTGCGCAGGCTTCTCCCGCCGCTTCGGCCTGACGGATGTTACTAGGCCCGACGGTCGTCACTGGTCCGTACGGAACGGTGTGCAAAATGGAACAGCAAAGGCGGCAGGGCCGGCTCCCACCTTCTGCCAGCTCAGCCGCTTTGTTGCGTCTAGCTTCTCTGGATGCGTCGCTGCGTATATCATCAGCAACCGCAGCTTGCACTCCGAACTCATCTCCTGCGTTCACCCCAACTCCGTCCCGTCAACAACACCGCCACCTCGCAAACGCCACACTACAGTCGTGGACTGGCCTCACCACACAGCCACGCCGCCGTGATTTCGCGACGCCTCGCCTACAAAACCTCTCCGGAAGCGTGACCTCACGGTTACGCTTCACGCCCCAGCCAAATCACCGCAATGACCAACCAAACCATCACTTGCAGGAAGACACGGTCTGGGGGATGTGAGCACCGGATTGGCGTTCAGTATGCCGATCAGCTCCTTGGTGGTCGCATCGCCGTACACAAACTCTTGCTCCAGGTTGCCGATGTCCGTCAACCCGTCTTGCCTGATCTTGTTGTTCAGCACGGTAGCAATCTACAATCAAACGCAACGTCCCTTCAGTCCACCGCTCTCACGAGACAACGCCAAACTCCCGCAATCACGCCGTCCGCGATCGATCCAGCTATCAACAAAACCAGACCCCGGGTTTCGGGTGCGAGCCCCTGCTTACGTGAACATGAATGCTCAGCTTGTCGATCTGGTCTCGATACTGAGGAAGTGCCTGCACCAGCTTCTGCATGTCCCTGGTGGACAGCTCTTGCCCTTCCCTGTTGCAAGCCCACAGCTGCTGGTCAGTCCATCACAACCTATACGGTCCGACGCCTGCCTGCTTCGATTGCAATCATTCCTGGGTCCGAAACCTTTTCAACGAAAAACGACTACCACCTCCCAAAGCCGGCCACAAGCTCCACGCAAAAACTCCCAGCCCACGCTCTCGGTGGCCTGCCAGGCTGGAGATGCACCCTACCTCGCACCCAGTTGCAGCTGAGCGGCCTTGTTCTTGTTCGTAAACATTGCCATTTTATCCGACAGGCGCAAGCTTGCCTGTTCCACCATTCACCACGCAGGGCACTTTCAGTTTCGCTATCCCGCCCCCACACCCCGGAAAGCCAAACCACCCGAGAGAAGCACAGGACCCGAAGCTACGCACATCGGCAATGAAAAGATCCCGCAGCTCCACCCAGATGGGATCGTGCTCCTCCAGCAGCACCTCCTTCCGCTCCTTCTTGCTTCCGTTCATTATCTGCGGCTCCGCCAATGGAACGTCAAAACCACCAACCGCTTTCTGCTCCTCCGCATCGCAATCAGCAACCAGCTCCAGTGCAGGGGCTCCGTGAAACGATCCGTCCTTGAACACCCCATCCTCTACCCCACCACGCCGAGCACTTCCCCACAAACACCACCCGGACACTGCTTCGTCCCGCTCATCTCTCTCACGGCACGCGCACAAGCACGCCCCAACAACCCAAAAAAACACATCTTTCATACCTCATACGAGTACTTGTTGCCCTCCAACTCCAACAGATCATGGCACATTGCATCGTACGACCACTCGTGTATTACTGCAGCCACCTGCAACCACCTCTCCCATCAAACTCTCAGTCATGTCCGACTCCACTTCCCAACGACTCCTAGCACGCGGTTGCGTCTCTACGGACCGATCCGCCGCCGTCAAGAACCAAGGACGCACACCTCCATTTCAGCGCACATTCTAAACCACGAAAATCCTACAAGGAAGCGCGGAATGCTCCGAAACAACAGCCACACTCCCCCACTCCCTCCAACTCAAACAAATCCAACTTACAGGGTCGATCGACCTATCCACGATGATCAGGTCGCACGTCTCCGACTGCGGAAAGTTCAGTAGCGATGTCTTGTACTTCATCAGCTTATCCCACAGCAAAGCGGCCACCTTCGTTGGCACCAGGTCACGAGCTGCAGTCGTCGTGGATGCATCCATCACGGACCTCGGAGCACGGTATCGCACGTACGGGAACTCCTGCAACCACAACGTGTCAGCCGTGACCGAGGTAACCACACCAGCTCCCAACTACCCGACCTCCTCGCTGGCACTCTCTGGCCGTGCCAAACCCAACCCAACCCAACCCAACACAACGGCGTACGAGAGCACCCGTCTCCCAGCACCTTCAACGATGCGAACACGGTGGAAAGCCGAGTGGCGATAGTCTCGATGCAAGCGTCGTAGTCCCTCGTGCCCTCGCTGTGCTCTCCAAACAGCTGCTCCAGGGCAACATCGTTGTCCGTCGTGAAGCCCTGCACCATAACACACCTCCCGGCCGTCAGATTCCTCAAACCCACGGCCTCCACCACCGCAGGCACTCTTCCCACCTACGACAGCCCACAACTCCAGAACACCTGCCGTGACAGGGTGCGCACGAAACAGCGGCACAGCACCCACGACACGACCGCTGCAAGTGCCGTGAGGAAGCATACCTGCGTGTCAATGGCCAAGTACTCCAGATTCATCTGCATTGGTGCACACGTTCCCCACGATGAGCGGCAATCAAATGACAACCCGTCCCCCGATACCGCCACATAGAAGCCAACGGTTGCATGCGAAACCAGACTCCCATCTCCAAATGCCAATCGACCGGTCCGGACAAAAGGGAGCCCTCCGGTGCCAACCTGCTCACCTCTCTCAGTGCTCCCACTCGGGACAACACGGACTGGTCGCCCTTGATTTGTTGCAGCAGGCTGCGATTTATGGGTGAACTGAAAAACACGTACGCTCTGACAAACCCCAACACACTTTTAGCTCTTGCCCCTCGTTCCTCACCATCAACGCGACAACATGCCAATGCACGTCTTTCGCGTGCTCAAAGTGACACACCGGTCCTGGCAATCCCACTGCGTGAATGCCGACGTGGCGCCCGGCATCCGTACCCACTCGCAATTCAATGATCGCGACATCTGTTCTACGACCGCCAAACACAGCGCAAAGTCGTCACACTCCAAACAGCCCCATGCGCGCCTACCCTAATCCATCCACCATCACGCACTCCCTGCCGTAGCACAACAAACCACACCAGCCCACCACAACAGGATGACGGAGAACGACTCACTTCTTGTACAGAGGCGCTCTCCCCGACATGTCTTGCATGAATTTCCGTACGCTGCACACACCAGTAACGAGTCACGTTCTCCATCAGAGGGGCGAACCGGGACAACCCATATACCCGACCGCTTCTGACGTCGGTCCTCCGTGCAAGTTTCCGACTTCTTCCTATTTGAAGCCTCGTGGACCCACGATTCTAACATCTGAAACTCCTCCGCGCACACCGCGCTTCGAAGGATCGTGACGCTGTGCGTAAAACAAATCGGTGCCTAAAAGGGCAGATCAAAACATCGGAGGGTTCTCGTCGCGGGCGTCACCTGTCATGGGATGGCTGGATGAAGTACACTGCTTCCAGCGCGGGTAGGGGCTGTCTGCGTTTGTTCAAATCCTCCACCACTGCAACACACGGCCACGAACCACCACTTACCATTTCTTCTCCCTGGTCTCTTCCCTGCCATCACGACCCCACACTCGCGCAACCCAGCTACGAACTACAACCTGGGAGCTCATTCACAAGCGGCATCGCAAAGTGGGCAGCAATCCAGGGGGGAGCACGTACACGAGATGCCTTCGTCCGTGATGTCGGCCATCTTGCACGAACACGACATCACTTTCACCGTCACCTCGTCCATGATAAGCACCTGCGCAGATGTTGGTCAGCGCTTCTCGCCACGCACCGCCACCCACCATTTCTCTCCCGCTCCCCCGATCCGAGATTAGCACGACGGGACCAACTCCGGATAAACACGTACCTTCCATTCAGCCGACGCCTTGCCAGTCCTGGCCGCCTTCAGCATCTCCTGCAGTAGCCCTGCACAAGTCGCAAGCTTAGACTGGAGGACAGTTGGGCGGGCATTCGCCGACTCCACCAACGGCGAGGCAGACGCAAATCAAAGCGACGCCACCGACTACGAGCGCGCAACACAAACATAAGTCGCACCAGCTCCCACTCGACTGCCCTCCTGCACGTACGTCTACCGGGGTTGTAAACTGATGGAACGAACACGGCCTTTCTTCCTGTACTGGAAGAGGCACGGAACTCCTTCCTCGATCCAAGCACCCAAACCTAGAGGCCGACAACAGGACCTCCCACGAGCATCGCCCACGACCTCGTGCACTCAGTGCGCACGCAGGGCGTGTCGTCTCTCCGTGCCCACGTTCCGACGACCCACGAACAAGGATCGCCGGCATACCTCCGGATCGCTGCGCTCCTATCCAGCTGGAACAAGAGCACAAGCCGGCACGATTCCAAATCACGCGAGCCCTCTGCCCCCGGTGAAAAATCGCGGAACTCCAAGCACAGGAACCCCAGGAACGGGCGCCCACGACCTACCGGTTCGTCGCCGACTTTTCCTGGGCATTCGGACGCACGGATTCCGAGAACGGCCAGGGATTGTGATCCCAAACACTCGACCGCACCCCCGAAACTGCACGGAGGGGGGGCGCCCGGACGGCAACCTAGGCATGCAACTATCCAACGCTTTACCAGACGCCGGGCTCGACCTACGCAGGGGAACCTACACGACCCCCGGGCTCCCTCCAGCGTCCTCGGGAGCTCGAGGCGATTGCCGGGCTGACCCAATCGCTCATCAGGGAACAGCACGATGCAGGCGGGCAATTGGGACCGCCGAAACCCCGAAAAAACGTGCACGTTGCGCCTGCCCTGCACCACACTGCCCGACCCGGGCAATCACAGGCACCCTCCGACCGGGGTTTTAGACTGGAAGGACGCCGAGAGGGATGGAAGATGGTCCAGTGCAGGTTGGCAGGCCCGTAGATGCGTACGCATCACACACATCATTGCAAACCGCCCCAGGAACAACGATCAATTCACCGCTGCAGCACAGAAGACGAGCTCAATCTCCTACTTTTGTGAGACGAGTTCGCTAG
The DNA here is from genome assembly GCA_963920765.1 of Ulota crispa. NCBI lineage: Eukaryota > Viridiplantae > Streptophyta > Bryopsida > Orthotrichales > Orthotrichaceae > Ulota > Ulota crispa. The sequence continues at coordinate 1,616,925 of OY987251.1, read as the reverse complement.
CTTACGAGGAGGAAGGATTCTCACTGTCTCGGGTTATCTGCCGAAAGACGCGATGGTCCGCCCCATCGTGCGAGGAGCCGGAATCCATGATGACCGCCCCGCCGCTGCTGCCAAGCGACCCAAAATCGTCCGGATTCTGCTCCAAACTCGCCACAACCGGCCGCTCTGCCCTAAACTTTCGAGAAACCGCTGGACGAACCCTGCGGGAGGAGGGAGGGGCAAGAAGCTACATTAACAACTGCAGCATCAGCAAGCACCGAACCGCGCCGAATTGTACAGAAGATCTCGTTGCTCCAACTCCCCGAAACGCTCGCGCACGCATTGCTGCTACCTGCGGACCGAGTTTCCAATGCATGCCAGCGCTCGTGCCGATCGCCCGCGTCTCAAACCCTGCCTGCAGGAGCGCCTGGCCTCGAAGCGGATCCGGAGAAGAAACGGACGCGGGAGCAACGGCGGATGCGCGCGCTGGAATTGCTCCTGCCCTACCTTTCCCCCTGGAGTGAACGCATGCAGGGTCGGTCGGCTGGGGCCAAGCGGAGGGGTCGGCGAAACCACTCGCCAGACCCAAGGAGATTGTGTCTGCCACCGGCAAGCGAGCGAGAAGACCCAAGCACGACGCGGACAGACTTGCGGTCTCCAAGGGGCCGCGACGGTCGAGTGAGCCCCGCGTGACGAACGTCGGAAGGTGACGACGATATTCACTACTCGCACATTGAAAAGAATCGGGTGCGTTTGAAGGAAGGGGCCACGGAAGGTGGAGCACAAAGGTGGAGCATTGTATAGGGGAAGAAACACAAAGAAGGATTGTTTTGTTTGCCAATTTAACGTTTGCATGTGTTTCGTTAGGGGGTTTTAGATATGCTGTTCATCACCAATTTCATTGAATGAAATTGGTGAACAAGATAGTCAAGCCACCAGTCAAGCCACCGTTCATGTCTTCGCGTGCATCCATTTAAATATCCAAATTGTAATGACCTACTCACAACCCTTTCAATTTTGCCCACAATCACCAATTTGGATCCCTTGAACTCCACCATCGTTGCTTCTAATTTGGAACCCTTTGGCTCTACAATTGTACGCTTCTAACCAGGATATCTTCAGCTCCACCGTTGTCGCTTCTTGCGCATTGCATTTCTTTGAATGACCTTGATCTGGCAGTCAACTTTGCATTCAAATTGTCTAAAGGCGTGGAGCGAGAGCCGAGAGGCGGGCAGCAAAACAAATAGGCACAAGAGGGACAGGAACACAAGCGACAGGAACACTAGTAGAGCTAGCAGGAGAGGCTAGAAGAGAGAGGCTTCATGTCATTCACGCACGCAAACGAGCGATGAGAACTTCTTGGAGGTCCTCATGGGCGGTTCACTTTTGTGACTTCATGTTTGCTAGTGAACGAAAACTCGTTCACAACCATTTGTTCACCATTTTTTTGAGATATCTGAAACCCCTATTGTATACAAGTTTTTGCTAGTCTCTTACTATATACTGTAAAGGACGTGAAAATAGCGACTAAACAATATTGTGATATTACGTTGTTGCTTGTGTTGTGCCTCCCTAAGTTGACAAATACAGAAACTAGCAATTTGATGTTATAAACATGCTACGCATATAACATAATTGAAGTTGAAGGTATTTTCTATTGTTTTTTTCTACTAACAAAGGAACATATATGTTTCTCACCTTCATATAGTTGGTTGTAATGATTTTAATGTTTTTACATTATGTTTTTGACTATTTTTTCTTGCATGAGATGTTTTTAGCCCTTAAATGCTTGAGGTATCTAATTTGGGTGTCCTGAATATTTTGAAGTTCAATATACTTTTCAAAGTTTCTTTTTTAGTAGTTTGTATTTTTAAACTATTCTTTTTAAGTGCAGTTTTAGTGTCAAAAATCTAATTTTGAAATGGATTGATTATGATTTTTTCAGTTCTAGATTTTGTGCAAGGGTCTTGATTTTCCGTAGCATTGAGAGCTTTTGGAAATGAGCCTCAAATACACTCAAGAATACACTATCTTTGAGAATATTTTATAGTAGAAATCCATTTTAAAGGTACATTAAATAGATTTTGAAAATTCATGAAGTGATTGAAGTTATGTAAGTTATGTTCTTTAAACTTATATATTTTTTGGTGAGCATTCTTTTTGATTCATCTTGTGAAAAGAGGATTGAAAGTTTTCAAATCATTTTTGCAATTACAACAATGTTATGATTAAACATTATAATCTTTCAATCCATGAGTGACATTGTTGTGATTTATTTTTGTGTGTGATCTTTGACATATCCAATTTGAATTTTTGTGGTTGCAATTTTAAAATTTTGATGCAAATTTATAGAATGTTGGCTTTTTGTTCAATTTATAGCAAATTCCTAAAAACTCAAAAAAAGCCTTGGGCATTTAGGGGTTAAGGTGATTATGATATTCTATCATAAGTTATGTGTTCAAAATTTGGAGTTGTGGCTTTGTTATAAGTTGCTACAATAAAGCTTGATGTTAGGATATTACCTTGTATTGCTTGAATTAACCCCTAAAGGACCAAGGGTGGTTTTTGAGAAAAAATCTCAAAAATTGCCAACTTTTAGTGCGTTGCCCAAAATTGAGCTTAAAAACCTTTTTTCTCAACTTCAGCCACACAAAAGTGTGCAAAACAGATAAAATAATATGTGCAAAAAAATTCAGCCCATTTGACCATGTGGATTGTTAGATTATAATGTTTGAAGTGAGAAAAACTACTTTTTTTTATTCCTGCAAAACAAGGTTAGGAGACTTTGACCCTTCCTAGAGTAAATTTTTTGCTCTACACAAATTTGAGTTTTTTGACCATTCACATGTATACAATGTTAGGTTCACTCATGAATATTTTTAGATGCAAAAATACAATCTAGCTTGTTCTAAATCATCCTCCAATGCAAAGAGGTTAAGCTAATTGGCAATACATTAGTCAATCTTTCATGATTTCTCGTGCAATGAGGAAGTCTTTTATTTGAAATTTGAATGGCAAAATATTAGAGATAAACATTTGAAACATATGAAAAAAAGTTTCAAGAGCTTTGGATTCATAAACTAAAAGATAACAAGGCCTGAAGTTAGAGGATTTTTTTTCTTGAAGCTGCCCAAAAACATAATTAACAAAGTTTGACTCCCTTCAAAATGTGATGTGAGAGCTCAAATTTTTTTTTTTACAATTGTATACCATGTTTTTTTAGTTACATACATGCCAAAATTCATAAGTTGATGAGAGTTTTAGCATTAGATTCTCCAAAGATGCCCAAACTACTCAAGCTGCCTAATTTCTTTTGGGCAACATATCTTTTGAACCGGGCATCCGATTGGGGAAAAATTACATTTCCACTTAGGGAACACATATCTGCATTTTGTGTAACAATTCTGAGAAAATTGAATAAAAATTAACTCCAAATGACCCTACCCAAGTTCTCACGTGGCTATCAAACAACCACTTGGTCCTTTAGGGGTTAAATGTAAAACACATTTATTGTACAATTTTTTGAGGGAATTGATATGGCCACGCCGGGGCATGGGGGTTGATATATGCACACCCTCCAAGGGGTAAATTTTAGATTTCTACTATCAAATAGTTGAATTTGAGATTTTTGTATGTTTTGGACAAAAAGACCTTGATTTAGTCTAGAACCATAAAAAAGGTTGCAATTAAACATCTCCCAATGAAATAGCTTAGCTAGGGAGAAAAGTATTAATTTTACTTTTGTTTGTGAAAGAAGGTAAGCTTTTTCATTGGGTGTTGTTCAATTGCAACCTTTTTTATAGTTCTAGACCAAAACAAGTTGTTTGAGTCCAAATTTGAATTTAAAATTCTCAAATTCAACTTCTTGATGGTATGTATGGGTGATTGCAAGAAACACTTGTACAATTTCTTGTCCCCTTCACCTCTTCCAGGTGCTTTTTAGCTTGTAACTTTTGCTCAGCAAGTTCTTTTTGAGCTGAAATTTCAGGGGAAGGTACATGTCATAGTTACAAACCTTCTAAAATTTTTGCATTTTTTTAAAACTATTTTACTATTTTTGAACTGCCCCTGCATAGGTGTCTACCTTGGCCATTTTCAGGGTTTTTAGTACTATTTTGGGTCCAAAAAAGCGAATCTTGTGCCACAAATCAGGAAAGTTGTTCATCATAAAGCATTACATGGATTTGTAGAAGGGTTTCATAAAATTCTAAATTCCATGCCGTGCACACACCCTCAAAGTGGGCATCCTTTCTCAAATGGTTGGTGAAATTAAAAAAACTTCCTACAAAAACCACTTGCACCAAGTGAAGCTACTCAAAGAGGTTTAAAATGGTTGTTTTTTGTTTTATTTTTTTGAATTTTTTTACTATTTTCTAAAAAACAAATAAGAAACTGTCTTTTTGTTGGTAATTTTTGGCCCTCTATTTTTGTGCATAGCTTTTAGAATAAATTTTTTCTAGGTCTGAATTTTCATGAGTATGCTATTTTAAGTGCTCTACAAATTTTCCATATTGTATTTTATTCTTAAAAATTTTATTTCAAAAGCTCATAGTACTACCTAGTATTACTTGTATTGGGGTGTTTGAGACAATATTGTGAAGTGTTTCTTGCGACTATTCATATCTAAAATTTACCCTTGGGCATGTGTCTAGGCAGGTGTGCATATATCAACCCACAGTGTGCCCATATCAATTCCTTTTTTTAAAATTATGAATGATATACTAAGCTTTACAAATTTCCTTTTTATTGGTTCAAGGGCAATAAGAGCTTTTGAATTAGGTGTTAAACCCTAAAGCTTTGGGGCCTTTACTTTGTCAAAAGACACTCAAAATTGCCCTTTCTATGGCAAAGAGGTAAAAAAGTTGAAAATCGGTCTTCTAATCGTAGGATCTTGTACTAGACTAGTACAAGAATGTATAAAATATAATTCAAAAACTTTAACCGCATAGACTGCAAGTTATTTAAGTTTAAAGTGTAAAAAACAAAAAAAATTGCACCTTGCTTGAATAGATTGTTTGATTTTGAACATTTTTAACTCAATTTTTTTGCACTATAGAGTTTTGAGGTTTATTTTTTTATGTTGGGAAATTGAGTTGAGAATCTTTGGAAAAAAATCAAAACAAAAAATACTTATTTTTCATTCTTATGAAAAACATTAGCTAGAAGAAGGTATGAGATTAAACAAAAACTTAAATTATTAATAAACCTACAATGGAGTTGAAACGCAATAATCCCAATGGTGAGATTGTTCTAGAAAGACAACTCCACCCTTCCCAAAAAAAAATTGAAAAAATGTTAAACTTGCATTCAAAATAAAGTTTACAAGTTTTTTCAAGATAATGCTTAAATTGCCCAAAAATCAAGATTGTAAATAACTTTCTCAAAACTGGTCCAAATGGAATGAATCAAAGCCTTAGATGTAGAAAATACTATAACCCATGAGAAAAATAAGTTAATAAAAAAAGTTGTAAAAAAATAATTTCTGCCTAGTCTCCATAAATTTTTGCTTATATGGGCTATTTTGTGCCTTCAGGCATAGATTGGAATCAAAATTATATTCACCAAAAGCTCATGTGTTTTTCTATTTTTGAAAAAACTTTTGAAAAGGCAAGACAAAATTGAGGTTGTAGGTACTTGCCCAAAATCCCATTTGTTCTTTGAGGGGACAACAAGGCTTTAGGGTTTTAAAAAGTTCTACAAAGTTATTGTGCCATCTTAAGAAAATACTATACCAACATTGCAATTGTAATATTATTATGTACCAATGTTTTGGTTTAAGAAGAACCAAAGCAAATAACATATGGATATTATTCAATGTTGAGTTTTATGTATAAGAAGCAAACTAAAAAATAAGGGAATTGATATGTGCACATCAGGGTTGGTATTTGCACACCCCCCTGGGGCAAATTGTAGATAAATTTCTACCATAAAAAAGCTGAATTTGAGAACTTTGAATTCAGATTTGGACTCAAGGACCATGCTTTAGTCTAGGACCACAAAGAAAGGTTGCAATTGAACAACACCCAATAAAAAAGTTTAGCTAGGGGGAAAAGTGTTAGTTTTACTTTTGTTTGTAAAAAAAATAAGATTTTTCATTGGATATTAGTCAATTGCAACCTTTTTTACGATTCTAGACTAAATCATGATCTCTAAGTCCAAATTTGAATTCAACATTCTTAAATTCAACTTTTCTATGGTAGAAATCTAAAATTTGCCCCCAAGGGAGTGTGCATATATTGACCCTCCGGTGTGCATATATCAACCCTTTGGTGTGCACATATCAATTCCCAAAATAATCACAATGTGAATCTCAATATCATTTTGGCATTGGTTTAATGCCTCTTTAGTGAATAATTATCATTGAGTTGAACAACACTAAACCTATTTATAATAGCAGAATATGGATTTTGCTATGAATGAAAAATAAAATGTATGGAACATTCAATTTATGCTCATAGCAAAAAAGATTAACTAATTTTGATGTTTGTCATCTAATTTTGTATGTGTTAAATGTATTTTAATGTTTTGGCCCATTGGTTTTGTTTTTGCACATGCATGTAACTCCCATAATTCTTTCAAATGAATAAACAAATGGTATTAATTGTGTGCATTTTGGTAAATTTTTGCTTGTTTGTTACTTTATCCCTAGTCATATAGATACTAGATCTTATAAGTTTTCTTTGTGATATTTTTGTATGAAATGATTAATTCCAACTATTAGAAATGCCATACCAATTCCAAATTCATGACCAAGTTTTTGTTGATAATGGAATCCAAAACATTGATGGAACATGTTTGTAGAAATAATGAAATATTATGATGATCGCAACGTGTAGAAATACTTACTCTATACTATACGTTTGGCTCTTGTGGTTAGGTAACATTCTTATTTGTTTTTGGATTTTGGTCACAATCCATGTTAGGGTCATTTCAAAAGATATTAGCAAATCATACAAGAATGCAAGGCACTTTTGGTTGAGTATGGTTATAAATATTAGAATACAACTTTTTCCATATATAGAAAAGTACAAGTAAGAATATAATACACAACCAAGAATAGAGATTGGTTGAGAGAGAGTGTCATGATGCAACTTTCAGTGATATGTTTGGCATTTTATACGGAAGAAAGAGATACATGCATAAAGTGGTTTAATTTGAGACTTTATTTTGAATCAAGTTATTGACATTTGTGAGCTGACCAATAGCTCATGTTTTAAATTTTTAAATTAACCACATTTTGTAATAAGATTGCTAACCCAAATTTTGCTTATCACAAGGACATTCCTGCTCCCTCTGTTGGTACGACGGTACCTATACTCGTAATAATAAAAATCGGTGGTACCAGTATAGGGTTTCTCCTCTTTGCTCATGCGGGGTATGCTTTTACTGAAAAAGAACTTTCTAAACGACAACACGACCTCGTTCGTCCTCATTCTTACATATCCGTCAACGTTCTGTCCCCATTCGTCCTCATTCGTCCTCACTCGTCCAAAGGTCGTCTGAATTTTCGAGACAATGGACTAGTATTGCGCCCATGAGCGAAACTCTGTCAACACCGTTATCTCGCCTTCGTTGCTCCCTTATTAAGCTTACTGCTCCTGTTGGAGCAGCGAGTCAAGACGCCTGTGCACGGGCTCTTGCTCGGTCTCTCTGGGCGTCGTGATAATTCCCTCCAGGCTCCAGCCCTTTGACACGCTCCCATCCCGCAGCCCGGCCCCATCACCACGCCTTCTTGTCCTTTCTGCGTCTCTTTTCAGGCCAGTGCGACCCTTTTGCCGATCCATCGGATCGAGGCATGCATCTCGGTCAATTAGTCTGGACGCAGCAATGCTTGCGCTCGCGCGCTCGCATTTCCAGGTATTCACGCAATCTCTTCCTTTTAGCAATTCGTTTTTGTTTGATGCTGCAGCAGCAGCAGCTCTTTGTGCTCCCAGTTAGTTCGCAGGCTTGATGCAGGGCGCCCTCCAAAATCCACAATTTAGGGCACAATAGCTAGCCAGCTGGTTGGGATCCCTCCGTTGCAAGCAAGCAAGCAGTTGACCTTCATCGATTGGGGTTGGGTTGACAGCGGCAGTAGAAGCCATGAATATCTCCCCGCAGAATGAGACCGATCACGACCAATATGCACTCATGGCTGTGCATTGGGTGAATTGTGTAGTTCCGGAATCTGTCCAAGACTGTTGGTGGTAGGATACGGTTTTTGGAAGAGTTACGCAAGCTGAATTGTGGATTCATGTTTACTGGCGAAGGGCTGTGGTGTCCTGGTCGTTGTCAGCCTGCCTTCGCTCGCGTGCATCGGAGGAACTCGCAGGTGCGCGCAGACGGACGGATGGACCTACAGACAAACAGCCAGCTAGACAGACAGACAGCCAGACCGCCAAGCAGACAGGATTTGAATGATCGAAATCCAATTATGTGGGACCATTTGGCAACTCTGTGTTGAAACTCCCTAGTGGTTCGTTTTGCTCTGTTTGCGGCGTGGCAGGCAGGAAGCTAAGCTAAGGTAGGTGGAGTGTGCACTAGCTCCTTCCGTTGTGGCGGCAATCACACAATCAGGCTCGTGGTAATTCATATTATAGTTCAACTGCTGAAATTACAATCTGGTTGAAGTCGATGTAAAATGCATAATGCTGGCTAGCATCCTCTGTTACTGGGTTGAATTTGAGCGAGGGAGTTGTCGACGATGGTTCACGTCTTGGAGGTGAGACGGAATAACTTCATGGAAGTCCGAATTTTGGCCTGAGAGAGAGGGTTGCCGTGGTGTGGTGTCTACTGACAGACAATCGTTTGATTGCCGCAAAGCAATCAAGTATTTCTGTTTGCTTGCCTCGCAAAGTTGCGAGGGAAGCTCGATCCTCGCGGGGTATTATTCACCATGCTCTCACTCACTGTGCTGGTACACTCCTTCCCTTTCCTCTCTGATGCTTTGCCTGTGCAAGTGCTTCTTTAATCTGTATGTTTTTTTTCCCTTCTTACACCGGGTCGTCGTGCGCTCCGAGTTTATTGTTGCTCTTTTTTCACATTTGGTGCATGCCCCAGTTTTCTGTAGACCGATACGCCGAGCAAGGTTAAGGACTTTTGCATTATTTGGGAGTTGAGTGATTGAATTTCTTTGACTTCTCATATTGCATGTTAGCGGTCAAGAGCTATTTGCGAGCAAGTGAGCGATCTGGAAGAATTCGCTATCTGCAGTTTCGGTGGCTCTCCCTTTTTTCTTCTTGTTATAAGATTTCGACATAAGTGGAAACTTAGGGTTGGGCGTGGGCGTTGCGAAAGTTGAAAGGATGATGGTCGGAGCATCGTGAAGACTAAATTTGGTCGGGGGACTTAGCATTGTAATTGGAGGCGTAGAGTCAACGCGGAACTGATTGCTGTTGGCTTGTTTCTTCAGTCATAATTTGGTTAGGCTGAATGTTTTGGTGAATTTTGGCTTGGTGCGGGTGCCAGGGTAGAGGAATGAATTAAGAAGGGATATAGATTCGGAGAAGCGATTCTTGTACACAACCAAGAAATAATTGAAGTCGAAGTTCCTTCCTTCAAAAGATCGGCCCCTGATTGCACTTTCTCTGGTCTTGCTTGGTCCCGCTCGGCGTCGTCGCAAGGCAAGGCAAGGCAAGGCGAGGGAGCAGAGAGAGAGAGGGAGGTCGCAATCTGGATGTAGTCCTCGTGCAGGGAGATTCACAGCATCAGCATCATGTCGTGGGTGACAGGCTGGAAGCGGCAGGTGGATGCGTTCCACCTGACTCTCGGATATGGGGATCAAGTCCAATCTCCCAGTCGGGAGGTTCTTCAGGATGGGCATCCCTTGAAGTCAGACATCGGCAGCGATCTCCTCTCTTCGTGCCGATTTCGGGTTCAGCTTGATTGGTCCGCTGGCGATGATGAAGATCAAGTGGTGCTGAAGCTTCAATCTCAGATTATGGTAACGTTACCGTCTCCGCAGGACGAAATCCAGGTTGTTCTTGCAGTGGCCCCACCTGCAGACGGGATATCTGAATTCCCGCACCTTGGCATTGAAAATGAAGGCGACCGAATGATCCAAGTCCACATGGAGGTCCACAAACGGCGGGAGCTGCTCCGAGTCGTATCGTTATCGAGAACTGTGGGTTCAGGCCCCTCTGTCGATGGCCTGGGTGTGCTGACCCGCGTGCTTGTCCCGGCCTTACTTGAGCGAATCGCCAAATCGACCGTTTCTGCGGAGCTTTTAGGCTACAGCCAGAACTATCGATCAATTTCCATCCTCAACCTGTCTAATTGTTTCCTCACTGTAAGCCTTCCTCCATACGTGCTCTTTTCTTCTCGTCACATTAGTTGTTTGCCACGGTTACGCCGACACGATATAGTTTCGTGCCTATGCAACTTAATGAAATGTTTCTTATACGCCTCGGAGCATTGAGTTTCTCATTTTTAGCTGCAGGTGCATTACTGACAGACTCTCAATCGATGTAAGCCTTAAATTCAAATCCCTTGCCTGCCAGCTCGAATCAGTCCTTGCGCGATTGGAGTCGCTCAAAATTGAAATAACTATCATACCTCTCATGACCGCCAGCATATTGCTCATGACGTACTTGTGATTCTCAACCTGCAGACTGTGCCTTCGGAATTGATGAAGCTACCGTTGCTGGAAAAACTTTACCTGGACAATAACAAGATCACACTCTTGCCTTCTGAAGTGGGTCACCTCACCCGGCTTCAAGTGCTTCAGTGTGACCATAATGCACTTGTATCGGTTCCAGGTGTTCTGCAGTGCCCTGACCCTCCTCTTCTCTTCATCACTTTTGACTTGCAAATCAGTTTTATTCCTTGTATGGTAGGTTCTCTGGCGGCCGATCTCACTGGATAATGTGTTGCAGCCGAGCTTCGGCAATGCATCGATTTGGTGGAGCTTTCACTTGAGCACAACAAGCTTGTGCGCCCATTGTTAGATTTCAGGTAAGTACAAGCACACTTCGTACTCGATTACCTGCACAGCGTGCTTGTCACTCACAGTAGCTTTGGCCACGAGTTTCAGACTTTGGCATGGCCGAACGGAGCAAGTGTGAATGATTTACAGATACTCCCAGGTTTGTGGAATTTCACATAGAGTAGATGTGAACAGTATTGATGTTGATGGAGGACCTAATTTGGTGGTGGCTGTATTACCAGAGCCATGTCAAAGTTACGAATATTACGGCTTTTCGGCAACCCTCTAGAGTTTTTGCCAGAAATAATCCCGTGCACCAACTTGCGTCATTTGTCACTTGCCAATGTCCGCATCGAGGGTGATCAAGCTCTTTCTACTATCAAGGTGGACATTGAGGTATGATTTTCTTACAGCTTAGTCTTCAGCTTTTAGGTTTTGGGTCACAGTCAGCAATTTGGAAGAGTGAGGCGTCCGATTGCATCTTGGTCAAAATAATCTAGTTTTCTAACTCTACCCCAGTGACAAATCTTACATTGGGTGTGGTTAGAGAGCGGAAGAGTGTAAGATGGTTTTGTGTTGCCGGCATGACACCCTCCACCTGGAAGCACGGAAATCAAATTTGACCCTCTTTGGCGATATTGACCTATAGTGGAAAAATTATCTTCTGTATCGACAGTTGCATCTATTGTTCATGAAATTTGACTTTAATGACTGGAATATTAGTCGTGTGATTCATTCCAATCTTGCTGCAGGCAGAAACAGCTTCCTATTTTGTTGCATCAAAACACAAGCTGAGTGTGTTTTTTGCACTCATATTTCGGTTCTCGTCTTGCCAACATCCGTTGCTGGCATCTGCTTTGGCAAAGATGGCGCAGGACGATAGCAACCGGTCCGTCATTGGCAAGGATGAGGGCGCGCTGCGTCAACTTCTTAGCATGATGCTAAGTGACAATTCTCACGTGGTTGGTTAAGCTTTACCCCAACTGCAATGAAGTACCGCAGTTGAGATTGCACATAACAGCTCGTGTTGTGTTCAAATGAAGTTTTAATGCAAAATTGCAGTCAGATTTCTGACAATGTGTCTTCTGGTGTTTTTGCATGATGAAGGTGGACCAAGCGTGCATAGCATTGGCTGCTCTGGCTGTGGATGGAGCAGTAGGAGTGCGTTTAATGCGAGCTGATTTGGTGCAGGCTATTGAGATGGTGTTACGCAATACAAGCAGTGAAGAGGAACTGCTTATTTCTGTTTTACAGGTCCTTATGAACTTGGCTTTTACTTCTGATGCTGTGGCAGCCCGAGTCCTCACAAAGGAGATACTCAAGCGACTTAAAATTCTGTGTGTCCATCGAAGCATTGAGGTTTGTGAATTTTCAATTCGGACGAGTGCATTCTTTGATTTATATGCGATTGTTCCTATCATTCATTGACTCCTTTTCTAGATATCGTTAAACGTGCTCTGAAAAATAGTCTCTTTCTAGGGGCACTCAATGTATGGACTGTAGCGCGTAGAAGAAATCTCTACCGCAGGTCATCAAGCCGTGACAAATCATGTAACTCTTGTGAAGTGTATTGGACAAGCAGGTGCAGCGGCATGCCCTATTAACTGTAGGCAATCTTGCATTTTGTTGGGAGAACCGACGCACCTTAGTTGCATCTGAAAGTTTGAGAGACCTCCTCTTACGTCAAGCATCTGGTACCAATGCGACAGTCTGTAAAGCTGCTGCTCGAGCATTGGCCATCTTAGGTACAACATTTACGATTACTTGTAGAAAGGCGTATCCTTATGAGCTCACCGGTTGTGATACAATTGTTGAGATTGCAACAGCGTTATTTTGTTCATCTTCCATTTACTTTTCTTTCAACCATTTTGAGATAGATTTAGTACTATTTTGTGCAGTGCAGGTCAAATCTTGTCAGTAGTGCTCACTGTATGGCAGAGAATGCATAATAGGTTTAGTAAGGTCAAGGTTTGTTCTCTCTGTTTGTATTCAGGTGAAAATGAATATCTGCGGCGGGCAGTACATGGTCGGCTAGTCTCCAAAAGAGGGTTGCGCATTTTATCTATGGACGGTGGAGGTATGAGGGGAATGGCAACTGTACAGATGCTCAGAAATATTGAGCGGGGAACAGGTCGACGTATTCATGAGATGTTTGATCTTATCTGTGGGACATCTACTGGTGGCATGCTTGCTGTGGCTTTGGGTATCAAGCTTATGGACCTTGATCAGTGTGAAGACATATACAAGTCACTCGGTGAGTGAACATACAGTTTTAGAGTACTCTTTAGTCTTTTTGTGCTTCATTTGATACCTTGTGGCTGATTTTCAGTTGTTATGTCAGTTGAGCATTCTCCTGTTCACGTTTTCAAGCGAGAGTACCTGCAGTACCTTCCACTTCCATCCGATGCAACTTATCTGTTCTTCCGTGGGGTTCATGGTTTGTAGCTGCGTGATGAATCATATCAATTATGATAGCATAAGTTATGTTGGATGTAGGAAAGCTTGTGTTTGCCGAGCCAATTCCAAAAGACAACGAAGCAGCCACATGGCGTGAAAAGATCGATCAGGTCTACAAAAGTTCGTCGCAAAATTTTCGAGTCGTGGTCCATGGTTCGAAGGTATTGGTTAACTTTTTATGAGCAGCTTGTTTCAACTTCTCATCCAAAGGGAAGACAATTAATGCTTTCCATCAAGTCTTTGTGATATTTTTGTTGATACGTTTGCACCATCTTTACATCTTTCTACTCGACTCCTCACTTGGTTTTTCTGCTTTCTGGTTTGACATGTTATAAGCTCTGTAATGTTCAAAGCGAGATTGAGGAATGTAACAATTGGACGTTGTTGTGGGACTTGATAACCAGCACAATGCGGAGCAGTTTGAGCATTTGCTGAAAGAGATGTGCGCAGATGAAGAGGGGGACCTTTTAGTTGAGTCTGCAGTGAAGGGAGTCCCTAAAGTTTTTGTTGTTTCTGCTCTCGTCAGTGTTACTCCTGCACAACCGTTTGTGTTTCGCAACTACCAGGTATGTGATTTTGCCACACACACTGTCTCTGAGCTCGTTTTCATAAAGTGGTCATTGCATAACTCTGGCTTCTGTTGTAATGCTTTCTGTGTCTTTTTTCGGTTCTAGTGTTGCCATGAGTAGCTAGTCTGAATGATGACTGCTTTGGTGGCTGTAGTATCCTCCAGGAACACCTGAGACTGCACCCTGGACCAACGACGGGCCAGCCGCCTCAGTGTCTGGAACTCCTGCCACTGCCTCTCCATTGACCACTCAAGTCGGACCACGAAGAAGTGCTTTCATAGGCAGCTGTAAGCACCAAATTTGGGAAGCCATCCGTGCCTCATCTGCAGCTCCCTATTATCTCGATGACTTCTCACAAGGTACGTCGCTTTCGAAAGTAGCAACTCTTTACACGTACGCATCCATTTTGTCAGTTGTGATTATGAGAACCATGGGTACTGAGGTCTCAATATGTCCGTTTTGAGCGTTTGCAGAGTCTAATCGGTGGCAGGATGGTGCAATTGTCGCCAATAATCCAACCATTATTGCCATACGTGAAGCACAGCTCATATGGCCAGACACTCCAATCGATTGCCTTGTCTCTCTTGGGTGCGGCAATGTGCCTACTAAGGTATGTTACTGTACTCAGCTTTCGCGTTCATGAGATCATGTCAGCATCCCAATTGTTTCTTGTGTCATACAAACATCCTCTTCCATGGCTACTCGGCTGGCTCAATGTATCAAATAGTACCTTTTCTTTTGTGGCCATTGTAGGCTCGGGGCAAAGGAGGATGGCGGTATCTTGACACTGGTCAGGTACTGATTGAGAGTGCCTGCTCTGTTGAGAGAGTGGAAGAAGCTTTGGATACTCTTCTTCCTATGCTTCCAAACCTGCAGTATTACCGCTTTAATCCGAGTAAGAGAACACTACCCGTTTTAGCTACTTTATTGGTCAAAGTATCACATTCGTTGATTCTCTTGGGATTGGAGGTCATCTGGATCAGCTCTAACTCCATGGAAACCTGTTATGTAACATAGAGCGACAGTTGTGCATAGATTGGCACATACCACTGAAACATGCATCCCTCGAAAAGGCACTGTAAGCATCTTTGCTGTTGTTCGTTGGACACAGTTAACGAAAGGTGCGATATGGAGTTGGATGAGACGGATCCGGTCGCGTGGTCAAAGTTGGAAGCTGCCACTCAAGAATATGTGGATGCAAATGCTGCCGTATTTGAGGCTGCTTGCAGTGCTATTGCACCACCTTCACAAGAAGAAGACCTCTGGCTTGACAAAGCTCGCGCTTTACGGGGTGGGCCCAGAGGCTCACAGTTTGGAAAAGGTATGTTGTGTTATAATTCAAGAGTTCGCCAACTTTCTTTCACTTTGTAATGGTGAAGGTGAAAGTCAATCTTGCGTTACGCCATCTTCTGGAGCATTATGTTCGTTCATGAGAGGTTTTGTGAAGCACCCTCCAAAACCTTATCAAACATTCCACTGAACTTTCTCCTGAGTAATGTCGTTGAAAGTCATTGTGGTTCGCCCATTCTTA
This sequence comes from Ulota crispa, assembly GCA_963920765.1. Taxonomy (NCBI): domain Eukaryota; kingdom Viridiplantae; phylum Streptophyta; class Bryopsida; order Orthotrichales; family Orthotrichaceae; genus Ulota; species Ulota crispa. The sequence continues at coordinate 1,601,486 of OY987251.1, read as the reverse complement.
TATTTTTGAAATGAGACGTTCTGAGCTCTTCTATAACTCAATCTCCCAAACACGAATATTCTAGAGACGATGTTTAAAAATACTTATCTCTGGCGCTTGCACTTGTGGGACTTGGATCTGACAAGTCTCTGCGGGGGGGGGGTGCTGGCAGGAGATGAATTGATTGTCGCAGGCATTGGACTGAGACGAAGAATTCTTCTCGTTGAAGGGTGTCGGAGCCCTGAGCTTGTGAAGCCATGGCGACACGGCCGCATCGTGGAGGCCTTCTGTGCACGCCATGGTCTCAAATTAGAGTTGTTCAGTTATCAAAATGACCCTCCGCCGATCTCTGTACCACAAACCTCCAAATCACCATTTGCATCGCCATTACTGGGTCCACGGAGTCCTGGGCTACACAGTGCAGAGCCGGGACTGAATTCCTTCAAACACAACGATGCAATGCCACCCCTTAGCCTCGATCATAGCTTCATGAAGGGCAGCCACTCACCTTCACCACCTCTAGGCCCTCGTCAACTTGCTCCACCAGTCTTGGCGCTGCAAGAAAAGCTTCATGGCTCTGCTCAAGTGGGCGTTGTTCATCTTGCGCTTCACAGTGACGTAACTGGCATGATTCTAAGGTGTTTCCTGTCTCTCCCTTATCTGAGCTGTCATTCATTGTTTTCAATATTCATGTACGTGCAGTTTTGTTCCATACTCTGCAACACCTGGAGCTTTATCTTTTCAACGTTACTTCGGAAGTTCACAATTTGTAGGGAGGCCGATAGAGCGTCAGGACAAATTTCTATACTCGATAGCTTCATTTCTTGTTGAAAACTAGTGATCTGAATAGCGGTGCTTGTATTTGACATTGGTTCGTTAAACACAACGTGTTCCACTTCCGAGCAGCTGGCGAAGTGACCTGTTGGCAGTAGCGGAACCTGGAGAAAAAGCATCTGAGTTTCTGCAGAATGCGATTACAAGCATGCGGCTAGGTTCCACAGGCAAGGCAAGGGTGCCACTTCCCCGAGTCTCAAATCTTGCCGAGCTTGTCGCTGGGTTCCCAAGGTTCAGCATGAGTGGAACCCTTTATCGCTTCATGGGGCGTCATACTCAGGTGGGCCTGCCTGACCTCTCAAGCCCTGGACGCATTAGTCTACCCTACAAAGTGTGGTAATTCAAGGTGGGAGCAAACGTGATGGCAAGTGGCCGTGTGTAGATAATCATATTTTGGCAGTAATTGCACTCTGCAAGCTCCTTTGAGCTTTTGCGGAATAGGCTTTGATGACGTCTTTACAGCAGCAGCAGCGTATCTATGCAAGGATTGTCGTAGGAACCCCCAGAGCGTTGCATTATCTGATGTCGAAAGAAAGAAATTCTTGGCAGGTCTTGGCAGATGGGCAGGAGGTGGGCGCCTACATGTTTCGCAGAACGCTGGCATCGGTGCACCTGACCGCGGAGGATGTGCGCTGGATGGTGAGCACAGTAAGACATTTTTGTTGAGTATTACAATGTGGTGATTTGTTCGCAACTCACGTATTAACTAATAGAGAGCGGTCTTTCGCAGGTTGGGGCCTGGCGAGATCGTCTAGTCTTGTGCATGGGGAAGCAGGGGCCGCCAGCGGCGGTGGTGAAGGCCTTCTTGGAGGCCGGAGCGAAAGCGGTAATTGTGTCGGCAGTAGAGACAGACATGCAGGTCGCAAACGGTGGGGATGGGATGACCCCCGAAGGCCGACGCCACGCAGAGGGGGAGTCGCATGATGCAGCACGCTTCGTGATTGGGGAGGAAGACGAAGACGGGGATACCGAAGAGAGCAGCAGCAGCAGCAGCCCGGAGAGTGACTGGGAGGACAGCGATTTCGAGAGGACGGAGAAGCACATGGAACGGCAAGAGGTTGAAGAGAGGGACTTGGCAGCTTTTGTTGGTGTGATCTATGACGCCGTCTTCCGCCAGGGCGTGGGCGTGCAGACCGCTCTGCGCTTGGCCCTGCAAGCTCATCCCAAACAGCACTACAAGTGCATTTTGCCGACCATCTAACTCTGAAGCTTTCTCTCAGCAGAGACGTTAGATGGTTCGTGGTGCGCTGACAGGGATTCCTTCCGTTCTGCTTGTTCATATCCCCCTGCTATTCTATTATCCATGCTAGTGGTGCTAGGCAACCGAGAGTCTGTACATACAGCGGACTGGAAGAAGATTATCAGCATGGCCTTACATTTCTTCAAAACAGTGCATGCATGCATGCATACATTTATTCCATCCCTTGTGATTCTTACATGCTCTGAGCTATTATTCAGGGCCTTTTCTTCTCAATACAAAATCTGCAGTGGCAAGTAGTAACCCTTGATTGCCAAGCCCATTTGAGTTACAAGTTTGAAGGTGGTAGGACACACAAAAATAGAAACTCATTTTACACATGCGTTGAGCACAATTTTTCACTTTTGATGTATTTTATTATTTGTTTTTGGACATTACTAACAATCACACATTGCATGCTGTGGCAGGAGAGACTTTAGTATCTTCCATGCTTTCTCCAGTTTCCACCAAGGAGTACTTGACTTCTATTGCAGTGCAATGTGTTTCACCATGGGCATAAGCTAGTATCTCAACTCTCTATTCAGAAAATGTATCGCCAGAAGACTTGATGCTGTCATGGTAAATTCCTTTGCAGTGATGCTCGTGCAGTGCCATTATTTTATTGTCCCATATGTCACTCTCCAGTATGGCAGCACTACAAGATTCATTTGACATGGTGGAACCCCATAGCATCTAGTTTAGCAATTGTGGGAGAATTATACACGTCGTGCATACATTGCACCCAAGGTGGATGATCCCATGTGCTTGAGCGGAAGAGCAACGTTCAGAAGAGTAACGAAAATATGTACTAATTAATCCTCTCAAGTAAAAAGAGTTCTTGAAGAGGTCTACGCGTCAACCATAGAAATTTTATCACAGGTGCGTAGATGTCAATTTCGTATCTTGCTTTGTCAAGAACTATTGAAAACAATGCAATTAAGGCACTCATGCATGAGCGCTAAAATTTCATCAAAATGGTTACAACTTACCAACCAAGACTTTCTTCAAGTTTGTCAACATAAATATGCTTTACAACAAACTATTGTTTTTGCAGAAGAAATGTTACCGTCTTCCAATTCGTATTATTGCTAGTTCATAACTATTCCCCCCCTAAAAACTCTTGTAGAAGCTTTTAAACATGACCAAGTCTAAGCACATTAGACATGTAGTCTTGCTTCAACTCCAACCAAACATTTTGAGGGGATAATACGGAATTAAGTGAGGGTGAGAATTTTTCAGGTAACTAGAGTTTGGAATTTAAATGTTTTCGCTTAATGTAATACTAAATCAAACTTTCGTTTAGTCATTAAGCTCTTAGCTTTGCAGAGTAGTTGCTGGATTTTGGTGAGAATCTTCAAATGGATATCATTGGTACGTGATTAAAAAGCTTGAGGTTATCATATGTATGAAACATTGCTCAAAAAATCACATGATAAAGATAAAAAGCAGTTTATCTTCAAGTATTCATTTAACTCAACTTGTAAGGATTTTGAGGTATGTTTGGAATTTTTTAGAGGTAAAGACGATTTACTCAATTGCTCCATTTGACAAAGATTTGTTGAAAATATTTGAGATTGAAAATTCCTTACTATATTGTGAAGCTAGTACAATTTGATCTTTCTAGACAACTTTATTGTGAACTCTTTATATAAACTCAATGTCATGCTAATTGTATATTAAGACCATTATAGCTAGATTTTATCTAAAAATAACAAAGAGACTAGAGTACATTTGGTTGGCTGTCTAAAAGATAAGTGTGTTAGTTTTGTTTTGATACACCTATTATAATGATTTCTCATACTAGCATTGGTGTTCATTTGTACTATATGAGTATTCAAAAGCAACAAGTTTCATGGATGCTAATTTTCAAAAACACCACAAAAAATTCATTATTGGAGATCAGCCAATTATTTTGAACAAAAGGAGACATTATGAAAATTTCCAAAATTCATATGAACAAATTGCAACTTTTATTGTTGAAACCATAAAGAGTTTGTAATTGATTCTAAACTACCTATAATCAAACGCACTTGATGTATACAATACTACTATTGCTATTTATTGCATTGAAGAGTTATACAACTTCTACTGGTCTCATTCAAAACTTGTATGGTTGTTGAATCTAAAAAACAAAATTTTAGTTCAAGTACAAGGTATTAAAGCAATTTCCAAATGCTGATTGTTGGGCTGAAATTGTGAGAGAGAAGTTTTATACTAGTGTCTTTTTAGTGATATATCACCAAAAGTATTTGGTGAAGAAATATGAAAGATGTGGCAAATCAAAAAGAAAAGAAAAGAAATAGGTGGGGGTGGTTGCCATAAAGGCTGGTGAAAGATGTGAGCATGTAAAAGATTAGGATTTGCATCTAAATATCCAACCCTCTCACTCTTTGTTCATCTTTGTTCTATTTCTACAGTTTAGGGTAGTTGAATTACTCTTCTAAGTTGTACATGCCATGGGATGGAATACAAAGATCTACTTGAAGAAATTAAGAGAATAATTTTTGGTGCAAGTGGATCTTGTCAACATAGAGCATATTTGAAGAGATATTCAAAAATTTGAATATTAACAATACAAAAGTGGTTATTCTACTACTTCATACATATACCAATGGAGGCACAAAATTCTTGTTGATAATACTTTTGTCCAATTTGAAAGAAGTACAACCATGTTTACTTCTTCATCCATTTTCATGGAATTATAGACCAATAAAAAGGAAGGGAAGAGCAACATATACACAATCCTACATCCATTTTTATGGAAATATGGAAATGAAACCAGAGGCCAAGAGGCTCAAGTGTAGTCACATGCTAGACTGACATCCATTTTGACAGATTTGACCCTCCAGTTCCAATGGGGGTGGAACAGAGTCCTTGTTTTAGGTGAAATTTAGCCACAAACTTATCTCAATTTGACACTGGTTACCATAACACTACAAAATCTGAGTGTAAAAATGGATAAAATTTTTAGGTCCCTCCCAAACAAACAACAGGTTTGTCAAAATTAGATGGAAGTTATCAACATGAGTGAATTTTATGGATGAATCTTGAATGTGCACATCTTGTTGATTCTATTCATTTTTTTGTTACCTGTTTGCATTCTTAGGTGCATATTATGCAACCAACCGAAAAAAAAAAAAAAAATTGAACCCTCGGGTAGAGGTGGCATATGCCAGGCTCCTACGTCTATTTTTTTAATTTCTGTTTTTGTAAAAATGGAGCTACAAGCTGATAGGGAGTTGCAGCACATGCTAAACTTCCATATACATTTGCATATGAAAGCCAAAAGGGGGTAGGGCATATGTCAAACCCTCACAGGGTTTTTTTTTTGTTTTCTGACCCATGGCCATGTGGCATTTTTTGAAAATGGTTTGTAGCTTGGGGGCTCCCTTCCTATTTTGGTTGGAGTTGAAGGTGACCTCTATGCATGAATTTTTGTAGTATCACGGGATTTGTTTTTTATGCAAAAAAATATTCATTGCTCTTTTTTTGAAAATATTTAACCCTAATCTACAATATAATTTTCCACAAAAATTACGTTCCATGATAGCTTGTTGAAAGGCTAACCTTGCAATTTTTTTTCCAAAATTTTCCTAAACCTTGAGATACCCCAAACCCTTAAATGGTTGGGTATGGGTGTGTCTACCTTACATGAGCCCCAAAGCGCTCTTAACCCCTAAGCCCCTATGGAATTTCCTAAGCTTCTAGGAATTTGCTCTTATTTCAACAAAAAGCAGCCATTTTGATAAGTTGTAACAATTCTTTTTGAAGTGCAACCATATAAAATCAAACTAGACGCGTTAGAGATCACATTAGAAAAGAAAACACAACAATATCTCTTATGGATTGAAAGATTGTAATGTTTGATCATGAGGGTGTTGAAACCATGAAGCAATTTGAAGTCTTTCAATCTTCATTTCACATGTCACATTTAAAAAATTTGTCACCAAAAAAATGAGAGGTTAAAGGGCCTAACATGCATAACCCCAATAAATTTATGACTTCTCAAAATCTACTCTACAATTTATTTATTTTTTAAATTTCTAATGTGAATTTTTTGCAAACATCTAATGTATTTGAAGCTCATTCCCCAAAACCCTTAACACTACATAAAGTCAAGATTGCAATGGACACTAGCGCACAAAATCTTGAATAGAAAAATTATAATCAATCATTTGCAAAATCAGATTGTTGAAGCTAAAATTGAATTTCAAAAAAAAAAATTCAAAAATATAAACTACTAAAAATAGAAGTTTGGTAAGATCTTATTTAACTTCAAAAATTGGTTGAGGACCCTTTTGGTCCTCATGGGCGCTTAGGGGTTAACCCGTAAAGGACCAAGCCCCTTTTCTTAGAAGCATAGCAATTTTGGGTAGGTACCTATGATTGGAGCTTTTCATACTTTAGTCTAAAATTTTAACTAAATGTGGGGACAAGGTTTATCTTTCATATGCACTAAATTTCATGACATTTGAAATTATGAGTAAAAAGTTATGGCCTAATATGTTGCTTTTTACGTTCAAGGGGCAGCCTGGGCAGATTTTTAAAAATAACTTTTTTCAGAAGTAGATTTTTTAAATTGGTGTAGGAGATTTATGTGAATGTAGTAAGCTTTCAATCATTTTGTTTTGATTAACGAGATGAAAGTTATGAGGATTTTTTGTTTTTAGGCACTTATGGATTCTCTACTCCAAAATAAACTTTGAAGTCCTTTATTTTACTCAATTTTCAACATTTTGGAATAAAAACAAAACCAAAGGATGTAGATTGTTTATTGCAACATTATGACCATTGGGATTGGCATTTTTCATTTCCAAAATTAAATTCTTAACATTTTTGTGTTTGGAATCATACTCTACTTCTTTTTCACTAGAAGAAAAACAAGGATAAACGACTGCCACAAATCACAACAACTAGGTCACCAGAACTGCCTTGCAACTGCAAAACAATTGCACAAAAACTGCACAACTACATTGTATTTGTGCAATTGTTGTGTAGTTGTTTTGCAGTTGCAAGGCAGTTCTGGTGACCTAGTTGTTGTGATTTGTGGCAATCGTTTATCCTTGTTTTTCTTCTAGAGTTTACTTACTAATTTTTTTCCATATGTTATACAACTCCAAATGATTTGAAACTTTTTTGACATGTACTTTACTTAGGTGGAATAGGGAATTTAGAGAAGCATCACCCACATGGCCTTTTTTCCTTAAGAATTGCACTTTTGAAAGGTAGCTGCCCGGTTTTTCACAAGACGTTTTTGAATATTCAAACCATTCTAACTTCCAATCCACGTGATGAAAAACTCTAATTATTTTTCCACATCTCCTAGAACTATTCTTCTACAAGATCCTACAGTCACATTTGCATAAAAATGTTTTTATTTTCAAATTTGGTTGATGCCCTAAAAATGACAGTTTTGAAGAGTTTTTAGTGAAAACTTTGTTTGGTCCTTTAGGAGTTAACTTAGGCCTCAGAGCATTCCAATCACTCGAGTCGAGGAACTTCTGCAAGAAAAATGAGAAAGTGGATGAGAATTTGTGGTTTTCATCTCAATCCGGGTGGGGTAGAAATCATTCGTTAGCCACCACCTTCAAGGGCTCCAGAGACCGCAGATCTTCGAGTGGCTTTCCTTGCCTAGTGTTATTTCTGAGCTCTGGGGTTTGCGGTTCTGCGTCTCTTCGGTTACTTGGAGTAGAACAGAGCAGAGGAGTTGTTGGGTTTAGGATCTGCTAAGCCACCATGATCTTTCAGTTCTTCGAGCTCTCCTTATGGGGTGACAATATCGTCTGTCGCGATTGTAAGTTCTGCTTTACAAGTGTTATTATTATGCTTCGAACCTCGATTCGTGGTTTAATACTGAAGCTGAATTACCGAAGCTGATCGGTTGCCCTGGAAGGTGAAGGTGACATGGATAATGCCCTAGGATTGCCGAATGTATGCTCTCTCAGGTATACTGGTGAACCTACCTTGCACGATATGTGCAGAGATTTTCAGCTTGGTTGTTTAGGTGTCATGCGAGTTCGCCGTCGGTGTTAATAACTATGTAGATAATTGGCAACATTCTCTTAGTGGTGTGTAGGTGTTTAGCTATATCTAAATTCAGGCTGCAGATTGGTAACTGATCTGCGTGGCAATGCTTAGTCCTATGGCTGTCGTGAAATCACAGTCTCCGGTCAGTCTCCAATGTGTGTGCAGCATTGACTACTACAGGTCGTGTGGTAGACTTCGGGATTCCGAGCGTGGTCGTATTTTATTTGTCATGGACATGTTTTTAGTTAATGGGTAAATTTGGAAGTAGGTTCACGTGGTCACTTTTCGACCAAGTTTGATGTTGGATTTGGTGATTTTGGAGTGTCGAACCTGTCATTTGTTGGCGGTTTAGGGTGTAAATGTGTGCCTCTGTTTGTTCAATGATACTCTGTCGCCATCCCAATTGCGTCGGCATGTGGACGTGAGCTGAGCAGAAGACTATACACAGGAATCATGCGGTGGGCAGCGCTACGCACTTGTCTGGAACAAGCAACGCAGCATTACTCATGGCTTGCCGAGGTCTTGCGGGATGGTTCCCCAAGGATTGGAGATGTGGCTGTGAACGTCGCCCTAAAGTGCGGGTTAAGCCCTAGGAGGTCGGTCTCAACATGCAGGACTTTTGCAAGTCCTGGCAATGCAGTGAGCGGGGATGCCCGCAATGCTGGGAACGAAAAAAAAGGCAATCGGCTCAACGACAACAGCCATGCTGTCATCGCTGCACAGTTTGAAGAGCTCTTATGTCGAAAGTGGGGGCCCAAAACGCCTCAGCGTCTCGATGCTTTGCAGGTTCGTATGACCCACTGGATGCCGTCCTTTTGTGAGATGGGAGTTAGAGAATTGAAGACGCGACGTGCTGTGTTGTTCTGTTTTGGGTTTGGTCCTCACGGTGGGTTTGCCTTTAGGTCGAGTTGTCGCCCATGGTTGTGTGCCGGGTGCTGAAGAAGGTACCGAATCCCTTAGCGAGGAAATTTTTCAATTGGGCTAAATCGAAGAGCGGTTACCAACACAATATGTACACATACACAGCTCTGATAGATCACTATGGCAGGTCAAAGAATCTGGCCGCCATTAATGGAGTACTGGCTGAAATGTGCGAGGCTGGCTGTGGGATGAGTGTTGTGACATTCTCTTCGCTCCTCCACTGGTATCGCGAAGCCAACTACTTAGCAGGTGTTCGTCGAGTGTGGGAGCACATGCAGCGAGCAGGATGCCGACCCAACGAGTACGCGTACACGACCTACATCGATGCCCTGGCCAAAGGCGATTGTCACCAGGAAGCTTTGGAAGTTTTTGGAGAGATGCAAGACCACCGTGAGTGTCAACCCAACATGTTCACTTACAACGTTGTCATTCATTCTCTTGTGAAAGCTGGCAAGCTTGACAATGCCTGTGCGATGTATGACAAATTGTTTGAGCTTCACCAGCGACCCAATTTTGTCACTTTCACGATTCTGGTGTCTGCACATGAGAAAGGTGGAGATTTGCAGAAAGCCGTGAAATTCTTCAAAAAAATGATGGAAGCTGGGTTTATTCCTTCCATTTCATTGCGTTCGCGTCTGTTTAAAGCATTGGCACTAAAAGATCGCGCAGGTGAGGTGGCAGACCTCACCCAACAGTGTGCGGCCATGACACCCAGATCTGGGAAACCAACGCCGAAAGCAGATGGCGTCTCTGAGAAACCACCAGCTCCTGTGAAACTTGCTCAATTGTTGATCCCTTGGGGACCCGAGACAGAAATAGCATTGAAAAGAGCACTGCCATCAACGTTGCCGAGTCAGTACTTGGCGACCGTATTCTCCCACTTGAGTGGGCATCCCGAAGTGGCATGGCAACTTTTCAAGTGGTTGAGAAGCCAAGCAGCTTTTGAACCCTCCAAATACGTCTATGCCATAGTGATGGACATTCTCGGCAAGGCTGGTCATGTGAACCTGCAGCTGGAGGTTCTTGCCAACGCCGAGGCGGCTAACGCGGCCAATGTAGTCATCTACAACACACTGCTGCACAGTTATTGTACGCTCAAGCAAACTGATGCAGCTCTCGAGGTGAAACTCTATTCTTTGTTTCTGCTGCCAATCATTGTATCTGTTCAATGTTTTTGCATCTTCTTATATAAAATGGTGTCAAGTTCTTTTTTGGTGACATTGAGTGATTCCATTTTGTATCGTGTCTGAGCTACATAGAAAGGCCTCTCTTATTGCACGGTTTAGCAGATAAGTGCGAGAATGGTGGTTTAATGAGGGAATGTGTTGGTTGTGTTTGAAGGTACTTGAACACATGAAGGAACATGAACTGAAGCCAAACGCCCATACTTACACCATGCTCATTGACTTGTTGTCAAGAACGCGCAATCATACCCAAGCCATGAAGATGTACGGGGAGATGGTGAAAGCCGGTTGCAAACCTAACATGCATACGTATACTGTAATAATCCACAGCTTAGCTAGATCAGGGAAAGTGAATGCTGCAGCTACATTGTTTGATAGATTACCTTCTCTTGGAATCACTCCAAATACAGTAACAAATACAGTTCTAATTCAGGCTTTTTTGAGAGTGAAGAATGTAGACAGGGCCTTAGAATCATATGAAGCCATGAGGTCGGACGGAATTATTGCGTCAAGAGTCACTCTTAGAGTGTTGACCAGGGGACTGAGGGCTGCAGGACTGCACGACGAAGCAGAGCGTCTTTCACGTGAAGCACCTTCTCCCCAAGATAAAGTAATGAAGGGTGACAAACTGCCCAAGGTTGTGAAGGCACAGGAAGACATTGAAGCGATTCTGTTTCAATCCTAGAGGTGAAGTTTCTATTCTCTTCAGTTGTCTTCGGTGAGCCTGAAGAAGTGACTTATACTTCACGCTAGCTCGAAATAAACCTTTACACGTAATTCAATTCCAGAAGGTTAGATTGATTTTGAGGTCAATCTAATATCAAACTTACTGAGCTCAAGCTCCATTCAACATTATTTTATACAAATTATCTCATGTGTGTGTTTATTGCTCATCCGAGTTAATCATCCTACATCTCTCAGGGCAATGCATTCTTGTTGGTCTCCAAGTGAGAAATCTGAGCCCAATCTATGTTCTTGACTACGAGATTATATCGAGTAAGTCAAATGGGTGTCAACTATCCACTGCGAATTTTGTTGCAGCTTGACCTTCGTCCTAAAAGCTCTATTTGTATTGTTTTCCTATGCATATCTTGAAATGAAATTCATTGAAAAGCTATGTGACTTTGATTTCTAGTTGCAAAATTGGAGAATGTTTCCCTCAATGGTGACAGTACGATCTTGTTTATCTCGTGTTTCTTTCTTATAATAATCAATGTTGTGCTTTCTTTGGTTTGGAAATAGATGAGCTTGCAAATGCTTAACTGTATCAATGTGTTTTGTAGCATGGCACTAAAGCAATAGATTATTTGGAAGGGATTAATATAATATTTGTTATGCCTTTTTTTTAGTGATACCATTTTTGATATTAACTACACTGAATATTGCATTTAGGTTGCCTTGACAATTAGTTTGCCTTACCCTGTAAAGTGTAAAGTTACCTCCCGACTCATCACTTGGCCACTTGCAGGCGCATGCAACTCTCTGCATACTTGGATATTACATGGTTTATAACTTGACCGTTGCTAGTTTGTTTTTCCGCAACTTTGTTGTTGTTACCGAGCCCTTTGCAAGAATTATTGATGAAAATTATTGTAGCAGCAGTAGAATGTCCAGATATCAGTGTAGGGCAACCTATATACATGTATTTTGTGGTCATAGCACATTTATCATTAGAGCAAAATCGTCAATCTTCTGGTTTGAATCAAAAATTGTTTTGTTCTGTACTGAAAACATTGAACTACAAGGAGACTTGGAGGTCAGATGACAATGAAACATCTAACTTCTGCTGCAACAAAATCTCACTCCCTCTTTGCACAACATTTCAACAAACTTATTTTCCACAATCACAATTCAATGTGCAGGTATTCTTGTGCTTCCTCATCTTTGTGAGGAAAGTTTCATCTGAAAGGTAGAGATATTGTTTGTGTCACATTTATACAGAGTGTCCTAATAACATGTAGGAGTGAGTCAATTCAGAGATGTATGGAGCGGTGGAGAGGCCACTAGAACAAAATCATTGTACTGTACTGTACTGTACTTCCAAGTTTTTTATATCACCACGTACAGTACAAACTTCTTATGCAGTTTCAAACTGAGAGGTAATGGACCTTCCTACTCTGAGCCTGGGGATGCGGTTTCAAAGGGAGAGGGCGAGGAAAGCATTTTACAAGTGCATCCAAAGTAGATGGCAGCAGATACATAGTGTGCACATGGAGATAGACCAGGGGATGGGCATGGTTGTCACATCGGACAAATTGCCCGTCTGTCCCATACAATCAATTCAGCTCTCATTTGTTTAACCCCTGAGCGCCCAGGCCAGAACGGGAGGGCTCCTGTCTTTTTAGGGGTATGTCCAAAAAAATTATGCTGCTTACTGAGAAATAAAGTGAAATAAAGTGAGGAGGATTTCTCCGTTGAGAATGAGAGATGGGATGGGTCCAAGCCAGATAGAGAAAAAATCAGACTAATCCACCGTACGGATTGAAACATTATAGCAGTCAACCCTGCGTTGACTGGTGGGGTTTGAGCATTTTGAGGGGGGGTGGTTCAGTTCGATTAGCTGTCACAAGCGGAGAAGATAAAAAAAATGAGTTGTAATTTGGGTAGGGTGTGGGGTCCAGAGGTTTCTGTAGTCCTGCCAATTTTCAAGGCTAGCTGATGTAGCATTCAAATTTTGTGGAGCATTGAATTTGGGATGGTCGAAGTGGGCAGAGAGCAGGGGACCGGTTGGATTGTACAGGCGACCTGACACATCACATGAGTCCCCTGGAAAGACATCCAAGTAGTCCCTCTGAGCAACGCGCCAAATGCCAACAATAGTCTACACCGGCCCCTTCCGGTGGTCATGGTCCCCATCTGCTCCCAGAATTCCTCTAAAAGCAAACTTTGATGTTTCCCACTCCTCCACACTAGCCCCCACACGACTGGTACAGCAATCCAAGCCCCCAAAACTAGTTTGCCACATGAGTATCCTGTACCGTACCCCCATGACTATTTCTTTTGAAAGTACCAACCAGATCCAAACTTATATTGACAGTAACTTGATTCTGGGCGCCCCATATTTTGCCTGTGCGGCGCTCAAGGGTTAATGTAGTCAACTCATAGTTGATTTCAAAAAATGGTAAGAAAATCTTACTTTGTAAATACTAGTTACACATATGGTTACCAATATGAAGGCAATATGCAAATTTAAAGTGATGTCTTGTATTGAAAATGAAAAATAATAGTTTAGCTATTTTCTAAAACAATAACCCTAAAATGTGACATAGTCCGGCTCACCCACATGCCTATCCTATCCTTTGGTTCAATCTAGCTTGAAGTAACAACCACAGAGATGGGGAAACAAAAGACTCATAATGCTAAGTATGTCGGTCCTTGCTTGATAGTTTTTCATGCTATGGAGAGAACGGCACTACATTGTTCACCATATCTATACAAAAGGGCACTCTTTGTATGGACTTTGTTGTTCTCTAAACTTGGCCACTTGATAGTATCAAATGCTCACTTGCAAGGAATTTATATTAATTTAGCACCTTGTATGTCTAATTGTCCATTTGACTATTAGTTTGATTATTTGTTTGTTTATTTATCTATATGTTTGTCTGTATGTTTGTCTACTTTAGATTTTGAGTATTATCTCATTTGCTTGAGAAAATAGCAAATTCATTCCTCCTTTCTCACCTTACTATATCAAGACCAATTTGAGGGTTGGAGGCTCCAAGTGGGCCTAGACCCTCTCGGATGTTCCCATTAAGCAACCTAGAGGAAAGGCAACTTCAAAAGTATGAATTATTCTCTTTTTTTATATTTTTATTTGTTTAATATATTCATAGAAAAACTAGATTAACCCGTAAAGGCCTAAGCTAAGTTTTTCACCAAAATTGCTCCAAAACAGCCATTTCTAGTACAAGTATCAAACTTTAGAAAAATAATATTTTTTGATATATGTAGCTATAAGGTCTTGTACTACACTAGTATTCAAAGATGGGAATGAAAATTCAGACATTTTCACCATGTAGATTGTAAGATATTTGAATTTGAATTGATAAAAAGCCATTTTTTGTCTCTACAAATATCTAGGCAGTTGTACTGCACAAGGTCATATTTGTATGAATTACAAAAGTTCTTGTAAGACATTAGCATAGTGTAGTACTAAATGTCATTGCAAAATCAAAGGAAACATTAGAAGAAAGCCTTGTTTTTTTTGACAAATTTTTTGGGTGTTCAATGGTTTTTATGTTATAATTGATGTTAAAAATGACATCTTAATGTTGTGTTTGATGTTATTGTTAACAATTTAAAACTAGTTGACGTCCAAAAAAATGTGTTATAAAAACATAAGTTTCTTCTAGTCAAAGGAGACCATTAGTTTTGGAAGATGCATTCAATTGTCATGTGCATGTATTTTGTTAGTAAAATGATGATTGAATACCTTTGTGCATAACAATTTATTTTTAGTTTGGTTGTTTATCAAAAGATAGAATTTTATATGATCATATTTACTTACAAGGAGGTCTACATCTTCATCAATCTAGTGTCTTCTAAATATAAGTACTAAATGTGCTTCATAAAAACACTACCCTAGATCAATGCCAACTAATTATATTATGTTGTACTACTTCAAATCCCATGCGTATTTGTATTGACAATAAATTTTTCCAAAATTACAACCTAGAAATTTCCTTTATATCACCATATGCCTTTACATGACAAATGAAAAGTTTGGAAGTTTTCAATGTAAGATTGAGTTCTTCTAACTCTTAATTCAAAGTATTATAGTTATTAGTGCTCTTGTTTTTACATTTGAATATAAGCAAGATGTAACCTATAGTTTCAAATATTCTCAATGAACATCTAAAAAGAGACCTTGAATTTTACGTAAATATGTATGTTTTTTTAAAAAATTTGGTTGACCCCCCAAGTGTCTTGCTAAAAAAATTTAGCATACCTCCAACATGAAACCTTCAACACATTTCCCGAGTTTTTGGAAGTTGAACAAGTAATCACATAATTCAAACCGGTCATTCTATATCCAACTATAAATCAAATGTTTTAAAACAATTTGATTTCAAATTCAAGTAAATTTGCAAAATCCCCACCGTTGAGAATCTCATCTTTTTTTAAAACAATTTGATTTCAAATTCAAGTAAATTTGCAAAATCCCCACCGTTGAGAATCTCATCTTTTCCAATTTGGGCAACAATCCAAAATATGGATTTTGGACTTTCATGTAATATTTTCTCAAAAAAAAGATTTCCCTAATGGCTAATCCCATGAGATTGTGTCTTGCTATACTTGATGGAAAAAAAACTCCACAAATCGAATAAAAACTCCAAAAGATGTGGTCACTCAAAGTAGCTAGATTCCACTAGCTCCTTACTTTAGAGCTATAAAAACCTTGCCCAAATCAAGAAAAAAAAAGTGGCACATCAGCAAACTTCTCCCTTGTACAATACAAGACATGATAGCACCCATTCCATCTACTCTCTAAGCCGCTCCCTTCATTTGCCCAAAGACATTCTTCTCCTAGTTGTTGAAAAAATAGAATATTTTCCATATTCCACGTAGAATCTAGAACAAAGGAGACACTTAAAGTAACAACAAGCCAATCAAAAAAAATTCTTGAACTAACAATTCCATTTGAACTTGAGTGGTAGTCCAAAAGTTGAGCTAAAAATGCCCGTCTTTTGTATACTTTCACACCTCCAAGCACCCCCTTTGGCCATATTGGGCTCTTTGGTCCTTTAGGGGTTAATAAACTCTAAAAAGGAATATTAATCCAATTTTATTGAATAAGGTGTTAGTATAGATGAAGTTCCAAATTTTGATTCACATTGGTGTTTGTGCAAGGGAACACTTTTGGTTGATTACCAAAGAGTATGAACACAAATTAAAAGTTGCTTTCATTTCCAACACCTTAGCCATCTTTCCAAAATTTTCCTAAAAATCTCTTATGTTTCTTCAGAAATTTGTTTTGTTTACTACAAAAAACTGCTAGCATTAAGGTGAAGTTTCCAAAGTTGCAATGTATGACGTAGTGGTAAGTACTACAAATTCACTATAGTGACCATGATCTCTTTTTTTTACTATGTTTTGACATTTATTCTCAAGGATTCTCCTTGTCAAAACACCAAATTGGGGTTTTTTAATGTTGAATATATTGCATGGTTTTGCCATGAAAATTGTATTGGGCTTATCACTTATACTCTTGCCACATTAAATCAGCATGAATTCTAATCAAATCTATGAAAGTTGCATTTAAAAACTATCCAAATAAAAAATACTTAATACCAAGATCAACTTGCCAACAAATGATAATGTTGAATGGGAACTAAATTTAATTGTATATATTAATAGAATCAATATACATTATTTTTAAATTTTAAATTTATTATATGTTATCTAATCAAATCATAGGATTTCCTTATTCCCCTTTATTCTTTATTCTTTTTCCTCAACCAAACACATGATTTCCAAATATCTTTTACTTGTCTTCAAAATAATTGTTGCTACTTCCTATATGTCAATACCTTCAATATAGATTTGTTTTTTTAGAATTAATTAATTTTTTCTTTGAATGTCATAATATTCTTGGATAGTATTGCATGAAATTATTGTTTATTTGTGATGTCTTTTTCAAGGTACCAACCTTTTTTATATTTGGACTTTAGCCCAAAAACTGTTCTTTGAATAACTAAGACATAGTTTTGAACATGTTAAAACACTAGTAACATAGTTACATCTCACCATGTTTGCACAAGTGTACACATATGGAAATATCATGAATAAAAGCATTAATGAGTAAAAGTAAAAATATTATCATTGCAAAAATAAACAAACAAATAACAAAACAAGAGAGTGGAAAAACTAAATGATATTACCATAGTATTTTTATCTTTTGCAAAATAAGATTAAAAATAATAAAATTACAACATCCAATTTATCATAACAGGGAACCACTCCTCTATCAGTAAGCTCAATTCATATAGAGTGCCTTTTCATTCTAATTATGATCAAGAGTATTTTATAAGAAAACTTTTGTGTTTTAATATTGCAACTTGTGAACAAGCGTTCTCAATCCAAAATTGGATGAAAACTTGGGTTAATATGTATTTGCATCAAAGAACCTAGAAGCAATAGTAAAAATGGTTCTAAAGGGAGGAGAGATTTTCTTTTGATAAATCAATAATTTATGCAGTCCTTCTTTGAAAAAAAGGTTTCAAGTTTAGGTGATTGTATATTAATTTGGAAAGCAATTTGATTTGAAATTAAGATGATAGATGTAAAGAACTATTTGAGGAAGATTCATGTACCAAAGGAAGTTTGTTTGTATGTCTTCTTGATTTGCTACCCAAACTCCAAAAAATGTGTGAACTCCCAAGTCCCAACTTGAAATCCAAGCATTTTCTGAAATCTAATTCCTTGGACACATGATAACAAAGTTTGGCTTTTAACAAATATAACCATGAATATTTGAGCATTAGAAATCAACAACAAATTTTCTTTAAAATAAAAAGTTTCCAATATGAATACTTTAAAATTTGGATATTTAACCAAACCAATCTTTTTAATTTTAGGAAACCAAATGAGTGTAAAAAAAAACTCAAGAGGTATTTTCACTAACCAAAAAAAACATATCTTGGAAATAATCAAATAAAATAAAACCAAATGAACTTAGGTTGATGGAAAAGCTCATTAGATTTCATTAACCCCTAAGGCCCAAAGGGTGTTTTGTGAGAAGAAATCTCAGAAACTGCCAACTTTTAGTGCATTGTCCAAAATTAATTAATTAATTAATTAATTCCTTTTAATTTCAACCAAACATAAGTGTGTTAAACAAATAAATTAATGTGTGCAAAGAATTTCAGCCCATTTTACTGCATGGATTGTAAGATTTTAACTTTTAAAGTGTGAAGAATAACTTTTTTTCAATCTTGCAAAAAATAGTTAGCAATCTTTAAGCTCTACCAAAGTAAAAAAACTCTCTACATAAAATGAAGTTTTGACCATTTGATGTTAGACTCACTCATGAAAAAGATTAGAAGCAAATATGAAATTTAGCTTATCCCAAATTATCTTGCAATGCAAGGAGGTTAAGTGAATTGGCAATGAATGCACTAGGTATTATTTTCATGATTTCTTGTGTAATGAGGAAGTCTTTTATTTGAAATTTGATATTTTAAAAGTTAGAGTCAAACATTCAACCTATTTGAAAAAGGTTTCAAGAATTTTGAATTTATAAATTGCAAGATAATAGGGCCTGAAATTAGACAATTTTTTTTCTTGAAAGTGCCCAAACATAATTAACAAAGTTTGACTCTTTTTAAAATATGATGTGAGAGCTCTATTTATTTTTTTTTTGACAAATGTACACCATGTTTTATTAATTACATACTTGCTGAATTTCAAAAGTTGATGAAAATTTTAGCACAAGATTCTCCAATGCCCAAACTACTTGTGTTGCCTAATTTCTTTTGGGCAACATAACTCTTGAACTTGGCATCTGATTGGGGAAAAATTACATTTCCACTTTTTTAGAAGTCCCAATATGTAAGCTTTTTCCCAATTTAATGAACTATGCTTTATAGTGTTTATAACTATACATTAACTAAACTATAACTATAATGGCAACTAGCCCACAACTAGGTTGAAGTGAAGTATATTTTGTGCTCTTATATTGGTACTTCATAAAAATTATGTTGCCAATTGCACATGCAAGTATAAAAAAACTACTTGATTTTTGCAATTGTACTAAAGTTGTAAGCAACAATGACAAAACCTAATATAAATTTGTTTACAATAAATAACAACTACAAAACAACTATGAAACAACTAGCTAGTACTTGTGAAAACTATATATGAAACTCAAACCTCACAAAAGCAGCCTAAACAACTACACAAACTATAATATAGCTTTATTGCAATTTCTTTTTACTCAAAAAAAATAAAGACGTTGATAGGATTAGGCAATTCAAACAACAATAAATTGCAAAAAGCATGTAACATCAAATGGGTACATGACACTTACCAACAATGGGCAAAACATGTTAATCCATAATTAATGGAAACCTTTGGCAATAGAAAAACATTATGCCACAAAAGGTAAAATTAGGCATGTCGGTTTGGAAATAACAAAAATGAATTCCGTGCTCAAAATGATGAAGTATCATGGAAAGTAAATAATGAAAATCCATCATGTCTTAAATGATTGGTTGACAATGACTAAATGGCAACTAAAAAGCAACTACTTAACAACTAAATGGGTCCGGTTTTGTGTCCTAAACAACTCATACTAAATTGTTTAAGACAATTGTTTATTTCTAATTTTTCACTTTTATTCAAGAGTAATAAGTGGCGCTGTAGCTAATGACACAATTTTCAATATATTGAAGTAATTTTTTGATCAGCTTACAATGCACTTAAAAACAAACAAATATCAAAGCGTTTTCAACTTGCCGCTAAATGATTGTTGTTGTCAAAAAAACTACTCATACCTTAATAATGGTTTCTAAGTAAGGTACTTGACCTAACAGCATATGAGTTTGACTTCAATCACCTGAGCCAAAATATTAAATTTACAACTCCAATTTTGTCCATTATTACTTTGTACAATTTTATTAATCATACACAATACAATCTAGTATTTAGCATGAGTGATTGATTGAATTCATTATAACTTTTGTAGCAAAGAGCCAAGACAAGAGCAAGGAAAACGTAAGCAAATTCTTTTCAAAATCTAGAGAAAATATCATATGAAAAGGCTAGAAAATACTAGAAAAAAGAGCCTTTAGCATTCTTGTAAGCCTTCTCAGTCTTCTTCAACTGCTTTGCAAGAAGTTTGTTATTCTTTTTTGTCCTTTCAATTGCTGCTGCCATTTTTATGTTTTTGTGCTCCAAATCTCTACACTTTTTTTCAGCATTTCTTAAATGCATCATGTCTTCATTGGCTTTGATGTGATTGACTTTCAAGACATGCTCTACTTTTGCCATATCTTTTTGCAGTTTCTTTTTACAATAATTCACACATCCAAGTGTGTCAAAACATTGGTTTTTAGCAAATGTATGCATAAGACACACATGCGCATACCAAAAGCAAAACATACACATTATGTAACTCCAATGTGGAACATGTAAATGAAGGCATCAAAACCTTGTTAACTCTAAAGCTTTGATTACTAGAAGAAAAACCAAGGCCAAGAAACATGTAAATTTCTTGCAAATGCGCATACCGCATCCTCTTCTTCAAGTTTTTGGTTTTGATCGTCAAGCTTTTTGGCTTGGTCCGTCATTGGCCCAATTTTGTCCCTATTTTCCAAGCTTGCGGCATGATTGCAGAGTTGTTTCAGACGCTTGACAAGTGAAGTCAACCTTCCAATTTCGCCTGAAAAGACATCCCTTTCAAACTCTATCTCCTAGAGTTTCACATTGTTAAAAAATTGCATATGAAAAGCCATGCAATGTATGTTTGATACAAACGACGAAAACAAAAGTCTATGTAGCACCTTTAAGGATGAGGGGAAATAGAAAGCACAGTAATTATTTGGACTTGTATAAACACCAGAAGCACCATAAAATTAGGAAAATTGAGAAGAGTTTCTTGTACATTACAATGAAGAAGGGGACATGGAATATGGTAACTCATGGAACAAAATGCCCAAGTAAAAGAACAATCAATCACTGAATGGAGTAGCCAATGTCTTTTAATAGCAAAAAAAAACTAATAAAACACCAGAGGATTGAAAATAATACATGACCTCAACTCAAGGAGAGAATGGTGGATAATGTACTTTGGTGTGAGATATGCGAGCATCAGTGCGGAGACGGTTGATCTCGTTGCTTTGGCCTTCCACCTTCAATTGCAATGTTCCAATTTTTTGTTTTAGACCTAGACACCAACCAAAAGCAATTTGCATCATAATAGAGGATTCAACAAAGTCTATAAGGGAATTATTGTGAGACTCCTCTCCAAATACAACAAGGTGTTGAAAAAGAGCTTGGGTGTGCTTGGTCAGAGGAGTGTAAGGAACTTTGCAGACCTCATTCCACACCTTTTTGAATACATGGCTTTATAATTCAGATGTTTACATGAAACTTGATGTGCATATCAAGGTTGAGGTCATTGCGGCACATTTTGCATTATAGAGAAGTAAAGTACACCCACTTCCAACAACTCTACATTCCTCTACACTACTCTATACTCTCAAGTGAAGTTGTGAGCTTCACAGCAGCACTCTGGGGAAAGGATTTAGCATCTTTGAATGCTTGATGAGAGGATCATCTGATAATAGCATTTAGAACCTAGAATGCCCATCATCTTCTAACAATACCCTCCCTTCCATTTTTCTGTTTGTGATGACCTTTGGGAGGGTTATTCCTTGTGGTCACATGATACAGATGCAAGCCTCTTCACCAAAGTTGGTGAATAGGAAAAATTTAGCATGGCTGGATTAGCGCTAGTTTAAAGGTCAGGCTAAATACAGGAGTAGAGGCAAGCCTTGTATTCTCGCACGAAGGCGCACTGTGCCTTGGGGCTTTGTCGACTTGGACTGACAGTTGGGTTTCTCCATGTCTTCAATGTCTCTTATCATTTTCCTGCAAGTGACATTAGCACAATCTCATGATAGCAACAACAAATGCCATAAATTTCCAAATCTTTGTAATGTCAATGGCCAACAAACCCTCACCAAAAAAGTGAGAATTTACCAAAATACCGCAACTCATGCCATGCTGAGCAAAGTGAAATATCAATTTTGCATTAGTGAGCTTCTTAAAAGCAAGAGGCGCGATGTTTGCATACATAAATGAATAAAAGGAATGTGGCAGGTTGCAAAAACATGGTGATACAAAATTGTCAGCTTTCACTACATATCAATCTATAACTATAACTACAGAATAAAAAAGTTATTCACCAAATCAAGAAATTCCACCTGCTATTTGATAGTAAGCACTTGGAAAGAGACTAAGGGCCAACCTTGAATACATTAGATCCACCTAGAGTGAGAAGAACTGCTTGCTATTGGAATGAAGAAGATTATTGGAGGAGGGGTTTAAGACAAGCTTGGTCATGCAAATAGGCCATATTAATTTGACCACCTTGAAGTGCAATGCACACATGGCTCAAGGACCAACCAAAAGAGCAAAGTCATGGTTGTGACTATAGCAATGGCAATGGCATGAAGAGTGAGTGAGGCAAGAGGAAGGAGGGGGGCGTGAAAGCAAAAGCACCCACCGATTCTCCATCTCGGTAATGGAAGCTTGAATCTTGTGGTGCCGAATGTGCATCTGTTGGTCTTGGACAGCCCGCTTGAGATCAATGATCTCCTCCACAAGGGACTCCTTGTCTCGATATGCTAGCACCAATTTCTTGGAGACGCTTGGAATGATGCGTACCTTGGGCGAGGTCGGAGATGATGGCGACCCTGGGTCATCGCATGGAGCCAAGTCTAGCGAGAAGATGGGGCCTTGTCCCATAGGACTACCTTTCACGCCCGATGCCACCCATGTTCCGCCACACTCACCTGCCAGCTGCGGGCACGGGTCTGAGAGGTCTGAGTCCCATGTCCCCAACCGCAGCGATAAGTCAAAAGTAAGTGGCGATTGCACCGTTCGCATTCCACACCCTGCCACTCGACACGGCCCAGCATTCTTGCACTTGGGATCCCATTCTCCCACTTTGCTCCGTAAATCCCATTGCAAGGGCTTCAAGTCCTCTGCTGCTTCGTTGTTCATTGTGGCCACTTGCTCTTCTTTCTCTTCTTCACCACATGGGCCCACATTTGCTTGCTTGCGCTCTCTGTCACTGCCCCTCAAACATTTTCCTCTCAATGCAGTACCAAGCTAGTCTGGCTGGCAACCACCATGGAAAGCAAAATCAACTATGAATCCATTGTGAGCATTGCCGGCATTAGGCGGGGGCTTGAAATGGAGAAGATTGATCAACTCGGCATTGGTACCACCTTTGAAATTCTTCATTTTCCTAGTTGGCTAGCTTGCTTGTCATGTTTGAGATGAAGAGACACTGACACTTCATGCAACCAAAGACCATCTAGAAACTGCATGGCTCTTGAGATCCCGGATGCAATCCACCCATTAGAGCTTATAACCGCCAAGATGGCCCTTTGCACAAGGAGATTATTTGGTTTTTGTACGGAGTAAAATATAGCAATTTACTACCAACTTTATTATCTATTTAAAGCTAAAGTAGTAAAAGATACAATGTAGGAAAACTATCAATGCTATTACATGAATAAAGTTTCCAACAATATTCACAAACTATGACTACTTCACAACTATTAGTTTCATGCAACTCCAAATTTGTAGAAAGGCTCTACAAAAGTGACAACACTACAATGCCAACAGGAATAATCCATGGTCCAAAATGATTTGTGGAAAAGAATAACTGACAAAAGTTGACAATTACTCAAGAACACAAATTCTTGCTCACAATACATTGGGATACCCAAAATTGCATACCTACAAAGTGGTTTTTGTATAAGTACATAATAGCAAAAGTCTCACATTTAGCATGTAATAAATAACAATCCATGGTCTTAGACTCTTAGTAAACACAATTAGAAAGAAAGAAATTACTTTCAAAGGACACAACTCTCTTCCAAAAAATATTGCAACATGTAACAACAAGATAAGTGATTATGAAGTAGATAAAGAGTAATAAGACAGAGGTCAAATGTGGAAATTTTCTAAACCTTGACTACAATAGAGCATTGAAGAAATCTAGCCCATGATACAATGGCATGTCAAATAGTCAACAGCTACAAAAAAACAATGTGGTTAAACTTGCCAAAGCTACACTAGTTCAGAATTCACCCACTAATATTGAAATTCAAAATTTGCCTAAAAGAAGTCACCTTTTGCCAAAAGATAGTAATCCTTTTGGGCCTTCAAGTGTCCAATGAGGTCTGCAAGAACCACCACCAGTTGCAATATATATGAAAATAAAAGGAAGCCTCAATGACAGGCAAAACAACTTTATGTGCATCTTAACCCTGAAGCACCTTAGCAATGGGATCCTGTCATTGGGGATCGTAACTTGATCTCACTTTTTCTATTGATTTGTATAGTGAAAACAGTTGTGGCTGGTCCCCATCAGCACAGAAGGTAGTCCATTTTCAAATCCTACAGTCACTTTTTCTAGATGTAAATTTCCAAATTTTGATGGCCATTAAACCCCCCATTTTCTCCTAAACCCTGAAACACTAGAAGAAAAACATGTCATAAACAATTGCCAATTGCCACAACTAGGTCATTTTAACTACCTTACAACTGCAAAAACAACTGCACAACAACTGCACAACTACAATCTAGTTGTGCAATTGTTTCTGCAATTGTAAGGTAGTTAATATGACCTAGTTGTGGCAATTTGTGGTAGTCGTTTATCCCTGTTTTTCTTTTGATGAAACAACTCTCTGTGCTTAGGGGTTAAGACAACACCTATGAAAAGAAATATTATTCCCCAAATTTGACAATAAATGATGTATATCAATATGAAGTTGGTATGTTACCAAAGAGTTGAAAGATAGCCACTACGGATGTTTGGTTTTCTCTATCAAGAGACTCAATCTAGGATCAAGTAGAATTCATCAGCACGCAAGCTATCTCATAAGTATAGTCATAAACATTGAGGTTAACCACATTTGTCTATTGAAGAATATACCAAACCTTTAGAGCATCTCCACCGGTTGGCCAGTGGAATGACACGCCATATGACTTAGCCCAGCCCCTTCATGGAGAATCAGCTCCTTTTATAATTCTCATGTCCACTAGATTGAGTTTAAGAGGACGCATTACAAGGTTTGGAATTAAAAGCTATGCCAAAAATAGCTGCAATTTTTGGATGCTCCAAGCATCTTTGCCATTGCAGTATGGGATGCTCTAGGCATTTTTGCCATGACAAGATGGGCAAGTTAGTAGTTTAAACTTTAGAGAACTGATGGCAAATAAATTGGGGCCCACCAACCATCAAGGCAATAAATAAAAGTGTCAAAGCCACAATTCAAGCACGCTACAAATGAAAACTACCACTGCACTTGAGAGTGTCCGGAGCCTTCTTTGATGCGGCTGGGCAAAAATTTGCCATCACCATGTCAATGCTAGACACTCTAAAATTAGAAACAAACATAAGGCCAGGATAAATGACAAACCGGATCCAACCGGTGGAGATGCCCCTAGGTGCTACCTGCAATCATCAAAAAAGATCACCAATACCGCCTCTACTTTCCAAAGATGAATTGCTGCTATAGTCCATATAGAATCAACAACTTGCTCAAATGTAAGTTTATGGAAGTCTAGAGCTTTCTGCACCAGAATGATAGACCTGATCAATCATTAAAAGATCACTAAAAAAACAAACGACAACGCTTACGGGATAACTGAGATTGTCACAGGACATGAATTCAAACGTCTAACCTTGAGATCTCGTAACATAGAGGCAATACTACCAGCTTCGGCAGGCGAGAAGTTCAGGGCCTTGGTAACCACCAATTGGTGGTACAAAATACTTTGCCGTCAAATCATCTGCTCAATTGAAGCCCTTGGAAAAACCCCGTTGAGACCCTGAAACCTGGATCATAAACGTCAAACCAGGATTCCGCAACACTCAAAGAGCTTTACCTACAAAGAGGATCGACTCTGCCACCTGCAACAAGATCTAGTCATGCAACATCTCCTGCACCACCTCCATTTTACAAGTCAACCGTGAACACATGTCAACTACATGCAAATTGAAAGAAATGGACATTACTGAAATGTTTGTCAAGTATATTTGCGAGTATAAATTTCTCTCTGGCTGTGCAAGTTGAAACAAATGACAATGAGCATCACCAATTAGCTGAGAGAAAAGTACAACATGCATACCAAGTTTACACAAAAGCCGGATTGCCATTCTGCCAATCGAGCTTCCTAGATAGGAAGTGCAAAAGCTTTTAAGACCACATATCACCATACTCGTTAATTTGCGAAAAACCATACATTTTGGGACTTTCAAATACTCAGGTGAAAGTTTGAGGTCTCCTCAAACCTAGCTAGCAGTGTTTTTTTGTACACGTGTCCTCACTTGAAAGGAGGCATTTGCGAGGGAAAAAATCTTAGTGGCTCAAACTAAATTTTATACCTTCGAATCTAATTTAAAGTAAATTTTTGGGTTTGAGGTGGAGTACAAAGTGGGACACCTGTTTTTCCCAAATTAAGGGATATGGTGTTACATGTAGGATGTTGATTTTACCACCATTGAGCATGTACTTTATGATTCCCTAAAAACTCAATATATACTAAGGTAGGAAGCTTGAATTCCATTTGGGTTTTAATTGCATTCACTATATAGTAACAACTGACATGTTCCTTCCATAAAGGTAATAGATATTTGAAGGAACATGGCAATTGTTCCTAAGCAGTGAACACAATTAAAACCCAAACGGAATTCAAGCCTCCTACCTTATCTTGATATAACTTTGAAAGTTTAATTTGAATTATTATCACCAATAATCTTAAACACCTGGGTCTTTGAGGCATTCCGCTTCTTTTTTCATTAGATAATGGCCTACGACGGTTACAATACATTGGGTGTTGCATGTTAAGCATTTAGAGTGAATTCCAAGCAGAAGCAAATGCTTAACCCCTAAACATTAGCACGGACAAAAAACCTCCTTTGCCTCCGAAAAAAAACTCTGTATCCTAGAAAAAGATTGATTTTGATCTGATTTTTTTTCAGAAGTGATCATAAATGCGTAGTGCATCATGGAAGGCAAAAAATTACCTCTTAAGATACATTCATTTTGTTTTGTAACCCAAATTGTGATACATGGTGTTAGCTCCCGAGCTGCCCTTCTTCCAATTTTCATGAGGGCACCACGCACTGTTGACTTTTCCAACTTTTTGAAGCAATACTGCTGGTGCCCATGTGCAAAACACTGTAGAATGCTACATGCAAGGCAAGCCACGGTGATCCATCCGTCCTTTAAGGGTTAACCCCGAGCGCCCAGAGTTATTTTGGGATTTAGGAGAATATGGGGAGTTTTACTAGCCACCACAACTTGGAAAATTACATCCAAAAAAAGTGACCATAGGATTTGAAAAAGGATTACGTTCTCTACTGATGGGGACCAAGCATGACTATTTTCACCATAAAAATTAAGAGAAAAAATGAGATAAAGTTGTGGGCCCCAATGACAAGATCTTGTCGTTAGGGCGCTTAACCCTTGAGCGCCCCAGGACCTCAAAATGGGGCGCTCAATTTTGAAAAATGTCCAAGTTTGACTCTTATCCTCTTCTTAATGGTAAAGTCAAAGGACTTGTACTTTTTCATGTACCTTTAGGCATGTGTCTACTACCACAAAAAAAATTCAAACTATTCAACTCTACTTAGGTAGTACTTTTATTGGACTAAGTACACAAGGGTATGGATTTGAGTGAATATGGCCTGGGCGCTCTGGGGTTAAGGGTAAAACAATGACAAACAATGACAATAGTCAGGGATATCCTTAATGATTTATCAGAAGTACAAGTCGTATTTATTGCGGAAGCACAACATCTAACACAAAATAATTTACATCGGTCTTCTTAAGAGCGTCTCTAAATAAGAAGGCAGTAGCTTGGCGCAACTAAATTTTGGCGCCAGCAAAACTGAAAACTTGTTAACTGTTGTACAAGTCGTCGACTTCTACGGTACATTCCCGTTTGGAATTATACATATAATACTCCGCCCTAGACGAACCAAAGCTATCGAATAGCTTGTCCAAACAACTTAGACAAACCTTTACAAATTCCTTGTAAACCGGCCTCGCCTAACATCTATAAAAGACACGAAAAAGCCAATACCAGGCTTCTCTATTTACAAATTGCATGATCGTTCCACATCCAGTAATGTATTCTCGCACGCACCCTTTATGTTGATCTGAGCATATACTTCACCTCACGCCCTTTTCAGCAAGTTCTGCTTTCACTCGAGCAAAATATGTAGGGTCTGGCTGCAAAGACGAAACAAAATCACTTTCAGAATCCTCTCCACATAAACCGTGTTTGAGCAAAACCAACAAGCTGCATCTTTTTACAAATTTCAACAAAAATAAGGGCTCACTACTACGTGCAAAAAGTAAGCCCTAGTATAACTCGAAGGAAAATACAAAGACGCAATTCTCCTTTCGGTGATTCTAAGAAAAGTTATAGAGCACTCACATAACCAAAGTTGCTTGGTCCTCCCCAAGTGTTTGTCTTGTGATGCACCCCTGACCATCTGGAGCAAGATCACAGAATAAGTCAAGGTTCGCTGATACCAACCTATCTAATGTAATTTTCTCAAGAAGCGAAATCTTCACGCCTGTCACAATACTTGGTCATACTAATGTGAAGTTCCTCTCTGCCCATTGTTGCCATACAAATAGTTAAAGAAAGAAAATTGACGGAGAAAAACACTTACGTGACAACATCCCTTTGTCCTGTGGTGATCGAGGTACCCACGCTGAACAGCAACCTCCGATCCCAAGCTGTCTTCAAAAGGCTAAGCACGTCTTCACCTTCCTTAATAGAAGGCAAGTATGCAACCCGCCTTGTGCCCGTATAGCGTCGTCCTGGACTTGGATGCTCAGAACCCTGTTCACGAAAACTTCTTAGAACACAATATTGATAAAACCTAGTTTCAGTGCTATCGACGTGAAGGGGATAATGGACCGCTCATGTGCTGGTATCATGAAATTACAGAGGGAAGACAAAGATAACAAACAAAAGAGTATATGACTTACTTGTGTACCGCTTGGAAAGTTGTATTGTATTTGAATGATATCGACATCAGGGAATCCTTCAAGGCCACTCCCAAACCCAGGACTGTTTACGGGAATGATACGCACAGTCATGGTTCCGTTTGGTTGAGTTCCAGTTATGACGCCGTACGCCACGGTACACACTGGGCAGGTGGGGCGGGTCTCAAACCACCGCATAATGCAGTCCTTGCAGAAGACGTGTCGACACTTGGCCAGCATCACGGCATTCTTCTCCCGTAAATTCATCACGCAAATAGGGCAGTCACTGTCGTCGGAGCTCTCCACATACGGCTGTAAATCACTCGCATTGTAGGAGAGAGAAACCGCATCAGCTGAGACCGATGGGGCCGGTACAGATACCACATGAGGAGGATGTGAGGTTTGAGGTGCACTCGGAGAAGCAGCCGGCCCAACCGCAGCTGCTGCTGCTGCTAATGCTGAGGCACCTGGTCCTGTTCCGGGAGAGACTTGCCGCCTTCGAACTTTGCGGGGGTAATGTGAGAAGATATTGCTTTGTACTGCGTCCGCCTCGAATTCCACAGTAAACTTCCGATGGTGAATATGGATAGAAACTCCCGCAGGCGCAGAAGCCTGGAAATAAGCATTCGAACTACTATGACACTGCCCCCACGCACTCTCGATCTGAAAATTGATTGAGGGATCGTAAGAATGCCATAGCTGCGTTTCGTCCTCGTACCATTGCCAATCACCGGTCCCTGATTGCGGGTCCACGTTCCTCCTCACGGCTCTCGAGCGTCCGGAACTCCAATTTTTCTATCACACACATCAAGCTAAACGATCAGCTGGTCACAAACTGACATAACTAAATTTCATGCATTGCAAAAGAAACACGTCGTTCCCCCTCGTTAATAATAAACTCAAACAAGGAGAGGAAAAATAGAAAAAGGCGACAAGGAGGCATAATTTCCTATTTCTGAAAAACTTGAATAATTAGTTTTACAACAGAGAAAGACAGCCAGTTGAAACAGCGCCTGCTCGTTTCGCACAAAACACAATCAAGGAGGTGAAACCGGATCTCTGTTTCGTCGAACTAATAAGCAACTCGTATTGTAGAAACACTGTCGGAAAAAAAAAAATTAAAATTAAAATTAACAAAAAAAAAAAAAAAGAAAAAAAAAAGAAAAGAAGAAGAAGGCCGGGAATGTAGAATTAGAAACCGATCAGACCCCAAGAAATCCGAACAAAGAAAGCAAGCAGGCACAAGAGAGAGAGGGAGGGAGAGGAGTACCTGGCAGGGAGGCTGCGATTGGAAGGTAATGGAATGAGAAGGGGCAGAGGATGAGGCAATGCACAGATCGACAGACGGCTCATGCGCCTGGAAGGAGTCTTCGATAGCCTGAGAAAGGGCAGGACGGAAAGGCTTCCAGAGCAGAGCATCGGTCATCCAATCCCATGCGAACGCCGACGCCATGGCCTCCAAAGGAGGTGCGGAGGGCAAAAAAAGCAGGGCACCGGGACAACCCTAAGCAGAAGAGAAAGAACAGAGAGAGAAAAGAGGGCAGGACAAGGACTGCAGGGCCGCACGGCAAGTGGCAGGAGGCAAGAAAAACCGGGTACGGGAGGCAGAAGAATGTCACAGGGCCATCAAAGCTCCAAGCTCGCTCGCACGCACGCACACTCGCTCACTCGATCGCAGCAGCAGCAGCAACAGCAGCTGATACCATGACACAGTCTGCGGAGATTGCGAGGTCCTGTGATTTGAGTGATCGATCACTGTGTCACATGCAGTAGAGACATCCGAATTCACCACTCCAGTGCCCGCTTGCTCACAAAGCTTGGCAGAAAGGGGGAAAGGGAAAGAGAGAGAGAGAGATTCTGTGAGAGAGATTCTGTGAGAGAGAGAGAGGGCGTGTGCAACAGAGCGTCCGGCAGTGGGGCACTTGAATGGAATGGAATTGATGGCGTGCTGTCGAAGCCCCTCCCACCATGCTCCTGGCGTCACTTGGCTTGCGTGGCACGGAATGTCCGCGATATTTTTTTGCACGCGCACCCTGCCTGCCCCCCGCCCTTCCTCTTCATTTTACAAACGTCCCCAGTCCCGATTCCCGAACTGCCGACCTAGTGCCTATCCTATATTTCTACCCACAGTTGGTGTTCGTAGTTCATTTGGTAACTCAAAGCCGGGCCACACCAAACTAACGTAGAAATACCATAAACGGTTAAAATAAGCCACTTTAGCCTGTAAGATATGGGATTTCTTGAGAAATTATGCTCTATTCATGGAGGAACAAGGATTGCAAAAAAGAAAAAGAAAAATTTACTCAAGAATGAATATTTTATGCAATATAAATGTGGATTTAGGGTTTGGACCAATTCTGATTTCATAAGTGCACCTTAAACAGCTACCTCTAGCACCTTGTTCTGAAATAAGTTTGAACCAATCAAACGCAAGGAAATAGCATCTTCTTAGAATATTTTAGAAACTTTTTCAAATGCAATTATTGTTGGTTTCAGAGCAGTCTAGTTCTCCAAGTAGTGGTCACTAACCGTTTTTGGTATTTCTACCTTAAACCAGCCTTTCAAAATAGTGTTTTGTAAAAAGCAGGTGGTGGCATTTACTTTCGTATGGTGTGTAAAAGTAGATGCTTTGATTTTTCTAAGTCTATTTTCATGCTCTAACTATTCAAAAGCAACGTTTTTGAGAGTTTACAAATCGGTATCTCAAACCTCCTACCCTATAATGGTGGAAAGGGTACCTTTTGTAGAATAGTAGATGAAAACTTGAAAAAATGATTTTCTCATAATTTCCCAAAAATACAAGTTACTTTTTCATCTATTTCAAACCGGATGTTTTGGCATGTGTGGCCTCTAAAATCAAAAAGTTGTACCATCAAATTATGAAGTCCCAATCAATGTAAGAGCATCCTTAGTCCAATCTCTATAAGAAATTGTGTCCTGATTGACATGTCCAAATTGACTAAATGTGTTCAAAATGACAAAAAGACTGTCAAATTGGACAATTTGTATACATTCAGCCATCTTGATTTGGACATGTTTTTGTCATTTTGGATAATTTCCCTTGTAGTGAATCTGCTACATGCCCACCATTACCGTACAAGTTCATTTCATTCTTGTTTCTACAAACCCACTTAACCTCATTACATATGCTTAGCAAGCATGCAATGGATCAATCAAGATTTATCTTCTTATGAGCATAAGAATGGAGATTCCATTTACCCCTAAATGCCCAAGGCACCACATTTTGGTGCTGACAATATTTTGAAGTTCAATAAAACCAAATTAAGTTGCTATTTTAGTATTTAGTATTTTAGAATTATTCTTTTTGAAGTTTAGTTCTAGCATCAAAAACCCAATTTTAAAAACTATTGATTGTGAATTTCTATTCAAGATTTTGTGCAAGGGTGTCCATTGCAATCTTGACCTTTTTAGTGTTGAGAGCTCATGAAAATGAGCCTCAAATACACTAGATCTTGGAGAAAAATTCACACTAGAAATTCATTTTAAAAGTTTGTAAAAGAGATTTTGAAAAGCCGTAAATGAATTGGAGTTATGTATATTTTGTCCTTTAACCTCATATTTTTTGGTGACCAAAATTTTAGTTTGACATATGAAAAGGGGATTGAAAGACTTGAAGTTATTTTTGCAGTTTTAACACACTCTTGATCAAACATTATAATCTTTCAATCTAGAAGTGGTATTGTTGCGTTTTTTTTTCCTATGTGATGTATAACATATCTAGTTTGAATTTGTATGGTTACAATTTACAAAAATTGATATAACTTATCAAAATGTTGTCTTTTTGTTCATTTTAGAGAAATTTCCTAGAAGCTCAAAAAAAGCCTTAGGCATTTAGGGGTTAAAATGTGTGATTGAGTATAAGGAAAATTTGATGGACACACTTGAAATTTGCAATGTTTATACAAAGATTCTTGGTTTTCAAAAATAGCACAAATATTATTGAACCATAGTATTTAGGTGTTTGTTTTATTGTGCATGCCACTTCCTTCATGACCCAAGTTGAAGTAGGGAGTGAAACAAAATGGGAAAAAAAGCAGTGTGCACATAAAGGGAGAAGGAAGTGACATGCACAATAGAACAAACGCCTAAAAGTTATGGTGCAAGGATATTTGAGCAATTTCTAAACAACCAAGAGCATTTACCCAAAAATTGCAAACATCACAAGTATCCATCAAAATTTTCCTTAACAATATAAAGGCTCATGTAAACTTAGTCTTGCAAGGAGGTTTGAAAGGATGGTTGCATTGCCTTGAATTGAGTAACTCTTGTATTAAAGGGATTGCTTTTCATCCGTTTTGGTGCGTTGAAGCATTTTACAAGGCTGCAATGGAGATCCTCTATACGCATTTGCACAATTGTCTTCAAAGTGGGCCTAAAATGTCAAATGAATAGCCAATCTTTGTGAAGTGCCATGCAAGGAGGGCATTATTGACAAAATCTTAAGTAGACTCACCAAATTCCATTCCAAAAACTTCATTACATTGCACTCACTTGTGTTTAAGCATGGCTTAATGGATTAATAAATCTATCATAACGTTTTGAGTTGTAGATTTTCATGTGCAACAAGAATCATTGCAACTGTAATTTGTATCATAAAGATTTTTGTGGTGAAATTAGCTTGGGAATTTCAAATTGTATTTTAACTCACATTACAATTCTTATCAAGCAACTTAAACTCAAAGATTTCAAAACAAAATTTGGTTCAAATCACATAATGCATGTATTTATTTCATGGTACAAAGTCCAATATTCTAGTTACTCTTGCTACCAAGCCACCCTTTCAACTTCCAAGTGACAATCTTGCATACCAATTAGGTAATTATTAACCATCATAACAATAACTTTTGATGATTCAAGGTACAAGATTTAAAAAGAGCTAACATAAGTGGCAATGGTAGCATACATGAAGGAGCTTGCAATGGCATTTGTAAAAAAGTGAAAAATAATGTTGTTATTTCAAGAATCTAACCAAGAATACATGCTATAAGCAATGTATTGTGGCGCTTAAAAAATGATTGTGCAAATGATTGAACAAAAGAAAGTAATTTGCAAAGGCAAAGTGCTCATGCAAACTAGTTCTTGTGTAGCACGTGCATGATTATTTTGATAAAAAGATAGCTAATGTGCATTGCAACAAGGCCGCTAATGTACCAATCATGCAAGACATGCATTCAAGTATGAAAAGTTTTTTTCATATGTTTTTCTAACATTCCTTTGTAAAAGTTCTAAACTTGATGTAATGACATTTATTTGCTAGAAATCAATAAAGAAGAGCTTTGTAAGTTGGGAAAACCAAGTTAACTTTTTAGAAAATAGTAGTGAAGGAAGGATGAGCAACTTGTAAAGACCAAGTCCTTTTGAAAAGTAGTCGTAAAAAGAAGCTTAGCAAAATTTTCATTAATTTATACTTAAAGTTAGAATTGTTCATAGATCATTCTATCTTGTATAAGAATTTATAACAAAAATTTATTTATTTTTGTTAAGATGTGATGTTTGTTCTCAATTGAAGAAAATTAGAGCTTAGTGTTGAGTTTTAATTACAAAGTTGAGTTCGTCCATATGGGCAAACATTCAAACAAGGTTTTGGACTCTTATATTATGAATTTATAAGCATTCACCTTTTAATATTCATCAAAATTTAAAATTTTATTCATAGAATTTAAAATTTGGTATGACTGGTTAAAATTAGACATTTTTTTTAAAAAATTATGAAAGGAAACATTTTCAAAGAGAAAATTTCAATAGTTTCTTGAAATAGTAAATTTTATAACACTAGCAAATGTTAAAATATTTGTCTTTGAAAAATTCTCCTTTGTAGAGTTTAAATTGGATTGACATGATTCAAATTGGGTTGGAAAGTTGACTTGCTTTCTTGTTTGAAAGTTATTTTGCATCTTAACCCCTCACCGCTCAAGGGGCCCAAACCAAGCTCCTCTGAATTTTATTCAAAAATGCACAACCTCTTTTCAAGATTTTTTTTAGTGATTACTATTATTTTCAAATTCTTATTGAAGTCTAGTTTCAGCATCAAGAGTCTGATTTTGAAAATGAATTAAAGTGATTTGTCTATTCAATATTTTGTGCAAGGGTGTTCATTGCAAATCTTCACTTTCTAGTTTTGAAGGCTCTTGGAAATGAGCCTCAAGTACACTAGAACTTGGAGAAAAAGATACATTAAAAATTCAATTAAAAAAATTGTAGAATGGATTTTGAGAAGCTGTAAATTGATTGAGGTTATGCATGTCATACTTTACATACTATTTTATTTTGGTACCCTCAGTTTTAGGTTTGAGATGCAAAAAGAGGATTGAAAAACTTCAAATCACTTTTGTAGTTTTAACACCCTCATGATCAAACATTATAATCTTTCAGTCCACAAGTGATATTGTTGTGATTTCTTTTCCTATGTGATATATAACATGTTTGCTTTGAATTTGTACGGTTGCAAATGAGAAAAAATTAATAAGATTGATCAAAATGTTGGCATTTTGTTCACTTTCAAGCAAATTATGAGATACTCGAAAATACCATGGGCGGTGAGGGGTTAAGCAATCCGCAAAAAAAAAGGTAGCGACCAAAAAAATGGGCAATTGACCACTTAGGGATTAAATTAGCTTTGTATCATTGAAAGCAAGTAAACACCAAATTTTGATTGAATTGTGGGCCAAATAAGTTTTAAAGAAAAATGAATTTTGCAACTTCAGTGATTCACAATATCACAATTGAATTAGAGAATATATATATTCCAAATTTGTTTTTAACACTTCATTTCCCACTCCCTCTAGTATCACAATTTGATACTTGCATAGAAAACCAGGAGTTGTGTACAAATTTGGTAGCAAAATCTCCACATACCACACATAAATTAAATCAGGTCGGTTGCCACGGTGGTGACAAACAAAATAGTTAAAAGTGAAGTCATTTGAAAATTGCATACTTTTTCATCCAAAAATTCCCCAATCTGGTATCTATTCCTACTTGATTTGACGAGAAATTGGAGGTTTTGTAATAAGTAAGCTCAAGACAAAGTGATGCAGCTATGATTTACTTATTAAGTAAATAGCAAATAATTCTCAAATAATACCACGGGGGAACATTTATTCGAAAACGAGCTGGTAGAGTGGTCAAATAATCAGCTAGATTGTGGATGTATATGGAAGAAAATGGAAAGTAAACCCTTGTAAGATTCAAATAAGCCAAATTTTAACCAAAGCTTTTTCATATGATACATCTTTAGCTTGTTAGACAATTCAAAGGCCAACAAACACTCAAAAAATCACATTCATGGACAAATTTGGTTGGAGCGTTGGGCCACGTGTTGTTTCGGACTTACAAAAATCAATATTCCTAAATAATTAGCTCCTATTATTTGTAATTCATCTCTGTTTTCCAACTTGCACCTCGCGCTTCCTACAACAATTATTCTTGATAATACATCTCCTACATGAGAGAGCTTCATTTACGCAAATTGCGTCAAACAAATACATCAAACATACATGACAACAACAAATATAAAGAACATGATGCTACTGCTCACAAATACATCAGCCGAGACCTTTTGAGTCCATAAGGTAAGAGGCTCCAACTCCGTTCGGGCAGTAATATTGCACCTGCCAAAATGAACTCCACCGGTATATGCCCTATGAACCCCACCGATACATGCCCTATTCATAGCCTGAATAGCCTTTCAGAAATGTACAGTGGGCGTACATTGAGGAGGTGCATTTTAGAACCCTATGACCTTTCCACTTCAAAATTTCATAACTAATTCCACATTGCTCTGAAAAATACAAAATAACTTGAGTTAGATACCAATTCCTCTTGATTTTCAAGGAAAATTTACTGAAAAATACATCAAGAAGTTCCACCTCCCCAAAAGTCAGTTTCAGCTCTTAGATGGTCCATTCATGAGCCTCTTACCTTGCTAATCATTCCCATTCTATTATGAAAAAACACTACAAAGATTCAATATTAATTTCCACATCTTACGACACATGTTGCAAAGTTTTCAGCTTTACAAAAACGTATTAACCCTTAAAGGGCCCTTGGGCTCTAGAGATACGGTACCAAATACGGTTGTAATCAATATTCAGAAGTTTGAATTACCTGAAAATTAAGTGTTACAGCCATACATATTGAAAGGTGGTACGATGGTAGGTGCATAATTTCTTTTGGAAAGCCCTCAGAGCAGGCCGATGGGCCGTTCAGGGGTTAACTTCTCAATCTTGGAAAATTGAAAAGATCTTTGGCCTAGCCTATCATATGGCTTGCCAAGGATGCAATAGATATCAATATTTTATGCTCCAAACCAGCAAATTTATGGCATAAGAGGACTCAAACATGTGAAAATCGAAAGGAATTGGCCTCTGCAAGTTTAGTTTTGGGAGAGAAGAACCGGAAGGCTTTGAATGTAAAAGGATGAAACTGGTTAGTGTTAGAAGAACATTGGTCAACTTCCATGAACAGACAACGAAAAGCAGGATAATTCTCGACCATGCTCCATTCAAGCTTGGGCTGATTCAAATTCACGACTGTGCTCATGGCGCAGGACTGCATCAGGGCAGATGGTCCATTGCCCGCGTAGGCACTGGTCAAATATACATGCATCAGCACTCATTTCAACACACTCGACTGGATGCATCTGACTCACCCCTGTTGCTGTTCCATTCCATAGATGGAACTGGCTGCTGCAACTCTCAGAGGGTGGGCTCAGAATGATCAGCTTCGTCTTGAGTATTTCCACCTGCTCTACTTCGGCAATCCCGCCGTAAAAAATGGAATCCTGAAACCTGTAAGCCTCTTGTAGCAATTCATGACCAGTGTGGAATGCACAGCAATAGCCCACGTGATCAACAACTCTAGGGCTAGCCACCCACCAATGAAACAATCCCCCTTCCACCCCACTTCGAGGGTGCTCGCAGTTGGAGATTTATCACACCATCTCCATGTTCAAGGCCTTTCCTGCTGCAGTATCATCTGCGGACCAACCCCCTTGAATCAGCATCTATGAGCTTTGAATGCTGGGATTCTGCTTCATCATGCTAGACTTGCAGTAATCTACACCTGGGATGGAAGCTAGCTGATTCAAATGAGCGCTAGCAGCACAGATGCTTCAATTCCAGCGTTGAAATCACGGGGTGAGCTTGCTTGGGCGTTGAATGAAGGTCATTTAAACTGGCCCATGGCAGCGGGTTTCTGTCCTCGTCATGACATAGAAGTGTTTCTCGCGCTGCTGCTGCTGCTGAAGGATGTCAATACACCCTGCTATTACACAACCAAGCCCGAAGACAACGTTATAATCCAAACTTGCTTGCAACACCAGCGCTTCTTTCGACTTGTGTAGTGTTCCGTACTACAGTACATCCAGTGATAACAAACAACACAAGCTGTCTTTCAAATATATCTGGAGAGAAGCCACTGGGCTACGGCAGCTGCTGTATGAATCTCCCTCCATTCATGATACAGAACACTGTAATAGGCCACCCACATGTCCTCAGGTTGTATCCAGCTTGTAAATCCGAAAAGTCTGACACACAAACAGAAAAGTAGGGTACTGAGCGCATAAAAAAGTATAAACTTTGGAAGTACCACTCTGGAAGAATTTCGTGATAGTTAGATTGACGAGGTTTCTAGACCTCCTCCAAGAGAGTGGCAGGACATAAAACGCACGCCCGTTGTTACCTTTGAGTCCCCTTGGCAGCTTGATAATTGGTGGAGTAAAACGAATAAGGAAAGACTATAGCAATTGGGTGACAAACCGACTCAGGCTTCACGGTGGTTCGTGGATTTGAGATTCATTGGCAAGAAGACGGGTTTATACTTTGACCCCAAAACTTTGAGGATAAACTCAAGATTGAAGTAGAACGGATATTATCGTAGTCAGCAAACGGAGTCATCTACAAGGAACAGAAAGCAAACCAGGAAAACAAACAAGGGACTAGTAGAGACAGAGTGAGCGCGTACCAAGGCGATGAGATGCGCTACGACGCAACGAGCGGTGTTGCCGCTCGAGAGAAAGCTTGGGTAAGATTTTTCACCACACACTCGACTAGGAAGCACTCTGGAGATTTGTTCGCGTAAACGCCGTAGCTTGAGCAATGTCGAGACTGTTCTCGGGAGCCTGCCCCCTGGCATGACTGCTGTTGCGGGTCATGGCTTGCGTCCATATCCGCAGATGCTGGGGCTCGATTTCTTCTTCGTCCTGCTCCTCGTCGATGTCGCCGAATTCCAGCTCCTCGTCGCCCCTGTACCCGGGTTCACTTCCATAGCCCGATTCCATGGCGTTCGGATTCTCACTTCCAGGCCAACAGTGCTCACAATCGGTAGTTCGACTTCCGCTCGTGTCGTCCCCAGCGCGCGAGCAGCCACAGGTTGTCCAATCTTTGCCCAGAGCGTGCATCTCTGCCATCAGATTACTACTGCCGCCTCCAAACAGCTCGCCGCTGGAGTCAGTCGGGGAGACGGGAAAATCCGACCACTTGAAGGGGCCGGGCTTAGACGTTGGCGCCGTCGAGGGATCGGAGGCGTGTACTCCGTAGGGCGCTCGGTCACTGCTCTTGTCGGAGCCAGAATTGCGACCGCCCCCGGCTCCGCATCGTTTCATCCGCTTGCGCGCGTGGAAACCGTCCTTCCATCGCCACAAACCCCGAGCAAGCGCGTGCGAGAGCAGCTTTCGGCGCTTGCTCCAGCCGTGCGCCCTTCGCTGTTGCACTACTCGAACATCACACTCTGTCACAGGCACCTTTCCGAATTCGAAAACGCCTTTTTCTGAGCTCGAGTGGACGGCCTGTTTGAACCAGCCTGCTGCAGGCTCTCCGAAGCTGTTCGGCAACGGATCAAAACGTCGTTGACCTTCGCACCGCTGGTACAGTTGGCTTCCGATGGGAAATTGGCCACAATCCTGGCTCACTGCCACGCTCCGAAACGCCGAGGGTAGTATGGGATGGGCGACGTTAGCACCAGTGCCCAAGTTAGGGTTTTGCTCAGGCTGCAAACGAGCATTGTTCCTGACGACCGTGGCCTCGCCGGTCACAAGAGCACCAAGATTATGGTCCGGGCTTGCAGCGGCTGAGCTTGCAAACGGATTCCAGTGATCCAGCTGTCGCGTACATCGATCTAAATTGCGGGCTGTATACAGCGCGGGCAATCCAAGCTTTCCATCAATTTTAGACCGCAGCTTCGGCCTTCCAGGCGGCCTTGAAACAGCAGCCACCGGCGCCATGTGTATCTCAAAACATCACCATAAACCTAATAAAACTTGAAGAACAAGACAAGAACACACACGTAGAGTTCGACTAGAATCTATGCGCGGAGAAAGGATAAGAGCCGGAATTCTACCAGAAAATAATGAAATTGCATGATCCAAGTAAAACGAAAGAGGGGTGTTGAGCAGGACTAGTGACACCCGCGTCGCTTAACACATGATATGGTACCCCGGGAGACCTTAGCTGTGCATTGGGGTGCCTTGTCCATGACGACAGATTTGAAACACGGTGCTGCAGCAGCAGAAACGGCAGCAAGAGAGCCGTGACAAAATCAGATCGAGGCAGGGAATACCGCATCTCTCAGGAGGAAGAGACAAGGGCTAAGAAGCAGATCTCGGAAGCGTGGGATCCCGATCACGAGAGCGGCATGCCGTGGAAGACAACAGCGAAGAAGTGGCCAAGTGCCGCAGCCCTTCCCAAGGCGGCGCTGGCGAAAGCCGATAAATCTCGTCATCACTAGTAGCGTAGCAGGTGGGTTCAGTCCAAAGGAAACAACCACGAGCGACGTCTTGCGCGCAAGGCTCTTACAGCCCCAAACAGCCAAAGCAACGACGACCACCTCTAAACGTGCACACAGCAAAGTCAGCCGGGATGGGCAACTATATAACAAGAAAACTTAGGAGGAGCGTCTATGCAGAATAGAGAGACACGAATAGAAGAAAGAGTGAAGAAGCGGCGGCTTATAGAAACCCCATAAAGAAAGTAAACAACCAAGGATGGGAGAAACGACAAAGTTGAGCGAGTGAGTCCCAGAGAGGAAAGTGAGAGGGCTTGGCTTATCCGGAACTCATGTGGCAGTTCTGGGTGTCGTCGAAGGGAGCGAAAGTAATGCACATCAAACGCATAATGAAACAGAAGGTAAGGGAATCTTAACAACCAGCTTTGTGTTAAGCGGAGAACTTTTCAGTGCGTGCCCTAAGCTTACCTCGCGTACTTTTTACAGCTTCTACTCTTCAGGTAATCTGAGCTCTGAAGTCTGACCCCACCCACGCCTTCCGTGGCCTCGCAGCACGCTGCCTTGCCTCACCGGACTGTGCGTGATATCCCAGAATCTACAACTTTTCAATTCGTCCTTTATTGAGTGGCTTTGAGAGCCTTTTATATTTAATTAGTCTGGTGAAGGTTTAGGGTTCGTGTGGAGGTGTAGGCCAGGAGCTCGGGAGGGCGGTGCGGTGATCTCTCAATTGGTTTGCGTCGAAACTTGCCGGCTATGGCTGCAGCGGCCATGGCAACTGTGAGAGTGGCACAAGCCTGCTCGCATGCCATGGCTGTGGCGGACGACCTTCCGATTGCATTGCCTCCAGCGTTTCTAGCATTTCTTCAGCACAATGGCCTCGATGCCTCCATCTATGCTGCCGCTGTCTCGCTGCCCCGTTACATCAGGTGTGCCCTGCTTTTCCGCTTTCACTCTCTCTGCGCATCCTCTGAATTTTTTATCGCAATCACCACTGCCTATCGTCATTGTTAGCCTACCGGTTTGCGTGAAGAAAATGATTGTTTCGAGCACATGATATTTTTTCGTTCCCATCTGGCATCCATTCCTGACTGTAAACCCTAATTGTTATTACTTCCCTGCTGTGCTCAGAGTGAAACCACAAGCCCGTTCTGAAATTGCAGCCATCGAAGAAGAGCTGGGGCTGAAACTTTCCCCGTTGGCATGGCTTCCTAATTTCTTCAGCTTACCACCTGAGGCTCAGATTGCAAGCACCCATGCCTACCAACAGGGCAAGGTACTTCTCTTAGTTTTCTTTTGAGTTATGGAACCTCCATCCTGTGCAGGTGCATGTCTGTAGTGGTTGCTGTTTGCCCGTTTGTGATGGCCTTTTGCACACTGTTTTTGGTATTTTAACCATCTTTCTTTGCGTCCTGGGAATCAGCTGTATGGTATGGATGCCGCGTCAGGTGCTGCTATCGCAGCTCTGGAGATAGAACCTGGCGATCATGTGCTTGATCTCTGTGCTGCTCCCGGTGGGTGCCGGTCCCTGAACATTTTGCTCCAGGGTTGGTAGCAATGAATTTGAAACTTGCACTGTGCTCTGGCTGATGCTTCACTGAGTTCAAATTATGTGCGCCGAACGCTGTCGGTTGACTCTGTATGTGGATGTCGCAGGCGCCAAGTTGTGCATGATGGCGGAGTGTCTGGGAGATTCTGGGTCACTAACTGCGGTAGACATTGCTCGACCTCGTCTAGCTGCCTGTCGCACTATGCTGCAAAAGTATGGTCTTGGACGACGAGCTCGACTTTACTGGGGAGATGGAACAACCTTCTCCTTACTGCCCTTGACTGGTGTGAGCAAGCCAGGTTCGGCACATGTGGACGATGATCACTGCCATGCCGACGACCAATCCAAAGATCATGGTGCTTCTGGTCGCAGCGAATGCTTTAATGCGGCGGGTGCGTAACGTTTACGAACCAAGTCAAATTTATTTCCAAGATAGGACTGTCACGCAAAAAGAGTTTTGTGTTGGACCGTGAGTGGAAACTTTTACTTGAATTGGGGACTGGAATCTATGAACTGTCATCACATTTGACGGTTGTGCCGATTTCCTGCTTTTCATGTAGGCGAATTCCGGAAGAGCGCGAGGGCGGAGGCAACAACGGTGTATGGAGAGTGGAGGTCAGGCAGAACGCGAAAAGAAAAGCGCGCAGCAAAAAGAGCCACGTATCTCGGAATACCTCTGCAAGTTGAGGAGGATGGGACACCGGCCCTTTTCTTCTACGGTGTTGATTCTGGAGTAGTGGGCATGAAAGTGGCAGATGTGGCTCACACTTGCAGGAACTCTCACAGCACGTCCTATTGTAGTTACAACAAGGTGATAGTCTCCGCATGCACCACCCTTGAATGTGATTGTCTCCTCGCTCATCTCCTGAAGGCGATATCCCCTGCGTCGCCTCACGTAGTTACCTTCTTCATCCTTGTTTGATAAATGTGAATATCGTAGCGGTAATACGCGATTGTGGTACGTCCATTCAAATTTGTAGCTGCTGCCTGGCTTGCAGTATTTGTGACAGCTAGTACACTGATCTTAATTTATGTGCTTCCTTGTGCAAGAGTAGGTGTTGGTAGATGCAGAGTGCACCCACGACGGGTCATTGAAACACATTACCAAGTACGAACAGTGGGGTTGGGATACATTCGAGAGACGGTTTCTGAATGAAGAACGTATTGCTTCTATCACCTCTCTTCAGGTAA
This sequence comes from Ulota crispa, assembly GCA_963920765.1. Taxonomy (NCBI): domain Eukaryota; kingdom Viridiplantae; phylum Streptophyta; class Bryopsida; order Orthotrichales; family Orthotrichaceae; genus Ulota; species Ulota crispa. Next base: position 1,558,076 of record OY987251.1, on the reverse strand, counting down.
ACAGAGAGTGGAAGCTTATTACTCACGATATTTATCTACTACAGAAATAGTCTTGCAGTTGGTTACTATTTTAACCATGTCTAAGATTTCAAAACTTGTTCTGTGCCATTCGCAAACGTGTTTCCTGACGAGACATTCCAGGGTCGGTGTCCCTCGTACAGCAGGCTCTCTCCCGTCTGCCATCTATTGTCTGCATATTTAGTTTACCAAGCAGCCATAATTTTCGTGCGTTATGTGAGATGAGCAGCTGCGTCTCTTGAGCAATGGATTCAAATTATTAGCTCCTGGGGGGACGCTGGTGTACAGCACTTGCAGGTGCGTTGTCGAAGCCTGGCGCGCTTGGGTTGTTGTATTCTCCGTGTGTGTGTTATTCTCTTGGATGCACTCAAGATTGTTGTTGTAGTGAAAGAGTGGCGACAGGGTTCTGGCTGTTCTGGTTTATTTCTCGGTTGGGAAGTCATTGTGAATGTTTCGGAGCTGCAGCTTTACAAAGGCCCAGAACGAAGGAGTGGTAGAGAGATTTCTGGCAACTCATGGTGATGCAGGTAGGTTTGAACATGTCCTTTTTGTTTTGATGCGAGTATTCCTGTACAACCTTGTTGTGAGGGTTGTTGGTGGCCACAAGGAAGATTAACATGTCACGTGTTGGTTTGGTCAGAATTGCAAGAGGTGGAGGCTGCAAGGCAGTGGCCATGCAGGCCTGGGAGTTTGCCCCACACATTGCGGTTTGATCCTGTGGCATCCAACACTAGCGGGCTATTCCTGGCTAAAGTCAGAAAGTTGGGCCTGGATTCCTCTGGCAAGCTAGAGAACGGAGGACGGTGAGAGGAGCTGGCGACTTTGTGGGGGCACCTTGCAACCCTGCGCCGCCTGGGCTGGACGAGTGCAACATACTTCTTCTTGGCAGGTCTGTTCGGTATCTGATTCTGAGGTCTACAGAACACAGTGGCGTTGCCATACTTCTGGGTTTTATTTTGTTGAATGAAAACAGTGTCACGCAATAGTTGGAAAATCTACCGGTAGACCATTTCAGTAAAAATTTATATCTAATCTGTTTGCCCCGAAAAAACTTGAATTCTGAAATTTGTCTTCGACTGTCTGTCAATCTGTTTTCTCATGTGCCAGTCATGCCAGTTTGGAACGTCAATTAGTTCAATGATCCGTACATTTGGCTCTCCAATTATCAAGATCAGGTGTACCTTAGGGTATCTTGCAGTCTATCCCGAGGCTAGTGTAGCCTTGGTCTGATAACTGATGGCTGGCTGCAGAGTGGGTTCTTTTTTCCTGTCCTCCACTCGAAATCTCGTGGGTGACGGGAATTCCTGCCAGTCCCATGACTAACAGACAGGTCCAGGATGATGGAACGGTGTTGGAGCCGGCGATTGTCTTGTCACGCATCTACTACTTACTGCAGCACCGCATCACAAAGAGTTGCAGTTTGCAACAACCCTGAGACTTCGTGCTTCAGTGGATTAGTATGAGCGCCTGTAATATGCGAAGCATTCCATGCAAGCGGAGGATAGTATTCCAAGCAGCTCGAATGGTCAGAGGTTCCATAGAGATGAAACTTCATTAACTCGCTTGATTTTTAATTGCTTGAATACTGCTACAGGTGACAGAAAACATGGAATCTTCGATGTTTTATAAAGACTGTCTCAAAGTTGCTTGATACTGCTTCAGCTACCTGGCAATTTGCTAGAGTTTGTTTGATAAGTTGCTTTTCGTACAATTCCCACTTTTAGGGAAGAGTGCCAAGTCAGGAAATTGGGGCTTTTTGGGATATGAAACTACGTGCCGAGTGAGTATAAAGTGTGACTACAAGTGACCTGCTAGTACCTGCAGCATCATAGCTCAAATGAAGAGACAGTGCAGTAGGCGAAATGATGATGAAGAAGAAGTGTACTACTACTACTGCACCGCGCTATCTACTCAAAGAACGCAAATAGATCATTTCAGAAAATGCTCAAGTCATACAGGGTCTGGCACTCCTGATGTGTAATCTGGTAATGTACCAACCTACCGTAAGTTGAATGGATAGAACTTGCAACAATCAGTGCCAGAAGATGATGTTAACTAGTCATTGTCTCCAGTTGCCAAAAGTCTTCACTTCTTTCGCACACCCTTTGGGTTTGAGCTTCTCCAGTTAGCCATAGATTTCAGTCGTCCATGCCATTGTCTCAATATACAACGATTTCTCTTCGTTGGGTTGGTCAGCGTACGTGTATTCTGGACCACTGATAAAAAAAATTGGGTTCAGTTTTGTTTTTGAGTCGTAGGCTGTTATGCATCTTGTAGTAGCCTGGACCACAAACAAACCTTTTCAAAGGTGTCGTTGCGATAGGAACTCGTCAGTCAGACAGAGGCAGGGGAGCCGCAGAATACTGCGGGCGGATGGGGCTCCCTGCCATTCACGTTAGAAGAGGTCCTTCATTGCAGTCTGTGCCTTCTCAAGAAAGTTTTCGTACCCATGACCTGGGCCACCTGGCTACGTCTTTGTGGGCCTTGCGTGGAAAAGTTCAGATTTCCCGTCTGGCAGGAAACGTTAGATTTCAGAAAATTACCACCTGATGATTGAGTTTGGGAATTCGAATCTATTCTTAGATTCAGTGACCTTGTTTTAGGTCTGTGCAAGCAAAAGCAGATAAAATTTGACCAAACTCCTTAATAACCCCTAAAGGACCAAGCCCTTTTTTCTGTCAAAATCACTGAAAACTGCCACTTCTACAAGATGAGTAAGAAGGTAGGTTTTTTTTTTTTTGGGAAATCCAACTATAAGATCTTGCCATAAACAAGAAGAGGCACTTGTGGGAAAAAAAATCAGGTCATTCTAGACGGAGAGGAGGGAGGTATTTACATTTGAAGTGAAAAAATAAGGTTTTTTTCCGTGCTGTCCAAAAAAATTAGAAGCCTTTGACCACTCTTACATGAAAAAAATTGCTCTACCCAAAGTTGAGGTTTATTTTTTCCATGTAGAAGACCAAGTTAGGTATGTGTGGGAGAAATTTCAAATCAATTGGAACTGTACAACACATGGGAAAAAAATAGTAAGTAAAAAGAAGAAGAGAATGAGTCAAATCACAAAATTGTTAAGAATTTAATTATTGAAATGAAAAATGCAAGTACCAACAGTTATAATGTTGTAATAAACAAACTACTTCCTTAGGCTTAGTTTCTTTTCCAAAATATTGAAATTTATGGAAAATAAAGAACTTCAAAGTTTACATTAGAGTAGAGGATCCGTAAATGCCCACAAACTAAGACATCTCATAACTTTCATCTCATTGATTGAAATGAAATGATTCAAAGCTTTCCATATACTAAAGAATCTAAAAAACCAATTTCAAATTTTTATTTTTAAAAAATACGATTTTTAAAGAAGTTTTTGGGCTGCCCGGATTGCCCTCTCACCCTTGGGCAACATAAATTCTTGCATAACTTCTTTTTCAAATGTCAAAATGAGGAAAAAATTAGATGCCCACATAGATCTTTGAATTCCCCATCTTCCATAAAAGTTTTAGAAAATCACACAAAGTAGTTTAGCCATAGGTACATGCCCAAAATCCCAATTGTCCCCCAAAGGGACAATGGTCCTTTAGGGGATAAGGATAGAATCACATCTCCGGACCAATAGTAATATATTTGGCTAAATTTTGCAGATTTTTCATCTTAACTTTGATTGTGCTAAAATTGTGTGCTAAAAGTGTATTGTAAAAAAAATCAAAAAATAGCCAAAATCTTAAAATGTCAAACTACTTGTGAGATGTGTGATTTGAGGTGTGACCTAGTAGCTAATGAGATCCCAAGTCTAGAAAACTTGAATAGCCAGGAATCACATCTGATTTCTCTCCACTTTGCATTCAAGCTAGGAGTCAGGCACCACTACGCCCTTGGTAGGATCAAAAGGGCAAAATGTGGGTACCCATTTTGGTAACTCTTGATAGAAATTGCAATGGTCAACTTCATCAAAATTGCAACTTTATTGGACCTTGTTGCTTGATGAGTTTATGCCCTATTTACTCCGCAAAAGCAAGGGAATTGTAGATTTGGCATCCTATCATTTGTATACACAAACATTGGAGATGTGAGATGAAATCAACCCTTGGAGAACTACTAGTGTTAGAAGCTATCATTTGCATGACAAATTTACTCTTGCTTTCATTTTCATTACAAGGGATTTGGACCCAAGAATGGGCCCCTTCCCCCAAAACTCTGGGAACTTTGGGAACACTTCCATATAGGCAATCTGCAGCAATATGACATGGCATTAGGGCGGCCACATCAAATGTTATTATTTTGTTATTATTTTTGGAAAAAAACTTTTTTTTTACTTTTTTTTAAAACTTTTTTTAAACTTTTTTTGTTTTGTTTTTTAAAAATTTTTAATTTTTACTATTTTTTCTGACGACCAGCAGTGGCTAGTTCCTAGCATTAGGAACATCCAAACTCACAACCCTTTCTTGGGCCCAAATCCTTTCTAATGTGTTGTATTGCCATTGTAGAGCTATGTATTTTCAATATTGTTAGTTTACACTTTGCAAATGTCCAAGTTCAGCATGATAACTAACAAAATAAAACAACTATGGAAGATTGATTTTAGACATCACCAATTCACGTAGTTGGAGAATATATTAAAAAAAACTTGAAAGTTGCCATTTATATCTCAATAAGTTGCAAGATGTGTAGCTAAAAGTTTCTAGCCAAGAAAAACTTTTGTAGGCAAAATACTAAACAAAAAGACAAACTAGTGCAACTTGCCCTCTACAAAATACAAGGTAGGTAGCAAATTTTTTGACCTACAATTCACAATTTTAGCAAGTAAAAATAAAAATGAAAAATGAATTTAAGAAGGTTGCTTTGGATGCTCCGGTTTGTTCTCCCAAGTGGAGTTTTTCATAATAAGGACAGAAATTTTCCTTATATCCATGTTTGTTTGTAAAAGAATGCAATATGAGCTTTTTTGCTTTTCTACTCTGAGCCCACAAATGCATGTGCTCTTTGCAACAAGACGTTTTTTTTGGAATTTTTAACTTTTTGTTGTCCACATTCTATTGGGTAGCAAATGGAGGGATTAGCCCACTTTGGTCTAAATTTGTCAAAACTATTGCCAACCGGTTTCATTTTGCCAAAAAATAGTGCCTTGCTTCACCCACCTCAAGAGGTGGGTAATAGAGTTATCAAGCATGATAACCTGAAATTGTTCTAGAATTATGGGGTGAAATCCCTTTAAGTTATGGGGTGCAAAACGTTAAGGTTTGACACCCCCTAGTGGCCGGTGTTGGATTGCCCCCTCACCTATATCCGCCTTGAAGCCCCACTCAAATTGTAATTCTTCTTGATTCTTTGGGTTCCATTTATTTCTTTGACACTATGCACTATTCAAGCATGCCAAATAAAGTAACGACAAGATATTTCTAACAATGATCCTATAGCGCAAGAGGGGTTGCAAGCTTTAAAATATATATTTTATCTTGCTAGAATTTGGTATGCACACTCCAATTTTGATATACTCTCTACCCAACTCTCTATTTCAAAATCTTGTTAGTTTCAATTTCAATTGCTTGATGTGCATTAATTGTACTAAGGTTTGCATTTTTAGTTTATAAATCTCTAGAATTTCATTTTAATACCATATTAAAGACAAAATATAATTCTTTCATATTTATGAAAGCACCTAGAATCCATTGATAGAACTTGCAAACCGCATTAGTGCCCATTTTCTGGTCCTTTTTTAAATTTTTAGTAATTTATCATTATTGTGATGGAAAGTCAATATAATAAATTGTTGCATTGCAACCATCCAAATTGAGAAGAATCCACAAAGAGTTCTCAATTGCAATGTGATGTCATTTGTTGGTATGATGCCTATAAGTGACATTTGAATCAATTCAATAGATGGATGGCTTGACGTTTGTATGTTATTCCTTTTGGATGCATTCTTGAATCTTTGAACTCTACAAGACTAGCCACATAATCATCTAATATATTAGTTGTTGAAATAAGTACATTGTACTAGTACATCCCAACTTTGATATTGAAATTTGAGCTATTAATTCCTTCAATATTCCATTCTCCTTCTCAATTTGGTGTCAACAAAGGTTGCCACAAACATAATGTTTTTCTCATACAAATTTTAATTTAAGTTATAAACTTTGTGATTGTATGTTGAAGCTACTTGAATACCTTTGGAACACTGATAAAAATTGTGTTCTTTTGTAATTGGTCACATACAACTCTTGCCGTCTAAAAACAACATGTTTTTGAAAAAAACAAGTTGTTTTGGATGAGTTATTATGGACACCCTTCTTAGATAATTCATTCTTAAGTAATTCTGGATGCGAGTAGTTGGTAAAGACCCTCTAGTGACCTAAATTTTATTCCAATGATGTAAATGACTTAGAAAGAATGATTGAATCATTGATTGAGCCAATGATTAAAGCCTCTACAAACGGACTTGAAGAGAGTGTTTGAGTTGATGTTTGAACTTGTATTACTTTCATTATGAATAAACATTTAGAATATAGGCTTACATAAGTTGGCTTGAGGATATTTGGCCTTCAAGTTTGGCCATTGTATAAGGAATTGGTCTGCAAGTCTAAGATGGTATAGCAAGAAGCCTGTACAGGAGAGTGTCTTCACACGTGCAATGCTCTCTATATACACCACCACCACCCATCTCCATCCTATAACCTGCATTTACAACAATACATCTACTTCAAATTTGGACATCCTTGAGCAATTATTACAAGAGCATTTGGTGGCTACTTTAGAACACTAAAGGGCCGCTAGTTCAACAAACTACAGCAACATAATGTGTACATGCTGCAATTTGGAGTATATCACATCACCACATGAATAAAAGCATGGCTATACAATATTTTCATTAGTTTGAGTTAATAGCATTATCAAGCTTAGATAAAGTAAGAACATGGATGACAAAATGTCAAGCACACATGCAAGAAAATCAATTCAAAAGACTAGATAGAAAAAAAAAATTACAAAATTTTTATAAACCCTAAGCTACAATTACAAATGCCATATATAACTACAATTTGGTCAAAGAGATGAAAAATACCTTTATCAAGAAACCAACTACACATATTGGAAAACAAGAACCAGGTCCATTACACAAAACCTGCAATGTATGAAGACAATAATAGTGAGTTCATACGTCATACCAAAGAAAATGCTAAACAATTACAAACCTTAGAAAGTAAAACATATCCAATTATAGATGAATTGCTCATAATTGATATCAATAAGAAACACACAATAATAATAATATTTTGATATCAACAAAGAAGCAATGATGCTAATAAGGATTAATTGTAAAATGCTTAGTAAACAAACTCACAACATCTGGTTGTATACGCAAAAATTGAATAACAGCTTCAGCAAACGTCCTCAATGTCTTGAAAAGTAAAGTTACAATCCATTGGCCCAATTTGCAGTTTTGATAAATTTGAGAGAATTGACTTGTTTGGAGGGATTTATTTGTGGCCTCCATGTCCTGTCAATTGCAAAAATTCAATTGTTTCAAAATTCCATCAATGGTGATTAATTGACCTTGGGAAGAATAAATATTTTCCTATGAGCATTGGCTTTTTTTTTAAGATGACTCCTTGATATAAAGAGGGCAATTGGAGGCATCAAACAATTATTTAAATTCATAAAATTTGATTGCAAGATGATTGAAACTAGCAATATACAATATGCTATCAAAATTGAAGCAAACTTGATGTGTTGAGGCTTTTTGCATACCTGATTTAAAAATTCAAAGTCCTTGAGCAAATGAGATTCAAGTACTTTGGCTTTGAACAAGCTCAAGTCATCATTAGAGCCAGCAATGTAGTATCTTGGGGCATACCGCTGCAAGTTCAGTCCTCCCACTATGTGAAGCAACTCCGCTGTATGGCCACCTACAAGTACAAATCAACTATATAAGGAACATTTAAATGAGCAATGCAAGTTATTTCTACAAATCTATTTACACGCACATAATGGTGTCTGAATTAAGTTGTTCAAAGCAACAAAACATATTCAAATCAACTCCAAATTTATGTTAATTTAGTATTGAATTCAATCTTCCAAAGCAACGAAGTTACAAATCGTGTTGATTTGTTTCCTACTGATTGCTCAAATGCCAAGCACAAAAAGCTTGAGTTTAATTTGTGCCAAGTTTTGTATTTGTAGGAACAAAATTTAGTTAGAACAATTACCAGATCCGAGTACAATAAGACTGCGTAGAGTCTGGCCTTGTAAATTCATTGGCAAAGAAGGTGACCTCCTACTTTTTTGAAATACCCAAACAATTTGCACCACAAGAAAAGTACTGAAAACCAACAATCCCAATGTCCACATATCCTCCATCATAATCTTTGTTTTAATTTTTCTTTTCTATCCTTATCTAACTTATATAAAATAATGGTGTGTGTGCGCGTGTGTTGGTTTGATGAATTCTTTTTTAGTTCAATTTTTTTCTAGAAATAGAGTGGAGTACAAGTGTAACCAAAGTAAAATAAATTAAAAGTAGAATAGAAGTGTAAAATTTGGACAAAAAGTAAAAAAGCAAAGTTAGAAAAAGAGTTAAAAAATATATAAATCTTAACCTATGCTACATGGATAACAAATGGATGCTAAGTGGATGCTAAATGGAACCTAATTGGAATTTATTTTTAAACAAGTTTGTAAATTCATACAGCTTTGCTAAATGGGTTTATAAACTTGTCTCTCTATATAATAGAACTAGTGCTGAGACCGTTGTACCAATAGCAACACAAATAGCCATGTGATACACAAATGGTGCACCAAAATGTGCTCAATTTAAAAAAAAATTAAAACAGGTTAACTCACAAACGCTAGCAACTTGATTCACAATAAAGCTGTAGTGTAAATCACTTTATGCATGTATCCTCTCTTTGTGCCCCCTATCCTTGTGCCCACTATCCTTGTGCCCTCTATCTTTGTGCCCCTTATCCCTGTGCCATCTATCCGTGTGCCCCCTTATCCCCGTGCCCCCTATCCATGTGCCCACCTATCTTTGTGCTCCCTATCCCCGTGCCCCCCTATCTTTGTGCTCCTTATCCCCGTGCCCCCCTATTTTTGTGCCCCTATCCTTGTGCCCCCCTATCTTTGTGCCCCCTATCCCCATGCCCCCTATCTTTATGCCCTTTATCTCCATGCCCTCCTATATTTGTGCCCCATATCCTCATGCCCCCCTATCTGTGTGCCCCTATCTCCATGCCCCCTATCTCCGTGCCCCCTATCTCTGTGCCCCCTATCTCCGTGTCCCCTATCTCTACTATTGGTCCATGCAATTTCTTCATTAAAATAAACTCTAGCTAACTATAGTAAAAAGCATATAAATAGAATACAATTACATATAGGTTATTAAAATTGGACCTCCTTGAAAAGCTTCTATCAAGTGCAGGTTTACTAGACCTTGGCCAAAAAGGTTGTATTATTTTATTAACCCCTAAAGGACTGAGCCTTTTTTTTGTTAAAGTCACTGATAACTGCCACTTCTGGAGAAATGAGTAGAAAAGTAGGAAAATTTGTTTTTTTTTAAAACCCGGCCATAGGATCTTGCTCTAGACTACTAGAGGAACTTGTGGGAAAAAATCAAGTCAATTTAGATGGAGAGGAATGAGATATTTACATCTAAAGTGCATAAAAAAAGTTTTTTTCCCTACTGCCCAGAAATTTCAGAAGTCTTTGACCACTCTTATATCAAAAAAATTACTCTACGCAAAGTTGAGGTTTATTTTTCCCATGTAGGAGATCAAGTTAGTTATATGTGGGAGAATTTTCAAATCAACTGGAACTATACAACACATGAGGAAAATAGTTAGTACAAAGAAGTAGAGAATGAGTCAAATACTAAATTGTTAAGAATTTAATTACTAAACTGAAAAATGCAAATCTCAATGGTTGTAATGTTGCAATAAACAATCTACGTCTTTCGGTTTAGTTTTTTTCCCAAAATACTGAAAATTGAGTAAAATAAAGAATTTCAAAGTTTATTTTAGAGTAGAGACTCCCTAACTACCCGCAAACAAAAACTCCTCATAACTTTCATCTCATTAATTGAAATTGAATAATTCAAAGCTTCTCATGTATAAAATAATCTTAAGAACTAGTTTCAAAAAATAAAATTCAAAAAATGTAATTTTTAAAGATTTTTTTAGGTTGCCTAGACAGGCAGTCTTCCCCAAATTTTCATAAAATCATGTATAATTTCTTTGTCAAATGTCATAATGAAGAAAAAATTAGATGCCCACATAGATCTTTGAATTCCCCACCTACAATAAAAGTTTCAAAAAATTGCACAAAATAGTTTAACCATAAGTATATGCCCAAAACCCATTTGTCCCCCAAATGGACAAACAATCCTTTAGGGGTTAATGAGTAGAAGATACAATGGTAGTCCTCAACGAGTCAACGGTTCCATAAGTGAAGACAACAATTCTATAAAGTCCATTTTTAGTTCCACTTAAAAATAGAGTAGAGTACAAGTTTAACTAAAAATAGAGAACAAGTTTAACTAAGGATGGAGTAGCATGTGGGGATGGCATGGAGGGCATGGAGGGCATGACCCTATTGGTACAACGGGCGCGTATACTAGTTGAATATATATATATATATATGTATATATATATATATATATATATATATATATATATATATATATATATATATATATATATATCAAAATATATATTAAATAATCAAAGAGTTTACATTTTGATCTTTTAATCCCTGAGCGTCCAAGCTGTATCCACCAAAATCAAGGTTTTTGGAGACCGACAACTTTGATGCATTGTATCTTGGTCAATCAAATGATCCACAAAAAATGACCATTGAAAATAGTGGAACACCTACTTAGAAAATGGCTTGCAAATTTTGGGAACAATTCACAGCGGGAGATGAGAGATTATAACATTTGATCAAACAACATGTGATGACCAAATTTCATTTTTTGGTAGATAGTTGTTGTTTGATGATTTTTAAAATATTCTATAAGCCCGGATTCATCTCAAATTTTGTGAGCAGAAAGATCAAATGTGAATGTACACACTTGTAAATTATTGAAGATTGCACTTCTTTTTATGTTAAGTTTTAGGGCTTCAAATTGCTAATGCTTGGAAAGCAATGACTGGCACAATCGGTGACAATTGCAATAATAAGGGTCTAGAACATGCTTGAACCCTTGCCAACAACTTTCCCGCTACCACTAGAAGAAAAACAAGGATAAACGACTAGATCACTAGAACTGCCTTGCAACTGCACAACAACTCCACAACATTTGTACAACTACAATCTAGTCATGCAGTTGTTGTGCAATTGTTTGTGCAGCTGCAAGGCAGTTCTAGTGACCTAGTCATTGTGATTTGTGGAGTTGTTTATCCTTGATTTTCTTCTAGTGTACCACAAAGCTTACACAAGGAAGCTTGCATGGGATATTGACCGGTTGCAGCATGTAAAATATTACTTGCTAAACTGCCCCCTTTGCCCTGTACGGTGTTTCACCAAATCAAATCTCTTGCAGCACTTATACAACAATTTGACTTTCCTTGCCATTACTCTAGTGACATGAACAACTTGAATGCCTTCATAATTATAGTTTATCGCAAGACCAAAAAGTTAGACCCAATGCCTCAAAACAAGGTTTTAAAATATGGAGCGACCAGAATCTGGTCGCTAGGGCGCTCAGGGGTTAATATCTAAAATGAAAATCATGAAATTCAAATTGTAAACATACATTGATTTCAACGCTATAGTCATTAAAAAGAAAAAAAGTGACATTTTGGGACTCTTGGATTTTATGTTTTTTAAGAGTATTCAATGATTACTCTTTAAAAAACATAAATTCCAAAAGTCCCAAAATGTCACTTTTTCAAATTTTCCCTTTCTAATGAATATTGCATTCTTTACTTCTGAATTCTTTAGAGCAACTTAAATTTACTTTTAAATTATAAAGTAAAATTTATTCTATAACTCTCTAAGAATAACATGATATTTGTTAAATTGGGAAAATGCAACTCCCAAACTATACTCCACCTTAATCCCAAAAAGTCACCTTAAACCAAATTCAAAGCTACCAAATTCAGTCTGAACCACTAAGATTTTTTCCCTCACAAATTCCTCCTCTCAAGTAAAGGCATGTGTACCAAAGAAAAATGCTAAACTTGGTTTAAGGTGATCACCTTAAACCTTCAGAAGTCCCAAACTATACTCTTTTTCCCAATTTAACGAATATCATGTTGAATACTTTAAATACCTATTGTAAAATCTGAGACAACCACTTGATTGAAAGTAAAGTCTCAGTGTAAATCACTTTATATATGTACCCCTCTCTCCCCTAGGTATAACAGGCTACAGTCGTCAAAAAGCTTCATGCACAAACTTCACCTGCTCACCATCATAACCACCCGCATAAGCATCATAATAATCATAAAAAGTAGTGAAGCTCAAGGAGACAATATTGACGTGAGCAAATGCATGGTAAGCATCTATACCTGTTTGCAACTGGATAGGAAGACTTGAGCATCTTTGTGTGCAGGTGTGTAGAACACCATATTTGTTAAAATGGGAAAAATGATACATTTTGGGACTTCTGAGTTTTGCATTTGTGAGAGTGTTTTTGATGGTTTAAAGTGAATTTTATGACGATTCATTTGAGAACTTACATCGATGATGTAGGATTGTGAAAGAATTATAAATAAACTCACTTTTAGATTGTCATAACACTCACAGAAATTCCAAACTCAAAAGTCCCAAAATGTATATTTTTTCCCATTTTAACAAATATAGTGTGGTAGACCTTCACATAACTCCACAGCACGTCCATTTTCTCATTCAACAGAACAATCATGGCAGTTTGTTTGTTGCAGTCTAGCGGGTGTGGCAGCTGTAGATTCTGCATGAACTGCCAGATACTCGGGGTCTTGTAAGCTCATGTGAGCTAAATCCTCAACCGACCGAGTTTGTGTACCTGAGAAATGCATTGTCTGTCTGTCTCGACTTAGGAAGTTGTCCTACAATGCCATTCAAAGTTCAAAGACCCATGTCCAAGATGCGATCCGCCTCATCCAGCACCAAAACCTATTTTCCATCACCATACCAACTGCTTCAGCCTTGATTACTGTAACTATATAGGATTGGAAGAAAATTAAGGAACACTGAGAAACGCAAGAAACAAATGTCTAAGAAGTGTTAATTTGCAAACCCTAGCTGTCCGGCTGTCCCAACACACAAAGACGACTGTGATGACAAGAAATATTCCACCTAGTTTCACACTGTAACCCTTTAGGTACTGCACTCTATCATCCAAGACATAATCAGCAAGCTCAATTCACACGAGTAGGCCATGAAGGAAATGGAAACCCTACGCCTTGCCTTTGAGTTCACCTGAAGTAGTTGTGAGCAGTCAATGTTTGGTGTCTCATGAATCCACATTAGAGAAGTTTTGGACTCCACAAGAGGCCCTTTGGAGCAAAAGAGGGGCAAAAGTTTTAGCAAGGGGGGTACACAACACTTGAGCAAAAGGGGTTGGCATGCAATGTGCCACAGTGCAACTTGTATCCCATCATGCTCAAAATCCGCCAATCACAAATGAGGTAGTCAAGTGCTTAGGTACCGTCTATGCTATGATTTGACATGCTTGATGAGCATATTCTGAATATTTTACTACAGCCACATGACTTGGAAAACTCATTTACAAAAGAAAGTATTAGCAGGACCATGCCATGATCATGTACTTGGTCTTCTACCATTCATTAGAAAAAACGGGAGCCCTCAATAAGGCTCTTAAAATTTTTGTTCTTGATGTGGGGAACTAGCCCTGCAGGTCGCCATAAAAAAATTAATTAAAGGAAAAAGAGAAGATAAAAGTTTTAGAAAACAATTAGAAATTTTTTTTGATCTTTTTTTAAATTAATAAAATGACGTGGCACCATTGGTGCCAAGTCAAATTGCGCTTGTGCAGAGTTTGGTGTAATGGGCCCAAGGTTCCCATGCTTGGAAACTCAAAGCCTTATTGAAGGCCCAAATTTTTTCTAATGGTTTAAACGTGCCACATCAGCATGCACCATGCCACATCACATATTGTTGTTGGTTCATGATGTGCTTTTGCTTACATTGCTAGTCCTATGGTGGGACAATGGTGACGGCCACAAGCCTGCCCAAGCTTCAACACCAACTGCCTAAGCCAAAATATTCCCAAAAGTACCATGCCCAAAAGTCACTTAAAGGGCCTCTTGTGGAGTCCAAAACTTTTCTAATGTGTGCTGTAATAGCTGGCTAGGGGTGCACACCAATATATATATTCAAGTTGTTCATGATCTTCTTCTTTGTATCCACCCCCTTCCGTCCATTTATAAGCATCTCTCTGTTAATGGAATGGTGTTTTCCCACTTTGCAAAGCTCATCAAAAATCTAAACAGCTAGTTCTTGCGTCAACCAAAGAAACAATGATAGTGCCCACCCCATCTATGGAATCCCATTTCAATTGATAAAGCTTCTTGATTACCTACATAGACTTTTACTCATATAAGCACAAGCATTGTTTTGACATTACTCTTATGTAGGTTAGACATGCCATTGACTGCACACCCTCCTGCTCTTTGCATACAAACCACACACTAACCATGGTTGCAAAAAATATTTGTTCATACTATACAAGATTTGGTTCCCTTCTTGAGCAAATTTATATCCACATACACATATGCAATTGCAAAACTTTATTGCATGACCAACTATTACTCATCAAACAAGTAAAAATAAACAAATAAATGGAGTAAATGTGCTGTGAAATAGTATTATATTCAAAGGAAATTTGGATGTTCATCACTAAAATGCATCATCAATTCCAAAATATAAGTGACTCTTGAACCATCTTTCTTGTGGAAGACTAAGACTCAATCAATTGTCTCCAGTTGCAAAAAAATTCAAATCATTTAAAAAAGAATTAGATTTTGAAACTATACTACTTGAGAACATTTGAAATTTAAATCCGCACTAGTAACAAAAATGCTAGCATCTTGCCATTGCCGGTCTTCGTAGCTCCCAACACGTCATGACCATAGAGCGCATGGGGAATTGACGCTCTCTAAATAGCAATCATATACATGCATGAATTTTATTCTCCTTCAAGCCCCGCTGCATCCGATTTGGTCCGACAAATGCTCCTTTGCTCCATACAGAGAAAGGTCCAGTTTTCAATTTTCAAGTTGGATCAACAAGTATGGTATCACACGGGTTTTGGAAGGAGGGGATCTCTTGGAGAAGGCAATAGCAAATGTGTCTATATATAGTGCAAGATCATGTGTCTGAGGCTAGGGCTAAGGCAGGTACTATTCTCTATACCTCATCTTCGTCCCCTTTTGACTTTGAACTTGACTTGAACATCTTGACCTTGAATAGCTAATTAAAACACCATATTAGCCTATTAGGTAAATTTGGAAAAAAAGTACATTCTAGGACTTTCACTTTTTTTGCCATTGTGTACGTTTTAGCATATTACAAAAAAAATGAGCGTACATTTTCTTGTACAATAGTGAAGTCTCAATGATTGTCTTCAAGAATTTCAAGAATCTACAACTTTGAGCAATTGCTATACCTATATTTACTTTATGTGGGATTAAGATGGAGTACAAAATCATCTCTTTGTTTTTCCCAATTTACCTAATATGGTGTTCTAAAAGTTTGACAAGAATGTGGCATAATTAAAACTACTCCAGAACTGATCTTAAGAATTAGAATTTTTCTTCTTTCAACATTAAACGCATTTAAATCTCAGAGACTTCATACTTTGGAATATAATACGCAATATATTAACCCCTGAGCGCCCCACAAGCATATTCCTATTGTTGCTAATTAACCCCTAAAGGACCATTGTCCCTTTGGGGGACAAGTGGGAGTTTGGGCATGTACTTTTGGATAAACTACTTTGTGTAAATTTTTGAAACTTTTATTGGAAATGGGGAATTCAAAGATCTAAGTGGGCATCTCATTTTTTCCTCATTCTAACAATTATTGAAGAAGTTACACAAGAATTTCTGAAAATTTGGGGAGGACTGCCCGCCTGGGCAGCCCAAAACTTCTTTAAAAATT
Organism: Ulota crispa; assembly: GCA_963920765.1. Lineage (NCBI taxonomy): Eukaryota > Viridiplantae > Streptophyta > Bryopsida > Orthotrichales > Orthotrichaceae > Ulota > Ulota crispa. Next base: position 1,541,966 of record OY987251.1, on the reverse strand, counting down.
AAATTTTTTAAAAATTAAAATTTGAAATTGGTTCTTTAGATTTTTTGATAGGTGATATGCTTTGAATCATTCAATTTCAATCAATGACATGAAAGTTATGAGGAGTTTCTGTTTGTGGGCAATTATGGATTCTCTACTCTAAAATAAACTTTGAAGTCCTTTATTTTACTCAATTTTCAATACTTTGGAAAAATAATTAAACTTACAGAAGTAGATTGTTTATCACAACATTATCACCTTTGGGATTAGCATTTTTCATTTCCATAATTAAATTCTTAACAATTTAGTGTTTTGACTCATTCTCTACTTCTTTTTACTTACTATTTTTTCCCATGTGTTATATAGTTCCAATTGATTTGAAAATTCTCCGACACATAGCTAACTTGATCTCCTACATGGGAAAAATAAAGCGCAAAGTTGCGTAGAGCAACTTTTTTGTTATAAGAGTGGTCAAAGGCTTTTAAATTTTTGGGGCAGCATGAAAAAAAACTTTTCTTTTCACTTTAGATGTAAATATCTCACTCATGTCCATCTAGAATGACCTAATTTTTTTCCACAAGTACCTAATCTAGTCTAGGGCAAGATCTTACGATTGAATTTCCCAAATTTAAAAAAAAAAAGTTATCTTCTTACTAACCCCCCAAAAGTGACAGTTTTGAGTGATTTTCACTGAAAAAATGGCTCGGTCCTTTAGGGGTTAAAAAGTGGGGTCTGAAGCCGGCATATGGGCTTGTATTGCAGTTAGTACTGCAAGTAGGGGTTCCTTACTGGGGTATTATGCATAATTGAGTATTGTCTCAGGATTAGGGTTGGGACGTACATCAATTTGGACGGTTCAAGCAAAGGCATGTTCACTTTAGTGCAAAATTCAAGGACCAGTGACGACTGGATGACCGGCAAGGGCAGGTGGCATACCGTTGGCCCTGTTTGGCGCCACTTCCTAGGTGCCCCATGTTCATTTTGCTCTTTTTCGGAGGGCGCAGTTCAAAGATGTAAGCGTGCGAGGGCGAGGCTGAGGTCAGTGCCCCTGTTTCAAAAGTTTAGAGATCTCAATGCTTGCAATTGTCAATGGAATGTTTGCATTTGTACCCCTGGAAAACTCACAAGGGCCGAAGGCTATTTTCTAAGAGCAGCGTGCTTTGCCTAAAACCCGCAGCTGAGCACACTAGTTCCGGTAGTTCCCTCAGACAAACCGGAGGAGCTGCATTTTGCATGAGCAGTGTACAAATTTGTGGCATTTGTGAGCTCCTCAACCGGGAAAAAATAAAAAAATTGGCATTCACATGTGGAATTCCACTAGATACAATGCTGTTGTGCCCTGAATTGCAGGCATTTGGAATGTCTTGCCAAATTGGAAATTGAGAAACGGCTTCTAGCGAAGATTTCCCAGAGTAACCGTAATGTGACGCAGGAAGCCTGGTGAAGATGCTCTGCGTGGCACCTTCAGCCGGCCTTGGTAGTTGGAGCCGAGGCGCGGGAGATCCAACTTGGCAGTGAGAGGCAAGCGCGGACTGCACACCCTGTCAGTCGCTGCCGTACCGCCATTCCGGTGAACGTGTTGTTGAACTCCGTCACTTCCACACAATCATGGCGTCCGTTGCAGGCCCTGTGGGTGTCAGATGGTGCCCAAATTTTGCAGGCGTAGGTATAAGGTAGGAGCACCCAATTGCAACACCAGTCGTTCTCCAACATCTAAAATCAAACTTAAAGTAGACAGATATGCACCCAAACAAGACACAAATGCACCCAAATGAGACGTGCAAGCTGACATAAGGGAATAGAAATTGTGTAGGTGGCAGTTTTTGATTGGGTGTGACATGCATATGACATGGTCTTGTTGTTGTCGTTTTTTCAAGGGTCTAGTGTTTACAATAGGTAAGTCTAGGGAGTTGTTTTCAACAATTCATAATTTATTCATATGATCTCAAAAAATTCCAAAAACAATTTTCCTTGCATCTACATCCATTTCCTAACAAGCCCATGCCATCAAATTCTCTGGAGACCCTCCGAATTACCACATCTGAAGTGTCGCATTTGGGTGCTTCTACCTTACCCTTCTGCCAGAAGGCCTCCCAAAATTTCAGCCCTTCATTCCACCTATCCACAATGGGCTCCAAAGGCGGTGATTCTTCAAAATTTTGGTTCTCCCCGACGGTTTCAATGGAGGGTTGACCACTATAATCTACGAAACTATACGGTGAAAAATTCGCAAAGAATTCGTGAAGACGCATGCCCGAGTCCTCCACCGAATGCTACGGTGAGCTCAACCAGATTTCCGTTTACAAATTGCTGGGGCAGCTCGACTAATATGACCTCGAAGATGGACCACTAGTCCCGTTTCAACTCTGGGTGCTCAGGGATTAACCCAGGACCAAGGAGCCCACTTTGGGCTTTATGAGAACTCGGGCAAGCTCTATTGACTTCATAATTTGGTAATTTTTCATGAAATTTTTAGGATGGATGCTGCCCATCACAATCTACATGTGAAGCTTTATTTCATGTCATTTCGATAAGTAATGCAAAAGTTAAAAGGATTTTTCAATTTCAATATCAAACGGGCATCAAAAAATATATTCTAATTTTTTTTATTTTTTTATTTATAGAATTTTATATTTTGATACCTACTCAAAAAAAATTGAATCACTCAATTCCAAATAATGAGGTAAGAGTTAAATGGAATTTTATTTTGCGGGCAATGAAGGTAGGAAGAGGGTAGAAAAAACATATAAAGTTATTTTTTAATCTTAATTTTGAAAATTTTCAAATAAAAATGAAAGTTACTAATTGTTTGTTAGAGCATTCTTGTCATTAGGATTAACAATTTTTAAATTCTTCCAAAACTTATTAGCATATTAGTTATATCTCTCATTCATCAATACCTTTCACTTTACAATTTTTGTAAAAATGAATACAATTTTTTTTTGGTTAAATTTTTTTGTATATGCTTTCAACCCATTTTCCATCATATTGCAAAAATTGCACAAGAAATACAACATATGTGTTTTTTTCTAAAAAGTTTGAAAAACAAAACTTCACCTTTTGAAAGGACTAGAAAAGCCTACATTTTGAAGTTTAGGCACATGATCTTGCAATTGGTGGGGATATTCATTCTCAAATTTTGGGACAATATACTTGTGCAAGTCAACCAAAGGATCTTACGATTGGATTTATTAAAAAGTAAGTTTCAATGAAGATTTTGACCTTGCTTTGGGGACTAAAATCATGAAGCAGTTTTGGGCCTCTAAACACAAAAAAATTTTAGGGGTTGACCCCTTACCGCCCAAGGAGCCCAAATTGGGCCCCTCTAAATTTTATTTAGAGTTACACGACCTTTTTTCAAGATTTATTTAGTGATTATTATTATATTTAAATTCTTATTTAAGTTTAGTTTTAGCATTTGGAGTTTGGTTTTGAAAATGAATTAAAGTGATTTGTCTATTCAATATTTTGTGCAAGGGTGTTCATTGCAAATCTTCACTTTCTAGTGTTGAAGGCTCTTGGAAATGAGCCTCAAGTACACTAGAACTTGGAGAAAAAGATACATTAAAAATTCAATTAAAAAAATTGTAGAATGGATTTTGAGAAGCCGTAAATTGATTGGGGTTATGCATGTCATACTTTACATACTATTTTATTTTGGTACCCTCAGTTTTAGGTTTGAGATGCAAAAAGAGGATTGAAAGACTTCAAATCACTTTTGTAGTTTTAACACCCTCATGATTAAACATTATAATCTTTCAATCCACAAGTGATATTGTTGTGATTTCTTTTCCTATGTGATCTATAACATGTCTATTTTGAATTTGTACGGTTGTACTTCAGAAAAAATTAATAAGATTGATCAAAATGCCGACATTTTGTTCACTTTTTACCCTTAAGGGATAGAGGAGCCCTTTGCGGCCAATACAGTATTTGGTATTTTCTTGTATTTGGAATGCATCCACACCTTTATTACATTTGAGATCAACAAAGAAGTTAGAATATAGATCACTGCGGTTCTAGTGAGCTAGTCAAGATCCCAAATTAAAACTTTTTATTGGTAGCAAATGCCAGTTATATGGTAGCGTATATACTATGTAATATGTATAGCGGTCCTTTAAGGGTTAAACAAATTCTAAGATACTCAAAAATACCATAGGCGGTGAGGGGTTAACCCTTAAACATCCATAGGGCATAGTATATATGCTGACATATAATAGTCATTTGCTACCAATAATAAATTTTAATTTGGGATCTTAAGTAGCTGACTAAAACCGCATTGATCTATTCTCCAACTTCTTTGTTAATCTCAAATATAGTAGAGATATGAATCCATTCCAAATACAAAGAAAATACCCCAGATTGCACTGGTCGCAACGGCACGCTCAGACGTTTAGGGGTTAAGAACCATGTGCTTGTAATTGACGCATTTTTTGTCAGCATTGAATGGTGTGCTGCTCTGGCAAGCGAATCTGTTGAAATTATACATGATTTGATCATTTGATCCGTCCCGTTTACGGAAGTGACGCATTCTCTGTTGCAAAGTACGAATCATCCTTCTTCATTTGCTGGGTGTCCCTGTTGGCGCAACCAAGCTAGCCACGTCAGACTTATCTTAGTCCAGCTGGCAGACCCTCATAGGAGAACCGTATTAGGACAGCCTAGTTAACCCCTAAAGGTCCAAGGAACCCACTTTGGGCTTTATGAGAATTCGGGCAGGCTCTATTGACTTCAGAATTTGGAATTTTTTCATGAAATTTTTAGGATGGATGCTACTCATCATAATTTACATGTGAAGCTTTATTTCATGTCATTTGAACAAGTATTGCAAAAGTTAGAAGGATTTTTCAATTTCAATATCAAACCAGGTAGCAAAATATGTATTCTAATTTTTATTTATTTATTTAATTTATAGAATTGTACATTTTGATACCTACTCAAAAAAAATTGAATCACTCAATTCCAAATAATGAGGTAAGAGTTACAAGGAGTTTTCTTTTGCGGGCAATGAAGGTAAGAAGAGGGTAGAAAAAACATATAAAGTTATCTTTTACTCTCAATTTTGAAAAATTACAAATGAAAATGAAAATTAAAGTTACTAATTGTCTGTTAGAGCATTCTCACCATTGGGATTAACAATTTTTAAATTCTTCCAAAACTTATTAGCATATTAGTTATATCTCTCATTCATCAATACCTTTCACTTCACAATTTTTGTAAAAATGAATCCAATTTTTTTTTTTGGTTAAATTTTTTTGTATATGCTTTCAACCCATTTTCCAACATATTGCAAAAATTGCACAAGAAATACAACATATGTGTTTTTTTCTAGAAAGTTTGAAAAACAAAACTTCACCTTTTGGAAGGACTAGAGAAGCTTACATTTTGAAATTTAGGCACATGATCTTGCAATTGGTGGGGATATTCATTCTAAAATTTTGAGACAATGTACTTGTGCAAGTCAACCAAAGGATCCTATGGTTGGATCTATTAAAAAGTAAGTTTCAATGAAGGTTTTGACCCTGGTTTGGGGACTATTATTTTGAAGCAGTTTTGGGCCTCTAAACACAAAAGAATTTTAGGGGTTAACCAGTATGGAGTATGGACCGACCTCTCCATAACCGATAATCACGTCGTTGAACCTCACCTACTGAGCAACGACCTAGTGATTAATCACTCAGCTAGTATAAGACGTTGAGCACTCTGATCCTAGAACTCTCACTGATCATTCTGATCTTCTGACGGATAGTAGAACTCCTTAGGTTAGCTTGTTTCTTGCTTGTAAGCTGACTTGCGTTATATCTGAACTCAATTTGGCTAGATCAGTGGCTTACGGTTCAAGTACTTACTCCAATTTCGTTTGGCAGGCCGGCCATGAGTTCTCGGGGACGGGGAGTTGACGCTGGAGCAGGCTTGTATCACCATATAACACCATATTAAGCAATTTGGGTCAAAGCGGTCATTTTGGGACTTTTGAAAATTTGGGAAAATTGGGGTGATCACTCCCAACCGAGCTCCTTTGGTACATGTGTCCTCACCTGAGAGGAGGAATTTGTGAGGGAAAAAATCTTAGTGGCTCAAAATGAATCTGATACTTTTGAATCTGGTTTGAGGTGACTATTTTAGATTGAGGTAGAGTATAAAATGGTATTTTTGTTTTTCCCAATTTACCTAATATGGCGTTATATTCAATAAATTGGAAAAAAGGGTATAATTTGGGACTTTCAGACTTACTTACAAAAGTTTGAGGTCATCTCCTCAAACCGAGCTCAACATTTTTTTTTGTACACATGTCTTCACTTGAGAGGAGGGATTTGCAAGGGAACAAATCTCAGTATGTTAGACTGAATCTGATACATTCGAATCTAACTTTCTGGGTTTGAGGGGGAGTACAAGTTGGGACACATCTTTTTCTCAATTTATTGAATATGGTGTTTTGTACTTCGCAGGCCTGGGCACTCTCGCTCGCATTTCACCCGTACGTGTAGCCTCCTACGTCGCATTGGGGAGTTCTGTCTTTCCCAGTCATTATTCTGCTGTAGTATTGCGCTCCTCTCCTCTGCACCTGTGCACTAGACAGTACATACTCAGAACTGTCTTTGTAGCATTGGCCCACGTTCACACAGCTACCTTATACAGCATTGTTGTTGTTGGAATTTTTAGTGTGCTTAGGATGATAACGGATCTAGTTGGAACCCAAGCTCCTTAGCATCTTGTTGAACTGCCAATGGAAGTTAATGTACTTCGTTCTTGCGGCAGGTTGAGGGAAGTCACGGTTGATTTGGAGGGGGCGAGGATCTTACACCAAGCTGTAATTATTCACATCCATGCAGTCATGCACCTTCTTTCTAGAGTCCTTGTTTTAATGACTGACTCCTTATTTAATAGTCATCCTGCTCTTAAGGTCGTGAGGCAGTTCTTTGATCTGAGACGGGGTTATAAAAAGTTCTTGCAATTGTTTATGTCCGCTTATAATCTTCTCTCTGCAGCTCTGAAATGGCTTATTTCTGAGGTCCCTCTCCTCTTGTGGCAGATTTTTTTGAGCAAGATGCACGAGAATTTCATACATTTTACAAGGCCATTTGTGACAAGTATTCATCTACTCTTTCCGGAGAAAGCAAGGCCGCATGTGATAATTACTTTTATATACCAACTCGGAAAGAGCACCGTGGAACAGGAGGGATCTTTTTTGATGATTTGGAATCTTTCAAGATTAATGAAGGGGATCAAACGAAGGTTGCAGTGCTGAACAAATTGATGTCTCTAATGTACAGGTACAACAAGTATTTATCAAAGTACAAAGTTTATTAAAACACGCTGATGCAGAAACTCAAGAGTATTTCAAATTCAACTCATGTATGTACACAGGAACTAGGATGTCAAGCACCATTCCAGAAATCTATGTTCCCGGCTCTGTTCACAAATGTACGGACCAACCACCAGCTACCGCTTGCTTGCTCTATATTATTACATTGCACATTAATCTACAAATAATGGCCTACACGTCTAGAACTTGCTCAAATCACAAGATCGCTACTCAAACCACAAGATCAATCAGCTACATCCCTGGATAGGGGAATTTTAAGCAGCCTGCCTTGTATATTTTCCATGGCTCATCGGTAAAGGGGTCGGCCATTTGAACCATCGCTTTTCTCACTCTTCTCGCTAAAACGTGGAAAACTCCCTGAAATTTTCCTGACGACGGTACTTGCACCTGCAATGGTCCAAACTTCGAAGTTAACTAACCGATCAAAATTATACGAACAGGACCCAAGTACTACTGACAATCCAACTTGGCCAGATTCGGTGAATTGAACAATGAAATACCCTCACTGGAATTGAGATCACGTACCTGGTAAGAGAAGAATTCCTTCACCCAGTTGGAACCTGATAAGTCTGACATTGGCATGCGAGCGGTCCCAATATGCCTCCCACCGAGACAGCTCCAGTCATAGATTTCGATGGAAAGATGCCCAATCTGGAAACAGTCATCGTCGATTTTGAACCAAAAGGTGTAGTTCCAGTGAGGGCTCGTCCCACCAGAAAAATCAATCAATGTGCTGACTGTGAAGGCCTTTTCGATGTACAGTTCCGCTCTGGGGTTCATGCGGCCCAAGCATCTCAAATCCTTGAGATTGTGGCCACACAGAACCGTCACCTCCACTAGCTCAGTGTCAGCCTCATCGTTGGAGGGACCATTTTCACCTAATCAATGGAAGAACAATCAATCAAAAATAGGCTGAGTTCCAATGAAGAGGTAATTAAATTACGTTGCCCGTTCACATTTTAAGGTTTCGATCATGGACTATACCACTCAGCGTAGTTCGTAGGGAAATCCAAGCCTCTTCCTTCGACAGCAGTAGTGCACTCTGCTGTTTGAGATCCTCTCGCAGCAGCTGCTCTTGCATCTGCACTATGGCTTCCTTCATGCACCGGTTGCTCCCGAGGCAATCTGTGCTCAAATACATAATCCAGGCATATCAAAAAGAATACATCCTTTTGAAAGAAACAAAACACAAGCACAACAAAACAGTGAAAAGCTGATTAACAACAGAGAGCTTTTCATTTGATTCAACTATTCCTTAGACATTGTCATCAAAAGTTTGTAAAGTTATTTTTACTTCCAACCAAGTTCATTCATGGTTTCTCTCTCTCCTCTTTTGGGTTGTGTACAAGAGAGTGATGAGCTTTGACAAATTTAATGCAAACTGGGTATACTCTAGTAGAAAACAATGAGGTAAATGACACTTACAAATGACACCCACATGACACGAGAGGTGTGGTTTTTTCAATGTTGACAATCTTTGAGTTTTTTAGAAAATATATCGTTTATTTTTTCCTTGTGGTTGTGAATTTTCACTCTTTTTTCCAATAGTACCGGGTAATGAGTGAGAGATGGCGAGTTAGAGGGATTTTTCTGTTGCTTAATTATTCTTTGGTTTCTCTAGCTAGTTACCTAACCCATATCAAACACGATATTCATGAATTTGGAAAATAACGCTTCCCCAAAATGAATTTTGAAGATACTGAATTTTGCATTTGTGAGAATATTTTGATGATCTAAAGTGTTTTTTTTTTGTAGTTCCTTCAAAATATCTCATCAGTAATATAGGGTCTTGAAGAAATCATAAATCCACTCTGAATCACCTAGATAATCTTAAACAGAAAAACTCAAAAGTCCCAAAATCGAGATTCTTTCCTAGGCAAATTAACTAATATTATATGATTCATGGCTGAAAAGTAATAGAATGGGAGAAAGTTCTTTTGATTTTTGTGCTAATACGTAAGGAATGGGAATGTGCGTAATTTGACATCATATGCTGTGCTTAGAGGCGCTAACTAATTGTAAGCTTGCAAACAACAGCAAAACATGGTGTAGAAAAGACAGCAACGTGAAGAACAATGCGCACCTGTTGCACCTACAGTCCGGGCGGTGCTGCGTACGCCAGGGCTAGTACGAGGGTGCTCCTGCAACGATTTTCAAAAATTAAACAGGCATGAATATTTTGGAACACACTTCAGCAAGCAATGAAACTTGCAAAAAAACTTCAACGATTGATCAAACTTACTGGAGGGTCAAAATTGGCATTTCGGTGCTGATTATTGTCGTCACCAGAGTCTCCCTGCCGAGACTGATCGTGGTCGGGATACATTTTCGATAGTCTAACACCGCAACGAAACAAACAAGGATCTCCGATTTCCGTTTCCTTCTTCTCTCGTACAATTAATAGCCGAAAGTGTCAACTCTTACCCTCTCCCTCCAAAAGCTCGTCGACCAAACCCCAAATTCAGAAACCCAAAAACTCTGGAGGACAATTCCACTACAACCACAACCAATTTCGCGACATGGATCCAGAGTTGCGACTAAGCAAGGCGACACGGGAAGAGAGGCGGAAGAGAGAGTGAGCGCTCGGTCCATGCATGCAAATCAAGAGGAAAACGCAACGATCGGAAATTCACAAAAATTCCAGACGGCTCTCAAAAACCCGGAATTCCAGACCATGCATGCCACTACAGCCACGATCAAGTTCATGGCGTAAATCCAGAGCTTGATCACGAGCAACAGAGCGAATGAACCAGACGACAGAGACCTTGAAATCAGCAAAGCATCGAACCCTGAAATCCAGCACTCAGGGTCAAAGCATTATTCAACTTATAATTATATATACTCCTAATGACACTCCATGGTCTCCACTGCGCCTTTCCCACAATCACCTCAGTCGAGTCAGGCTAGCATGAAATGACCGTTGGAATGTTCCACTTCAAAAAACAAGGATGGATGCAAAGAAAAGCGGGCAAATGGAATGGACGTAACCTCGTGGAGGGGTCAGCTCAGCTGTGCTCCTGTGCTCCTCAAAATCCGCCACTCGAGCAAAGAAGGCAGGGTTTTATTTTCGATTTTGTCAGGGTAGAGCGACCCGCACCCCAGCCTGATGGCAGGTAAGGAAAATTTGGCTAAAATAGGAATAATTGAATGATATACAAAAGTTCATCTAAAAAACTGCTATTATAAGCTACTTTTATCCAAAATTTGGCAAATGGGGATGCTACTCCATGAAGGATCTGGCATTTTCATCCATTTTTTCACATTGATTTCTTTGTGTAAAGGTAGCCAGTGCATTTTCAAGGTAAGATTTAGGCAAAATTTTGCCAAGAAATTAAACCTTGAAAGAAGGGTGAGGAAGGTGACCTGCGAGAGGCTTGTAAACTACTTCTCTGACTGCAGACTAAGTTATGTGATTGTATCAATGTGTCCATATTATCACATAGAGCGGAGATGTAATATTAAAGAGGAGAGGATGTGATATCAAAGAGGTGATAATGTGATATTATAAAGGTCAAGGTGTCAGTGATGTTATTAAAGTCAGTATGATTGTATCCATGTTATCACAAAGAGTGAAGATGTGATTTTTAAAACTTAAGGTGAGGATGTGATATTACAGAGGTAGTTATGAAATTCCAAAGCTCTCTAAACTTGCAAAATTTTGAAAGTCAATGAAGTTTGTAACAAAGTGAAGAAATCAAATTAAGACCTCCTTAATATCACCATATACATCCTCTCTACTATCACTTCCACTTTAACAACTATCTACTTGTTTTCTAGAATATTACAAAGAATAGAAATGTCATTATGATTGGAGATGTGATATTACAGAGAGGTGTTTGTGATATTATAGAGGTAAATGTGTGATATTACAAAGGTCCTTGTGATTTCAATAGTATGATGTCATGAAGGTTAGATATGTGATATTACAAAGGGGAAGATGTGCTATTACAGGGTGGTTGTGACTTTAGTAGTATGATGACTATCACAAAGATTAGATGTGTGATATTACAAAGGGGCAAATGCGGTATTACAAAGGTCACTCTGATTTTAGTAATATGAAATGATTAGTAGCAACATCATAAAAACTCATAACAATGCTTCCTAATCACGTGCTTTTACATTAGAGGATCTGGATTTTGAGGAAACACCATATTCATTAAAATGGGAGATTTGGGACCTCTCAAAATAATCATATTGATCTTGACTTAAATCAGTAATTTCCATTAAAATGAGAGTTTCAAGCTGAATTGACATAAAACCTCTCAAATTTAGCTAAATTGACATTAAAAAAATTGTTAAATTTTCTTTAAATTACCTCTCATTTCAAATGGAAAACTCTCATTTCAATGGAAAACTCTCACATTAATGAATATGGTGTTGGAAGCATTAGATGACAATTGCAGAGAGAATTGGTTACAAAAAAGCTCACTAACATAATTGCGTAAGTTAGAATTTAGGGAAAACATCAAAAATACCCCTCAATTCTTTCAAAATATCAAATATACCCCTATATTATTTTAAACATAAAAAATATCCCAAATTTTGTGCAATAATATCAATTATACCCCTAGTTATCTTTGAGAATACCATAAATACCTCTGGTTTTTTGTGCCTCTTTACTGCAAGTTTTTTTGAACATCAAAATGACAACAAAAATTACTATGTAATCACTGCAATGGCTTTGACCACAATTGACTTATATGCAAACACCCTATTTAGAGCTTAAAGAGCTTGAATTGCTTCTAAGATTTGGCTTGCATTCAACTTATATCTAGTTTTTACTTTCCATTATCATCCAAGTATTTACAAAATTTTGCAAAAGAGGCAGAAGAGAGATATGAATGTTTTTATAATTCAAATAATACAAGGGTCTATTTGATGTTTTGTAATAATTGAGGGTCCCAAAGAACTAGGGGTATAATTGATATTTCTATACAAAATCAAGGATATTTTTGGTATTTCAAATAATATAAGGGTATATTTGATATTTTGAAAGAATTGAGGGGTATTTTTAATATTTTCCCTACAAACAAACGTCCCTAGTCTGGAACTACCAACCTATCGACTATCCTATCCTTTGTTGGTGTTTGTGATGATTTAGAAGGAATGTGAATAAATTTTCAATTAGTAACTCAAAATGTTGTACCATCAAATTGTTAACCCCTAAACGCTAAGGTGGACATTTTCTTTTTGTCTTCTAGTTATAAAAAAAAACACTATGTATAACATGTAAAGCTGTTTTTCATCTGATTTTTTTTTAGAAGTGATCATAAACACATAGTTCATCATGAAAGGCAAAAAATTAACCTCACCAAATATATTCATGTTTTTTGGTAACCCAAATTGGGAAAAGACTCACAAACATAGTCTTAGGCCCCTTTTACACTAGAGCCAAGGAGCCGTGGAGAGCAAAATTTCAACCAATGAGAACTTCAAGAATAGAGAAGACCAAGAAACTCCACTTTAGATGGGACTTTTTTTTCCAAGGGACAAGGAAAGGAGAAAATGAGGTGGACAACACTTTTTTCCTTTGATGCAATGAAAAAGCACAAGGTTGGGATCCCCAAAATTATAGTCAAGCCCAACAAAAGAGGTGGGCCTAACTACAATTATGGGGGATGCTTGCCAAAAATAGCTATTTTTGGAAATAAAAAAAGAAATAAAAATTTGAAAATATATATATATATATATATATATATATGTATATACATATATATATGTATATACATATATATGTACACGCACACATTATGACCTCTTCTCACTTTACACTATAACGAGAAGCCTTGACCTCCAAAGGCCAGCCTCTCAAAAGAAGGCCACAGCCCATGGAGGATTTTCTTCATGGCTTCTCACTTCTAGTGTAAAGGAGGCCTTAGGTCCCATACTACCCTTTTTACAATTTTCATGAGATCAATATGCACTATTGACTTTTGCAGCTTTTAGAAACAATATTATAAGGTGGACACCTATCATAGCACTGTAGCAATATAAAGTAAGGCAGGTCACAATTACCAGCCTGGTGTTAACAATTAAGTACAAGCAATTCTAAGCAGTCCAATCCGCTACATGCTAGCGGATTTTTTTTTGGCAATTTTTTGCTCGCTGGCAAAAAATCTAGCAAATAATTCATTGTCCTGCCACTTATAAAGCAATGGGCTGGTGCCATTGCAAATCTGGCGAAAAGAGATTCACCCTAAAAAATGCCTTGCTACATGCCCACCAAGGTCCGAGAAATATTTGAGATTTTTTGGTAGATTTCCTTCAATCCCTTTATTGGACCGGTTTATCAAGGAGCTCTTTTGATTAATTTCTATATTCCACACTACAATTAATTTTTAAAAAATTTTTTGACTAGGTTTTAGCTGAAGTTTATAAATTACAATCGATTTTTTCTCATTTCACTTGACTAGCATTGAACTAGCGGTCGGTTCTTTCCGGAGCTTGATGCCCATTATCACAATACAAGTTTGTTCCATTTTTGTTTCCAAGGACCCAATTATCCTCACTAAATGTACCTAGCAAGCATACAGTGGATCGATCAAGATTTATCTTTGATTGAGCATAAAGGAGACTCCATCAATACGTGTAATGAACTATAGGGAAAAACTTGATGCATACCTCTAAATTTTGCAACAATTTGTACAAATTTTCTTGGTGTTTACAAAATTTGCACAAATATAATCAAGGGAAAATTTCATGGATACCCTTGAAGTTTACAATATTATCATAGATACCTCTAAAATTTCAAAAATATCACCAGTACCCTTTGACTAAGTGATATCTTTATAAACAGTTGCTGCTTCTTTCCTGGATATAAAAACAGGCCAGATTTAAAAGCCGGATGTAAAAGCACGCGCTTTCCCGGAGGCTAAGGAACTGTGTTTTTGAAAGCCTAGGGGCCTTGGGGCCTAGGGTCTAGGGGCCGGGGGCATGAGCCCTGAGAGGCATGTTTTTAGATTCTGACTTCAAGCTTGGGCTAACTCGGGTTGTTTTGGGCTGGCTCGGGCTAGCTTGGGCTGGCTCAGATTGGCTCGATTTAAACTTTAAACCACCATAGGTCACAGTATATACGCTGACGTATAATTGTCATTTGTTACCAATAAGAAATTTTAATTTGGGATCTTAAGTAGCTCATTAGAACTGCATTGATCTATTTTTCAACTTTTTTGTTGGTCTTAAATGTAATAGAGGTGTGGATCCATTCCAAATACAAGAAAAATATCCCTTATTGTACTGGTCGCAAAGGGCCTTTTGGTTGTTTAAGGGTTAATGCACATATGGGGCTAGGGTGGAGAAGCTCTGACTTTTCACCTATCAAAATTGTTGATAATGTAGATGTTTATTATTAGGTTGGGGAATTTTGAATGCACATTTGGATTTGGAAATCTTGATATGGTCTAGAATTACAAAGGAGGATATAACTTACCAACTCCAACAGAGGGGGTAGATTATTACCTTTACCCTTCTTTGTAAAAGAAGCTGAAATTTTTCATCATGGCTCCACAAACACGTATGTGCAATAGTTCAATCCTTTGGCTCAAGGTCCTCCTCCCAAATGGGGAGGTATTTTGAAGAGTGTGTCCAACCTTTGCATGAAATGTTAAGAAAATTATTGCCTTTTAAAATTGCAAGGTTGTCAACAAATAGCCTTTCAAATTGGGCATACAATTAACACAAAAAAATTGCAATTAATTATTTTGTACAACAATAACAAGCATAAGACTCTCACTTAACGTGCAACAGTTTTAAAGTAAGTCATGCTCATGTAATTTTGCACTGGTTGGTTTTAATAATGAGCTTTTATTAAAGCAAGTTAATAGGATTTTTAATTTGAGTGTCATTATTTAGGGAATTCATATATGCACACCGGGGGGGTTGCTACTTGCACACCTCCGGGGTAAATTTTAGATTTTTATCATCAAAAAGTTAAATTTGAGAAATTTGATTTCAAATTTGGACTTAGAGACCGTGGTTTAGTCTAAAACCATAAAAGAGGTTACAATTAAATAACTAACTCCCAATGAAAAAGCTTTTTGTTTTTTACAAACAAAAGTGAAAGTGACATTTTTCTCCCTAGATAAAATTTTCATTGGATATTATTTAGTTGTAACCTCTTTTATGGTTTTAGACTAAACCACGGTCTCTAAGTCCAAATTTGAAATCAAATTTCTCAAATTTAACTTTTGATGATAAAAATCTAAAATTTACCCCGGAGGTGTGCAAGTAGCAACCCCCCGGTGTGCATATATGAATTCCCTAAATAATGACACTCAAATTAAAAATCCTATTAACTTGCTTTAATAAAAGCTCATTATTAAAACCAACCAGTGCAAAATTACATGAGCATGACTTACTTTAAAACTGTTGCACGTTAAGTGAGAGTCTTATGCTTGTTATTGTTGTACAAAATAATTAATTGCAATTTTTTTGTGTTAATTGTATGCCCAATT